>CAHIKZ030005441.1:187500-552500 GCA_903632075.3 Acanthosepion pharaonis | reverse complement strand
TCCAACAGTTTCTTTTCTCGCACTTCCCAACAGTGGAACTCCCTTCATCTTGCTTGCTTCCTCTTCAAAAATTTAAATGCAACGTGAATCGCCATTTTCTGTTTGCCTTGATCCCCGTTCATATTTTATATTTTCCTTAATCTCCATTACCCAGGCTTTTCCCTTACTTTCACTCCCTGTAACCCCGTGCGTGCTTGACAATCCCGCCTTGCTTGGGGTGAAAAAAAAACTCATTGTATGTCCCAGAAATTTCAACTGCCTTTTTCTGACCCTAAACACAAGTATTGGACACTCCACATTAAAAAGACGCCGTGTCACTTTTGTTCGTAGTGAGGCTAATAGGAAAGAAAGAAAGAAAGAAAGCAAAAAAGTAGAAGTATACTGAATAGTAAGAGTGGAAATAGAGGATGAAGGACAGTAAGAGAGAGTGGAAATAGAGAATGAAGGACAGTAAGAGAGAGTGGAAATTGAGAATGAAGGACAGTAAGAGAGAGTGGAATTCAAATATTTTTTTTGCTTTTTTAGCGACACCAGACAAATGGGTAATCATCAGTGCGAGGATACTATTTGGCATTTCCAGCATTCTTCAACATTTCTCACAGAACTGGTGTCGCTAGTCTGTCTTTCTAGAAAGGTAAGTAAACAGATCCTAAAATAGACAATGTAAGTAAACAAGACGAGGGCGTTTGTATGCATACACACTTTTACATCCTACGGCTATACAACGTTGATGGATAAAGATTAGAGAGGCAAAGGGGAAAGGAGGGAGGGAGAGAGAGATGAAATAGAAAGTGTGAGATAGAAAGAGAATGTGGAATAGAGAACACAGAGAGAGAGAGAGAAATGAAATACAATTTATTGCAAATATTGCTTAAAATTTAAATAATAAATATATATTATTTATAATCGTAATAACAAATACAATTAATAATGGTTAACAAATTTATCTTATCCTGACGAGTGGGACTGTGATACTTCGAAACTTCGTCGTAAAATAAATGTCCTTCCTTCTTTCCTACTCTCTCTCTCTCTCTCTCTCTCTCTTTTGCACACACACACACACACACACACACACTCTCAAGCTGATGTAAAAAGTCTAGAATTAAAATGCTGAATTTCAAGTCAGGAAGTTTTTGGCGCTATACAATCTTCTTTCCAAATCAGGTTTTCTTTAATTTGACCGCAGGCCATAAGGTATTTAATTGCTTTCTGTTGACAACATTCTCTTAAATTGGTTGCCACCCGAGACTAGAAAGCCGAGTCTATCCTGCTGTTTAGCCCATAGCTAGTGGGAGAAGATACGGATTTATACCTTTCCCAAAGGGCATTTGTGCAAAAGTGAATGCAACAGACGCGCATGAAAATTTGAACTTGGCTCGCCAATTCCCGTTTCCCCGATGTTATTCTTTATATCAGATAGATAGATAGATAGATACGAAGAGACTGGCATAGATAGATAGATAGATAGATAGATAGATAGATAGATAGATAGATAGATAGATATTATATTTTTATTATAAGAGATTATAATAAAAACATCTTGAAATCGCTACACAAGAGCTTTCATGTTTCAATAATATGATTGTACTTCTTCAGGCGATGGTAAGTAACTGGTGATTAAAATGATTTTAAAGGAAATTTAAAAACAAAGTGTTACCTATTTTCCGAAAATTAAAAAGGGGGTGGGTCCATAAAGTCAGAATTAAAAATAGACTTGTGGGTAGGTCTTGATTGATGATTGTGCAAATTTTCCGCAATCGTCAATGATGGCCAGTCTATGTTCTGGTTTAGCATGAAAAATAACTCACCCACCTCCACCCTCTGAGCTTACTTTTCTATTTAGCATAGATCTGACATTTAATTAGTTAATCAAGACATACACACAAGTCTATTTTTAATTCTGACCTTATGTCCCCCCACCACCACCACTTTTAACTTACGGAAAAGAGGTAACACTTTGTTTTTTTAAATTTCCATAAAAATCATTTTAATCACCAATTACCATGCCTGAAGAAGTACAATCATATTAAAACAAAATTTCAAAATGTTTTTATTATAATCTCTTATAATAAAAATATCATATATATATATATATATATATATATATATATATATATATATATATTTGCTCAACATTGTATTGATCACTTTTAAAAAGTAAATGCTATGAACAGCGGATTTTTACTTCATCTGTTCTTTCTCAAATTTAGAAAGATAGATAGATAAACAGATATGAACATACTGAGCTAGCTAGGTAGATAGATAGATAGGAACAGACTGAGATAGATAGATAGATAGATAGATAGATAGATACGAACAGACTGAGATAGATAGATAGATAGATAGATAGATAGATAGATAGATAGATAGATAGATAGATAGATAGATAGATAGATAGAAAGAAAATCATTTAGTTCATTTTACTCCTTAAACCTCATTTTGAAGTTTCTTGATTAAATGCTTTTATCCATTTATCAATTTAAATGCAACTTTGAGTATGGATGAGATGTGAGTTTGGAAACATCATTCTAAATTATGAATTGATCCGGAAAAAAAAAATTTGTAGCTTTTTATGTAAATTAAAAAGATATATATTTAAATATTTGTGAATAGATTTATTCAGCCACATATGTGCCATTTTGTTTCACTAACTTTCACCACCTTTAAGGCAGCTTCTTGATTATATCCTCCCAGAACTGGGCAGCTTTGTGAGTGATGGGCTGATATAAGCGGTTTTTACAAGCTTCCATAGAATTGAGATACTCTCTAAGAATATAATTTTGTTTAGAATCGAAATAAGTGCATGGTCAGGTGAGAACGATTGGTGTGGTTGGACATCCCAATCAAATTTCATTAATTTCTACTGGGTTTACAAAAGACGTGTAGTTTGTGGTCATCCTGATTGAAGAAATATCTTTTCGAATGGTCAATCCCAGACGCTTTTCATCGATTGTTGCTTTAATTCGTCCGAGTAGAAACAGTAGAGAAAGTCCTCGGGTTACGTCGTACCTGGCGTATGGCGTTTCGTGGTTACGGTGCAATCTCCCATAGTATAATACGTCGTCACGCGGCGCTATAAGACGGCGTTGTTTCTTCACCGGATGTACGCCATGTTGGATTGTGCTACATTCGCTATCTCTCGTTTGTGTCATTATGGCTCCCAAGCGTAAGGCAGACTCGTGGGTGCTTATGGAGGTGAGTTCTGACCTGCGTCGAAAATTATGTTACGTCGTGTCATATAAACGGATCTCCGACGTAAGTACTTGTTTGAATTCAACGTCAAATTTTGCAGAAGGAATCTGTAATACACAATGCCTTTCCAATCTCACCAGACACACAGCAAACGGTTAACGGTAATTCGTGCCCTCTAGGACCTTTTTGTCCCTTCACATTGTTGTAAAAAATCTATTTTTCATTTTCCATCTAGTCCTTCTTTTAAAAAAATGCAGTTCATCTGCGTAAATGGTACATGTCATTTTTGCGGTTTGTATAGAGTTTTTCTTTTCCAGCAATAAAAATGTATCAAATGATGAAAATGCACACACACACACACACACACACACACACACACACACACACACACACACACATATATATATATATATATATATATATATTAATAAGGCAAAAAAATTAACACACCATCGAAGAATTCGGTAATAAATTTATTTCGACAAATAAGTTTTTAATATCTGCCTCAGCAGACCGAAATTATAAAATGGTTTAAATTTATCCAGACAATTTATTAAAAAAATATTTTAAAATATATATACACGACAAAGGAGAGCTCGAGTTGTTACTCAAATTTCACGCTCTAGAGATCTTCAGGCCAAGAGTATGCAAACTCCAGGCATTTTAGTTACCTGAAGATCGCGAGAGCGTGAAACTTGAGTAACGACACGAGATGTCCTTCTTTGAGTGTTGACGTTGTAATGCGTTTTTCGCTCTGTCTAGATAGTATAGCCTTTGAGTACTTTAACTTAAGGTGTTTGGCTTTTGGTCATTTCTTTCATTATTCGTGATTTTTTCTTGTCTAAGTTATTAGGTCTTTGGGCAAGTTGTCTTTCAGTCGCACCAGCATTGTTGTTTAATAGTATATATATATATATGCATGTATGTGTGTGTGTGTGTGTGTGGCGTAAATTTCAGTCACGTGTGAAACAAAATCACATGCTCGTGGATACTCTTGCACGCGCGTGTGTATGCATGTACGTGCGCGTAGAATGTCGTGGTCATTTCTCCCTTTCATCGTTTTTTTTTCCTGTCTTTTTATAATCTCTACCTATTGGTTTTGGAACCTTTTTTCTTTCTTTCAACTCTGAGTGTCAAAACAACCTTAACAATCCTACATGCAGTTTTTCAGGCACTCTCTGCGCTTAGTAATTCTTGATCGTTTTTTCACTTATCTATTATTTCAGTTTTTGATTTGGTGGCATCTTAACTATTACGTTATTATTAATTATAGGAGGTTATGTTGATAATTAAATTGTATTAATTATTGTTTGAATATGTATGCATACACTTAAATTCATATATATATATATATATATATATATATAATTACTTTAAAAATATTCCTTCGCTACATAAGAGTTCTCATGTTTCAAAAACAAAAGCCAAAAACCTCAATATAATTATTAAAATTAAATTGAATTAAAGTATCAATCCCTGTTTCATCCTCAAGCGAAAACTTAGGAATAACCAATCTTGAAATTTACGCATCTTTATAAGCATGTTCTTTCGCAAAATTCATTACTATGGAAACGACCATTTTGATAAGGGGCATACGAGTTAGTTTGTATCAAGATATCAGTCACTTTCGGAAATAGGACAAAAGAAAGAAAGAGTGTCGGGGTGTCCATTTCAAAGCAAATGATGGCATTCTTGTACGCACATCGTCTGGTCAGTCACAGCGACAGATAGCTGTTGGCACCATAATACGTCTTTAACTGTCTAGAGAATTTAATTTTATTTATTTTATTTTATTTATTATTTTTTAAGGGCTGTTTCCTACATAAACGCGCCGTACTGAACTACAATTTGTTTTTTTTTGACGACTTCATAAAGAGTTTTTCTATCTTATGATTGGGTTAAGCTTTTAAACCTTTTATTAGACCATGAAGTTTATTTTATTTTATTTTTTTTTATGTTAATTATTTAATGCGAAAATTTGTTGATGTCGGCAAAAAACCGTTAACTCATGTCTATGGTTTAATAAATTTTCATTATTTAGAAACTTAATAATGTGTAGTTTAAAGAACCCCGGATTATTTACCTAATGTGTTCTTTCCTATTTTTTTACATATTTGCATATATATATATATATATATATATATATATATATATTGATAATATTAGTGGTCAATATATATATATATATATATATATGTCGGAATTAGCTTACCTCCTCCTTACTTACCTAATTGTCACTAGAGGTCGCTCTCCCTACACTATAAATACTGGGCGACTTCTTGCCTCGCTCTTTTTCACTTTGCATTTCTGCGGACGCATTTAAAAATGTGATCTCTCGCAGAGATCCGCGTTTTCGCCCACTTGTGGCAAAACGCCATGAAACACACATACACGTACGTACGAACATTCACCAATATACAAACACTTTACGTTCACACACAAACACAAATGTTGATGCCTTTGTCACTTGTAAATTTGCTGTTTAATACACATATTTGTTTATATCTATACATCGGTCTTGTTTGTTTTCTTTACATCTCCGGTTGGATTCAACTTGAGTCCGCCATGTTCTTGTAGTTGGACCTTCTAGCAGGAATAAACAGCATGTGTTCATAACTTAACAACTCGCAAAACCACACGGTACTCTACATAACCATAAACGTTTGCGGTACCTCTCTTCTTTTTAATATACACACTCTTCTCTCGTTGGAACTACTATAACCTCTTCTTATATATATATATATATATATATATAAATTTCCAAGAGGATAGAATGGAGGTAGAACTCAATGCCCAGGACAGAGTAAGAATATAATATAAAAGTCTCAAACACTAATATTCCGTGATTATAATTTATTACATTGGAATCGTATTCACGATCCAATTCATTAGACCTATAAATTCAAAAAACGTTTTTTGAATTTGTAGGTCTGACGAATTGGATCGAGATTACGATCCCTATGTAATAAATTATAACCTCGGAATATTAGTGTTTGAGCCTTTATATATATATATATATATATATATATATATATATATATATATATATATATGTGTGTGTGTGTGTGTGTTTCATTAAAGATGACTGACAAGGTAATGCGATTAAGCTATTTATTTTCTTGTGTTTGTACAAGTATTTTCTTTTCTGGACACAAAGTGTGTAAAAAACTTGAAACGAAAAGATTTATGATATTTCAGAAACCGGAAAAATGATTTGGATGATGAAATATTTGATCTTTGACTAACCTTGAGTGATTTTCTCACTTTTCTTTGTACCCTTTACAAAAAAACAAAAGAAAAGAAAAAAACGAACACAAAACAAAAAGGGTACAAAGAAAAGTGAAAAAAAAAAAATCACTCAAGGTGAGCAAAAGTTCAAATATTTCATCCAAATCATTTTCCGGTTTCTGAAATACCTGTAATCTTTTTGTTTTGTTTTCACACACACACACACACACACACACACACACACACACACACACACACACACACACATATATATATATATATATATATAAAGTAATTCATCGAGTCTAGGAGAAACCTCAATAGAATGCAGAAAGTAATTCTCTGTAGTGGATGCGCACTGCTGATGAGTCCAAAATAGAAACGGCCGTCCAGTGCTTTCTGCATTCTGTTGAGGTTTCTTCTAGACTCGATGAATTACTTAATTATGATTATCTTAAATCCTCCTAATTCCACACCACACACACACACACACACACACACATATATATATATATATATATATATATATATATATATATATATATATATATATATATATATTATAAATTAATTATAGAAATATAATGAATTTATACGGTGAAGTTTCTGCGCAGTAAACTTTTCTCACGGTGAACCTTCCTCGCGGTGGTTCAATGGTTGTGTAGTAACATTAAAAATAGTAACAGTAGCAACTCTAGAATAAAAGTATCAGTAGCAGCCCCAAATAATCCTTATATCAGCAGGAGCTCGAATATAAAAAAAACAAAACACATGAACCCTAAAATAACTCACTTTCTTCCGTGATCCCTCTTTCGAACTGTTTACATGAAGTTTCCGCGCTGAAACTACAAGGGCTGCGAAACGCTTCGTCCATAAAACACACCAACAAAGTTCCAACTATAACATATTAATGAACATTTCGTTGTGCATACAATTTACACCTAACAAATGAAAGTCTTCTTTTAAAGTTTCCTTTTGTTTATTTTTTTAAAAATAAATGTTATCTTTGCAGTGTAAATCAATTGGTTTGTTATTTTGTGCATGTAATTTTTACACCACCATTATTTCATGTGCTATAAAATGTTTTCATAAGAAACCTTAGACATTTAATTATTGAAGTCTAATCACTAGAGCTGCATAATTTCCTGTGGTGAATTGATGGCAGTGAACTCACAAAGTGCGAGCGAAACGTTAGCTTTATTTTTAAAAAAAGCTTATGCTGAATATGTTTTCATTCTGGTCAAATATAATTCATAGTAGTAGGACTGTAAATATAAACACAGTAGGGAGAGTTTCAAATGCGCAGAGGATTTCAAGCGAAGTAGAAAAAAATTTAAAAAAAATAAAGAAAAGAAAGAAATTTTCTGAATGATGATTGTTTAACACGATTTAAATTAAAGAAATTATGAAACCGCGAAGTAGGGTTTGTTTTTTGTTTTTGTTTTTTTTTCAAAGTATTTTTCCAAACAAATCAACTTATCCAAATTTCATCGATTGGTTTGTGAAATTGAACGAAACGTAAAGTTTGTAAATCTCGACAAAAATGTTAGCGATAACTTCAGCAATACTAAATACTGTAAGGATTTCAAAACGTGTCAGCGTATTGCAAAAAATTCTAATAGAATATAAATTTATATTCGAAAGATATAGACTATAGAAACATATTTTTCTAATACAATATCGTATACATGTGAATAAATTATTTTATTAATATTGGCTCCTTAACATTCTATAACATTCATTTGATTCATTCTTTCATTCTTTGATTTTGCTAACTTTTGTAATCTTTCGACTTTGACATTATTTACATCAGTTTTTATTGCTTCCTAGAGATTTCCTATTCTTGAATATTGTTTTCCATTGTAGGGATACAAAAGGCGATTATCTCCCTTTGGTGGAGATAAGTCACATGGGTAACAACCGAGCGGTTGCTCCCGGGCTGAGACTAAATCTGCCTCCTCCAGAAAATGCAACAGCTTTTAAGTCCATAATGATGTCGCCACTTGGGAATATATATTTCTCAGGTACAGAAAGAAACTCCGGCTCACAGTCTTCAATTTGGCAAAACACAAAACTCGCCGTTTCGCCTTTGTGAAATATGTCCTCGCATAGGATATAGTAGATATATCCGGACCGTTTGAATCTGCAGTCCTAAACATGGTTTCTCCAGAAACACAGAAGAAATTCCATATTATATGTAAGAAACTTCTTTTTGTTTCTACTTACACTTTGCCTTGTAGATATATGTGATATATTTTTCTCTGCGTGGAACACGTTTATATTTATGTATAGTTTTGTGTATGTCTTTATATAAAATTCTGTGACTTCCGTTAATCCGTCCGTCCGTCACACACTCTCTAAAATATCCATACATTAACCGATCTAAATCAAATTTTGAGGAGAAGTGCAAACAGGTAATGCGCTACAAAGTACAGTTGGGTGCGTAGCTTAGTAGAATAAATTTTCACTATTTCTTTTTTTTTTTTTTTTTTTTTTGAAAAATTATGTTTTATTTAAAAAACAAACAATTTAATGATTAAAATAACGAATACTTATTTAATAAAAATGCAGTATTGTGTTTTGCATATCTTTTCTTTAAGTTTTATATATATATATATATATATATATATATAAAACTTTATATATATATATATATATATATATATATATATATATATATATATATATTTCATTCTGGTAAAATATAATACACAGTTGTAGCACTGGGAATATAAACACAGTAAGGAGAATAGAGTTTGTAAATCTCGACAAAAATTTTTTATCACTAACTTCAATAATACTAAATACTGTGAGAATTTCAACACGTCTCAGTGTTGCAAAAAAAAAAAAAAAGAAGATTTCTAGTGATATAAAAGTCTCTCTGAAAAAAAGCATGTTTTCATTTCTTTTCCTTTTAGCCATTCCGTTCCGTCCGTGAAATACAGTCTTGTTCTTCCACTGATATAATAATACCCATAATGGGGGAAATACGAATAGGAGAATAAACCTTCTTTCCATAGCTCTCTCCCGTTATACCATTCTTAAATAAATCTCTCTTAATGATGGAACGTTAGTTTTCCAATGGATTAATATCCCTGAGAAGTTAAAGGCCATTCCGTTAATTTAGTGTTTTTGAAACATTTTTTCTATCAAAGTGGGCAATAGTTAACTTTGTTTACTACAAAGAAACGTGATCTTTTCTGAATATACACGTCAGCTTAAAACCTCTTGGTTGTCACTCAGACGACCACACCCAGATAAGTTTCTATAGTTTGAAAGTAAGCGCTGTTCTTACCTCCAAAATTTGCGATGATATAGTGGCGTCAGGAATTCGGGTTTAAAATGAGCAGTTGATTTACCTACACCAAAAAGATTAATGGAGGATGCTAATGATGAGGAAACACACGGGTAATTTTAAGAAAATAAGGAATTTATTTACGAATTTACACACATGAATTTTGTGTCAGTAGCTCGTTTCAGGAAAATAAATCAGAAATATTTAAAAGTAGTAATTTTAACGAATTGTCACGAAGAGGAAATGTTCATACAACAGATAAATGACCTGACACAAAATAATAATTAAAATATTTAAAACAAAGGTAAAAAAGTTCGTTGTTCACAGAAGGTATATTCGGTTGTATACATTCAAAAGTAGACGAAGAGAATTTGAAATATTTAACTTTCTTCGGTTGTTGAAAGAAAGTTCTTTAAAGTGCCTCGTGCTTGGTTAAAAGTCAATAATATAATTGGCGAGTAATTTGACACTGGCGAAAAATTCAATGCTGGACGCGGTGAACAGAAACGAAACCTTTCACGTGACTTCAGACACTTTTAGCTTATTAATTTAATTTTTCTCCTCTTTTTTATGTCAAAAAGAATTTCGCGTAGGCTCGTTACTTTCTTTTCTTTCTTCTTGGCTCGACGTTTAATTTCTGTGAAGTCAAGGTTTTCATCGGTCCAAAAGCAATTTCACATATGTTCCAGAATTTGTTTCCATCTTTTCCTCAGCTTACCTGAATTGGAAGGGAGTGGGTAAATGGAGTCATTATTATTTCGCACTCACTATAATGGCCAGAGATTGGCAGCTGATTTCTCCTCCGATCAAGTTCTAACAGATCAGTGTGAGAAAAACTGGCTTGTTACATTCAATGCCTCGAAAAACAAACGTTACATTTCATCATCGCTGATCGGACCCTGAACTACGATCAGTAACGATGAATGGATAATCTCTCAGGGAGGTTCAGTACTTTGAGCGACTATTGGACCTCAAACTGAACCCAGACCTGAAATGGAACTTGTCCATACGATCCATTGCTAAAGATGCAGGAAAAATGGTCGGTTTAATGTACCGCTCCAGCAAGTACCTGACTACTCATGTTATTTTCTATGCTAGCTAGATTAGCCCTAAAATGGAGTACTGCTGTCATATTTGGACAGGAGCTACCCAGTCCACACTTTCCCGTCTTGATAGAGTTCAAAAGCGTCTTCTCGTCCTCGTGGCGATAAATTATTTTCTACACTGCAACGCATGCGTCATAGACGAGATGTAGCAAACCCTTCACTTCTCTATCGCTACTTCTATGAAAAGTTCCCAGACGAACTACGTTCCTAGTTACACCAGTTCTAACGTCCATTGTAGCGAACTCCCACCCACATTCCCTCCGTATTTCATTGGTGAGAAGTAAGTTCCACACAAGCAGATTCTTCCGGCGAACCAATATTCTGTGGAACCGATTCACAAGAAGATGTTTTCTCGATTACTACAATCCTTACCTGTTCAGGTCTATACCTTTTCACTTTCAATTTGAGAATAGTAACTTTCAAAATGGAATGATTTTTTGAGTAAAAAATTGGAAATTTAACTAATCAAATTCTTATTTTTTATTAAAATTTCAAAAGCGAAACTTGTAAAGTTTGTGTTGAAACTTGACTAATGCATGGAATAATAATGCAACACAAAATGTACTTAGAACAAAATGTATTGAAACAAGAAAGTGTACACAATATTTACATATAGTCTTTTGTATATTCCTGGTAAGCCCGTTCCTGGAGAATGTGTTGACTGAGTCGCAGTCGGGCAGAGTCTCTGGTTGAATCTCTTGATTCCTCCCTCTCTTCCCGGTACCAACCATATTTATATGGTCGGTACTCCACTATGCAAATTAGGTGGATCCTACCACAACAGTTTGTAATCTATTTCAAGCGAAACTTGTAAAGTTTGTAATCTATTTTTTGAAAAATATATAAAAGTTGAAAAATATATTCAACTGACAAAAGTGTTTCTTAAAATTCAATACTATGGCGAGATTATACAAGAAGCAAACTGAAAATGCAAAAAAGAAAATTCAAATCTTGTCTATCTACGAATCAGATAGAGATTGGAGGTCAAAAGTTCAACAAATTGGAGTCGCACAGACAACTTCTTACGGGTGGGTACCCCAAAGTGAAAAAGAAGACTCAAGAGGTGGACAAACGTCCAGAAAAGTGTCAAATGAGTACAAAGATTTTATATGAAACCCAATTGAAGAAAACCGCAGAATAACGCTTAATGAGCTAATTGACGCCATTTACCATAAATTAAATTTAGAATTGTCCAAGCAGTTTGACATGCTTTTATACATTCAGAAAAGCGTCAGATTCAAGCCTGAAACAGTAAATACGTTAGAGAATAAAGAAAAGAAATTTTTTTGTAGAAGAACTACTTGCATTTCAAATACAGAACTTGCCAATCTTCTTCCTGAATGAAACAAACTTCAGTATCTATATTTCAAGGAGTGAAGGGCGATCTCGACAAGGTACAAGGTGCAGCTCAATTGTTGCAGCATCAAAAGTGCCAACATACATGTAATAGATTGTATCAGCAAATTGAGCCTAATTTACAGTGAAGTCAGACTGGGATCGTACACAAGTAACTTGGAGTGTGATTTCGATAAAAAGGTCCTGCGTGTAGCCAAGGAAAAGTACGGTCGATCTGTCATTCTTGTTATTGAAAATGCACTTTGCTACTCAAAAGTCGAATCAGTCTTAGATGAGGAGAAATTTTCCGATGATCAAATTTTGAAGCTTACAACCTCATACTCAATCCGATCGGGGATGTTTGGTTAGTTTTCAAAGCTGAAGTAAAGGGGAAATTGGCTGAAAATATCCAAGAAATTCGAATGGGTGAAGGGCTAACCTTGAGCATCAAGGAGGATAGGCTTCAGACCCGAGAAAATTTATATAAATACTGTCCTTGCAACGATGACATTGGCAATGTGCACAAATTTCATTGCAGGCATCTAAGGTAAAATCACAAAAGCCTTAAATCTGGAAGACATGATATTTTAATTAACATGTTTTATTTATAATGAAGATTCATTCATTTTCTTTTATAGAATTATTTTTTAAATTTTTTATTCGCATGGTTCAAACGTTACTATTTTCAAATTTAAAGTTAGTGTTACATTTTGAAAGTTACTATTTCCAAATTGAAAGTGACTATTCTAATTTGAAAGTTACTATTCTCAAATTGAAAGTTACTATTCTCAAATTGAAAGTGAAAAGGTATACAGTTAACCTTTATCTTCCCTCACCTATGCACATAAGCTGTGTTCTTTACATTAATTTAAAATATCGCAGAAATGCATTTTTAAACAAGGAAGTAGGTGTTTATTTAAGGTATTGACAGCTTAACTGACAGACAGAAGTTTATCTAATTTTTTCTACGGTGGACATATCTGTAAAAATTAATTGAGGAATATATCATCTTACTTATTATAAAACGCAGATTGTGTGTGTGTGTGTGTGTGTGTACGTTTATATATTGGATCGGATTTCCTACATTTTTCAACCGATTTCAACAGAACTTCACAGGACTACGTAAAATTACCTTGTGGTGGTTCTGACAGCGCCAAAAATTGGAAAAACATAATTGTTTTTGCACAAAATCAATTTGAAACACGATTAAGAGGCATCACGAGAATGAAAGGGGGACAACTCATATCGAGTTATACTTATAAAACCCAGGTTGTGTGTGTGTGTGTGTGTTCGTTTATATATGGGATCGGATTTCCTACATTTTTCCATCGATTTCAACAAAACTTCACTTTTTTTTGGCAGGTAGTGTTTCTTATTGTCTTGCACACTTTTTTCTTTATTTTTTCATTCAGAATGCTTTAAAAATTCCATTTACAAGACAATTGTTTATAATAAAATTCTATTCAATTGGTAGACTCATAACGATTGAAAACAATGTTTTTGTTTGAGTTTGGGTTTGACCAATTCGTAAAAAAACAAAACAAAAAACAAAACAAAAAAAAACTAATTAAGACATGCGTGTCCATCAACCTTAAACAATAATCTTTGTCAATTTTATTTTTCAGTCTTTATGATGGTCGATACTTGATCTATCTCTTATTGTTACATCCCCAGGCAACGCCGGGCTCTACTGCCAGTATTATATAATTTTTAACTACCCAATAATGTTTTAATACCTTCTAAAAACCACTAAAATTGTGAAGGGTCCACTTCAAGTTTATGGAAAATAGTTTTTTCATATTTTTTTGCCAGTGAGAGCTGTAGTCTAATGCCTTTGGGAAAACTTGGACGTGACCCTAAATTTCTGAATAACCAGAACTCAAGTCAGTAGATGACGAATAAGATTTTTTGACAGCAAAGGTGACAAGGCAAATCAACATTAAGGAGCAGAAGGCTTTTGACTTCAAGTAGAGAGCATTAAGAAGACACCAATTACCAGCCAGCTGCTGAGAGACTAAAGCATTTTGAAGTTCAAAAGTGAAAATTCTCCTTCAGTTCGACAGCAAAGAAGGAAAAGAATACTAAGAAATTTTCCCAAGTGTGAATTAAAAAATGACTTTTCTAACATTACTAAATGTCCAAGAGACGCATGTGGGGAAAGTAAAAGAAGGTGTTTTCGTTTTTTCTGAAAGGTGGTTGAACCTTTGTTTTTAAGCCTTCTTGAATTGCTTTCTCATTTTGTCTTTTGCAAAATCTTTGTCTTTTCCCCAAACTGTAATTTTTTCCCATTTTTCAATGGTAATCCTTTTTATCAGAAATTGTTATCTTGACTTAATACACACACAAAAGTAAATTTTTGTGTAAATTTTGTCTTTGTATCTGTACCTTCTTTGTAATTGTGTAATAAGTGTTTTTCCTTTAAAATTTTACGCAGTGGTTGATTTTTATTTTGTGATTTGCACCTATTATGACTTGCTATTCCTACTAAGTTTTTGTATTTAACACAAGGACTTAGATTTGGTAGGGAATATTTTTTTATAAATGTGCCACCTTAAAATGTTATCAAATGCAACAATTACTCAAAGATGGTTGGAGTTTGCGACGATCAAAACATCATGATAAAGACAAAAAAGATGCCCTGAAAGATCTTGCAAGGTTGTGGTGGTAAAAAATTTGGCCCTATAAAAATCTTCAACTCATCGACAAAGTAAAATGAAAAGAAAAGGAAAAAGAAGATAAAGTGTAAAATCTAAACTTTTTATATTCCAGAAATTCTTGAGGTGTTTTACATTTTTTTCTAGTTCAGTTTCTTTTTCTGAAGACAGTTTTCATATGACAGGAAATAAACTAGACACACAAAGATTACTTAACGACTCCTCTTACTACTTCAACTTGGACTGGACTGTTACTGGACTGACTAAGTGGTACGGTGTTCTTTTATTTATAACTATCGCATGGACATATGCCTGAATATTTAACAGAAAAATACTTGACTCCATTTGAATGTGTGTTACTTGATTTCTAAGCTCGTGTCTCAAAGCTGAAATTTGCAGATTAATAATTATATATATGTTTAAAATGCTGTTTAAATTTAATCTTTGTCCATAAATTATAAGTCAATTAAATAATTTAATAATATTTAATTTAAATTTTATTTCAAGTTGATATCCATTCACTAGGGATATTGTATTTTATTAATTAATAATTTTCAATAAAAATAGTTTTTTTTTAATTTATTTTGCCTGAAATGAAATAAATTGGCAGAATATATTCTAATCTGCTATAATTTGAATCTGTCCAATGTTTTCATTTTAATAAATTTTAATTTATACAAATTTTTAAAGTATTTTTCACAAACACTATGGATAACAAGATTTGACATAATTTAGCTATTTAAGAGTTATCTCCCTTCGTTTAGTGATTTCATATAATGTTTGATAGGTTTGGTTGCTTTATTTTGTTTTATGGCATATCAGCACTTCAATTGGTCATTTAATGCCAACAAGATTTTTTAAGATAGGTTTGTATGAATAGAATATGTATTCTTTGTTAGAAATCACTTTGTAGATCAGGTTTCATTGACATATTTTTGTAAGAGAGTTAAATGTATTGCTGGCAATATTTTTTTAAATGTATTGCTGGTATTTTTAATATAAAAATGTATTTTTATATTTTCATAGTATTTTGAACCCAGTTTGGGGGTTCACTATTTGCCCATAGCTGGGACCCTAACTGGTGCTACCACTCTGAGTCAGGGTGGACCTGGTGTTGCGGGCTAGTGTACGTGCTGAGAGATAAACACGCATGTCTTCTGAAATGCACACAACAAACATGGCAGACTCAGAGTATGAGACCATGTAAAAAAAATTTAAAAGAAACAACAAGGACCAATATATATATGTTTACAAACAAATGATTATGTATTAACAATAAATAAAGGGTTACATAAACAATAGAATATTGTTGCGTATACAGAACAATGAAAATGAATGATGGAAACATTTAAGCTAGTGAATTGTTTGCGTATGTGTAGTTTGGTGTAGGAGAAGGTCTTAGAAAAAATGGAGGGAAAGTGTGTGTGTGTGTGTGTGTGTGTGTGTGTGTGTGTGTGTGTGTATTGTTTGTGCATGTCCCAAAAAGGGAATGCATTCTTCCATGAGAAATTTACATATTGATGAAAAATGAGAAAAAGAGGGTGAGAAAATATATTGCTGAGTATTTATAAACCAAAAATCATCCCCTAGTAGCAGTTTTGAAAATTAAGAGGAGGTAACCTGACACCTAGGGACAACAGCTATTTAGAGGTGGTTCCACACTCCTCAAAACCTTCTGATCAGACGCCTTGTTGCCGGATGTAGTTTGTCATCATACCCAGGATGAGTAATGTTTGAGACATTTGAATTCTGTAGTGTTTACCAATCAAGGGCTTAAAAAGCAAGATTTTAAATTAAGATTTAGCAGGAAAATGTCTCT
Organism: Acanthosepion pharaonis; assembly: GCA_903632075.3. Classification (NCBI taxonomy): domain Eukaryota; kingdom Metazoa; phylum Mollusca; class Cephalopoda; order Sepiida; family Sepiidae; genus Acanthosepion; species Acanthosepion pharaonis. The sequence continues at coordinate 535,871 of CAHIKZ030005441.1, read as the reverse complement.
CATTAATTTTTTTAATATCATCAAGGTATGTCTGTGTTGTAACCTAGAAAGGGTTACTGAATGAGGGATAACCAAAATGGAGGTTGGAAATGAAATGGGAATCTCTGTAACAAAATACAATACTTGCCAGCAGCGTGAAGTAGGTAAACCACTGCTAATGGTGGACTACTTAGACAGCACATTACCCCCCACTTCCAATAGTGTCCAACATATTTATGAGGATTGGGACATACTCATTAGTGTTCATAGATACGGTATATAACAGAATGTAGCCTTTCAGTGTCTGTCTATATTTCTGAGATGAGGTATTATGTACACTACTTACATTATTCGGACTATTGTCCTCATCTTTATCGCCATATTTATTACAATGTTTCGGCTGGTTATTGAACTCACACTCTTTGGGTCCTGTAACTGGATCTAACCAATGCCTTTATCCACTGTGCCATGTGTTGGTTAAGGCAGTGGAGAACTTGGAGAGGGGAATTAACAGGAGATAACTGATAACTGACATTCATTAAACATGGCACGTGGAACTAGAACAGTCTACCTCAGTGAACGAAATAAAGGGTTCAGTTTGACATTCCAACGACCTGAAGAAGGCTGGAGCATACAACGGCTGAAACATTGTAATAATAAAATAGCAACAAAGATGAGGACAATAGTCTGAATAATGTAAATAGTCTGTAGCCTATTTTCTTCTAATAAGCAGTATTTCTCAATAGATTTTCAAAGTATTTTTCCTATACACAGAATTTATTTCTTGTTATTGAGAAAAAACTTATTAAATGAATTGAGAGAAAAATATTTTAAAACAGAATAAGACTGTAAACCTCTTTTGATTTATATCAGATTGATGTAGATATTTCCAACATTTTCTGACAAAACCTTTCACAGATATAAATTTAAAATATAGGATTGTTACACTTGTCTGCCTAAGAACTTCTGCTAACAAGTGCAAGACTGTGTTGCCATAAAGCAGTATATAAAAAAAAACAGGTGCAAAAGTTTATCTGTCTACTTGGAGAGAGGACACATCCTTTTTTCCCTCTCTGGGGGAATTTTCAGTCCCCAGTTAACCACATACCATATTGAACACATCATAGTATACAAATACCCTAAGCTTACTTGACTATACCCAGGCATCTATCTATATATAAAATTCTTTGACTTCCATTAGTCTATTCGTCTGTCCATCACACCCTCTAAAATAGCTATACATTGACCGATTGGAACCAAATTTTAGGAGGAAGCGCAAAACAGGTAAATAGGTACAGAGTACAGTATTAATTTTTTTTAATATAACTTTATGTAAGCTATGTAAACTAGATAAAATCAGTTGTTTTTGAGTGAAAATAACTTGATTTTAATTATTTTTTAGGTGTTTTTTGTAACTTTGCAAACATCATTTTTTTTTAACAAGAATCCAGTTTTTAGTTCACCCTGCATTTGTAAGAACTATAAACAAATGACATGGCCAAACACTTCAAAAAGTTGGAATTTGGCTTCAGAAAAAATATTTACACATGTATGTTGTATGCTCAAGAGTAAGAAATCTTAAGATTTTATTCTTTTCTGCTAAAAAGGAAGAAAAGAAATTTTCTTAAGAAATATTGCTTAACATGAAGTCCTATAAAATTAAATTAAAGAAATTATTAAATTGTGAAGTAAGGTTTTTGTCAAAATATTTTTCCAAACTAAGCAGCTTATTCAAGTTTCATCGATTGGTTTGTGAAATTGAATGAAACGTAGAGTTTGTAAACCTTGACAAAAAATGTTAGCTTCAACAATAGGAAATACTGTGAGGATTTCCACATGCGTTGCAAAAAAATTTAGTATCTAATATTCTGTGATAGAAAGTTAGGAAATGATAATTTGATCCAAGACTGTGGGCTAAGAAGTGGTACATTGATCCAAGGTAGAAGGTTATAAAGTGATACTTTGATCCAAGATAGAAGGTTATAAAGTGATACTTTGATCCAAGATAGAAGGTTATAAAGTGATACTTTGATCCAAGATAGAAGGTTAGGATGTGATACATTGATCTGAGGCTGAGGGTTAAGAAGTGATATGTTGATCTGAAATAGAGGCTTAGGAAGTGATACTTTGACCTGAGTCAGAGGGTAACGAAGAGATACATTGATCTGAGATAGAGGGTTAGGAAGTGATACTTTGATTCAACATAGAGTTTTAGGAAGTGATATGTTGATCCAAGGAAGTGATATATTGATCTGAAATAGAGGCTTGGGAAGTGATACTTTGACCCGAGTCAGAGGGTAAGGAAGAGAGACATTGATCTAAAATAAAGGGTTATGGAGTGATACTTTGATTTGAGATAGAGGTTTAGGAAGTGATATGTTGATCTGAGATAGAGGGTTAGGAAGTGATGTTGATCTGAAATAGAAGCTTAGGAAATGATACTTTGACCTGAGTCAGAGGGTAAAGAAGAGATACATTGATCTGAGATAGAGGGTTAGGAGATGATACTTTAATCCAAGGTAGAGTGTTAAGAAGTGGCACTATGATCCAACTATGAGTGCACTTTTGTACCATATATTAGTGATGTCTGGAATAGTTATGCCAATGTGAATTTTTTTATTTCTAAAAAAAACAGGGGATTTTTGATTCCAAGAAAAAAAATCATTCTGCAGAGAAAATTACTTGAAAAAGAATGTGTACTATGCCAAATAAATATTGTGTTGGGGGTGAAAATTGAAGAAAATAATTTGTTTAAACTTGTATTTAATACACAAGATAATCTGATCCAGTGCAAAAATGCTAATACCTATATAAATAATCTCATAAGTTTTTATGGGTCCTATGTTAGTAATTATGCAATATTATGTCCAGTTTAAGATAAATAAAATTTAAAAATATTATTAAAATTCACTTCTAAAAAAAATATGTATTAGTAACTTTATATTAATGTATTGGTCAATAAATAATATGGGTTTAAATTAAATGTTATATGCTTGAGCCCCAGAATGTTATTCTACTAGGCAGTGCTTCTCTTTTGGGAATGAACTAAGGTTAATCTCTGGTGCCAAAGGCATACCAAAAAACGAAATGTTGAAAGGGCTTGAGTAATATTTGTCCTTAAGACTATGTATGTGTTGGACTACCACTTTGAATTTGGCCTTATGTCATGTTCTATTCAAATGGGTGTGCAGATTGAAAGCTCAAATAGTCAAGTCAGCCACTATGAGAGAGCAAACAACATTTTTAATCTGTAAAAGAAGTTACATTTTATTTTTTAATTTAATGTTTTTAAAAATTTTAATCACTAAAAAATGATATATTTTTTCTTTTTTCAACTCAAACAATGTTTTATAACTTTGTTATTTCCAGATAGATTGGACATTTTAAGTCTGGAACTTTATTTTGAAGACAATTTTGTTAAAAACATGCTTAAATAAAATGATTTAATAATGAATACACATTTTAAAAAATTTAACCCCAAATTAGATTAATTCACAAATCATTTAATTAAGGTTTGAGGGTTTTTTTTGTTTATTAAAATAATTGACAAATTTTTATATCATTATTTAACTGAAAAAAAAAAGTAAAACAAAAATATTTGCCCCCTACAAGTGTCAGTTTGTCATAGATTCTTCTAATTTATCTTTGTTAACTAACACTGCTCAACTATATTTTACGGAATAATTACGTATATTTCACAGCGGTTAGTGTTCGAGTCTGAAAACTGAAAAGTCAGAATCTGGAATAATGCTGATTTTCAAAGCAGGTGGGCAAGACCTTCCCAGTTGGCTAAGTAACAAAAATACCTTCCTACTCTTACTTGCCTTTCCGTGGGTACAACTCAATCTCTTCTCCTTAAACAAAGAAACATTGACACAAAGACTGTCTTAGTGGCCGAAGTAGTTGCGTATTTTTAGCATCGTTGTCCCTCAGTTAGTTGGTGTCAAACCCAGGTAAAGAATTTTGCCAGCTAATAATGTTGATCTTAAAGGCAGGACAGACCTTCCTTACTTGGAAGACTGGAGCTACACAATCTTCCTCTTCACATTTTTTCGTTTCATTTTATTTTTGACACTCTCCGCCGAAATCATTTCAAGCTCAACTTAATTAATTCTATTTTATATTTTTTAAATATGTTTTTGTTTCTCGTCCAAATACCCCTAGCGGGTTGTCTTCTTAATTTTTATTTTTTTACAAGATAATGTTTTTTTTTTGTTTTTTTTTTAAATAAATTGCGTTGATAGGCCACGTGTTTTCTGTTTTTTTTAACTTGTTGAGACAGAGAGAGAAGTTTAGACAGTTGTAGTTTTATGAATTAGTGATACTCGTTACCTGCCGTTTTAAAAAGTGACAAAAATATACTTTTGCCCAGGGTAAGAGCTCTATTTGTTTTTGATTGTATTTTTCTTATAAAATCTGCAATCCCCACTGCAGTGAAGTTCCGTTTTTAGCTCTGGTTCATGTGGAGTTCCTGTGAAATACTGGTGCAACGTATTAATCTGTCAAGAAAGGTAAAGTTTGGGCAGCAGCAGGCAAGTGTAATGTCGTTTTGTCTCCTCCTCCAAAATTAAAGCTGCCATTTATTTATTTCAACTTGTTTCTGCTCTTCTGGATCGTTTACAAACAAAAACAGTTGTTTTTTTGGGGGTAGGTTTACTTTTTGCACTGCCACTGGCCATTTAAGACCGACTAAATTGGTAAATATATTCACTGCTTTTGTATTCGGAAAAAGAAGCTTTATTTGAAAATCGCGTCAAAAAAGCCGTTTCTTCTGCTTTTATTTTCGTCGCTTTTTTGTTGTTACAAAAAACAAAAACAAAACTTTTTTGGTTTAATGACGAAAATAATGAAAATCTTTCTCTATTTTAATGTTTAGTTAAAATCTGCGATCCCCACATGTTGAATTCTAAAAAAATTTCTCTTTTTTTTAATTTTTTGTAAACTTTTAAAATGAGTCGTTTGATGAATTTTTCTATAATGTCAAAATCTGTTGAAAAAGAATAAATTAAAAAAATCCCTTAAATTAAAATAATCCCCCTTTTTAATGCTTTACATGAGTTAAAATTAAGCTTCTTTTTCCTTTGTGTGTATTTATAAAAACTTTAAAAATCTTTTTTTTGTTTGTAAAAAAATATGTAAATTATTATAAATTAATATTTTGGGCTTTTTGTTGATATAAAACTAAGTAAAACATGCAAAAAATATATTATCTTCACATTTTCTTTTTGTTTTTATTTCTCAGTGTATTTTTCATACAAAAAAAAACTTAACATTTAAAAACTGAAAGTTGCACAAAAAAAATAAACAAAAAGCCGAAAATTATATTCAAAATCGCTTCTTAGTCTTAAGCACGTTTTACGACAGTCTGAATATGCAGTTTTTTTTAATTCCTTCTTTTAAACTTAATAGATTACGAATTATTGTGTTATTATTTCACTTTGTTGTCTTTTTTGTTAGTTGTTTATCGTTATGCTGTCAAAGGTTTAATTAAAGTCGTATTTGTTATATGAGATCTATTTTAAAATTTCCCACGTATTTATAATTTATTCTTTATTGAAATGTTCAAATATTGACGAAAACAACTTTGTATATATATATATATATATATATATATATATTTTTTTTTGAGTAAAAATTTAAAATTATTTTTTGCCTTAACCTTATTTATTTAAGTAAAATAAATTATAAAACAAACTCAAAGTGTATTTCTTTTTAGTAAGCAAAAAAAAGTTGTTATTGTCTTAAAAAACGTAAGGACATTGTTTTTAAAAGTTTATAATCACTAGACATTTTGTCGAGAAAACCTAAAAAAAATTATTTAAAAATAAAATATTTTTTAAATGTGAAAAAAAAATTACATTTTTTAAAGATTTTTTTTTTCTTTAAAAAAAAGTAACTATTATTTAATTAACTTAAATAATTTTTTTTATTTAATAGTATTAAATTAGCCGAGCGATACTGAAATAAGTTGTAAATTAAAATGTTTTAAAGATACGGTACTTGATTTTTTTTATCCCGTTTTTACTCATATTTTTAATTTGATTATTTAATTTTAAAAAAAAACCCAAAAAACTCCCCGTTTTTTTTTTTTTTTATCTTTGGCTTATTAATTATAATTATTTATAATTTCATTTCAAAAGATGAATCGTAAACTAAACAACATTCATTTTAAAATTTATATTGTCTTACAATTTGAAAATAATATCTATCAGATCAAGCTCCTTCGGGAGGGAGCTGGGGTCATTACCTGGTACCTGAAGCTTCCCCGCCAAAACCAGAACTGACGGGGTGGGGGCGGTCTTGAGCAATTTTTGTATGCCTTTGTGGAAATCCCACATTAAGCTCAGACCTTGTGTCACATTCTGTGACGTGGCCGAGCGGATAAATATCTATACTTTAAAAACTTCTGATGTTTTAAAATAAAAAGGTATACAAAAAAATATTAGCCGTCTGGCATATAAATGGCTTTTTTTTGTGTAAACAAAATAATTTTTTAAATTTATAATAATAAATTAGTAAAGCTTGAAGTTAGATAAATTAAATATTTTAATTAATTTACTGGACATTTTATTTAGCACACACAAACTAGACAGTTTTAACTTTTAATACTAGTTTTTTTGTTTTTTTTAATCAACAAGACTCCTGATTTCTATCAAAATTTCTGTCTTTTTAAAAAAATGTGGATCACAAATTTATTTACTTTTCAACTGTAAATAAAAAAAAAATTAACTAAAGTCATAAATTTTTAAGATTAATGGTTAGTTAAAAATTATATAAAAAAAGGTGCTCATGTTATAGTTGTCGAGTAATTTTTACAGATATGCCCCCCCCCGTAGAAAAAAATTTGCAGACCTGAATCTATCAAGATAGTTTTTAACACCTCATAAAAACATCCACAACAATATTAAAAAAAAATTGTGTAATATTTTAAGCTAAAAGTAAGCAATATTTGTTTCAAATCAGATTAATTAAATTTTAAATTAGCTAATCTTCCTCAAATAGTTTCAGAAAACTATTTTTTATTTTTGAAAGATTTTTTTTTTTTAATAAAGAGTATTACATTTTTTTAATAAAGAGTATTACATTGTGTTGACAGACTTGTAAATCTGGCTAAAATCAATTTCAATCAGTTTTGAAATGTATTTTGCTTATTGGAAATATTAACTTTAATCTATTAGCTTGAAATTAAATTTATTTTAAACACTAGGTGTCTTTTTTTTCCCTTGAGGTACCTACCAATCTGTGTGTAGTTAATGCATATTTTTAACTTTACACATCAACCGAGACATAATGATAATGAATAAAGATATCGGTTTGAGTAAGTTGGATTATTGATGCTAAACAGCCTTATCAAATCTCAGATCAGCTTTCAAAGTTTGAGATTTAATCAATCTTTGCTTTGAAAACCCTTTGGCTAAGCACACAATTGTTTTAATTTGAATTGTTTACTATTTGAATAATATAATTGACACATTATATTATTCAAATAGCAACTTATTACCTTAAACCAAAAAAAGGGCCATCAGTAAGTGGGTTTCTAAGCAGTCTTTTCAGTTCTTGCGTTTAGTGTTTTATTTCCAATTAGCAGAGTAGTAATATTCAGTTACTGCTTGTGTTTGTGTGTGTGTGTGTGTGTGGGGGGGGTGACTGACACTTGAATTCCTTGTCCTTCTTTGAGGGAAGCAAAGATCTTTGCTGGGATAGTTGTGCCTCTCTAAATGTTTCCACCTGTCTTCTAAAATGGTGATAGAGATTGGTCTTTCTTGACATTTCATGTTTATAGTCCCCTTCCGACCCACAGTTTTTTTGTTTTTTTTTGTTTTTTTGTAATGATTCTTGGATATCTTATGTCAGAATTTGATTTTTCTTTTCTTTTTCATCTTTTGACTCTGTAATACCTACCCTGAGTAAGTCAGTTATGTAGTGGAACTGATTTAGTCAAGTCTCATATAGGGTACTTTTATTACTTATTCAGGACTGCTCTCGAAGATTTTTCTTCAATATTTTTTTAATCTCCTGTATGTTTTTTCCTTAACTCGTTCATGTTTCTTGTCATTATTGTATACCCAGTTCTTCCTCTGTGGACGACATTGCCAGATGTTCACTAATTATGACAAAACAGCCTGGATGATTCAAACACACACTGGATTTTTACGTGTTTGCATTACAAACTAATCGACAAAATCTACATCATTGTAGAGTGTGAGTAGCCATTGTTAAATGTAAAATAAATGGCAGAACTGTCCAACAGAGTTGGCAAAGTTTGCAAGAGTCCTTCCATGTTAAGTCAACAAGGGTCTGACCATCATCAATGCAGTTTTTCAAATATATATTAAAAAACTGAAAATTTGATTGTTTTGTGTATTTAGTGTACCATGTCAACAAAAATTTGTTAGCCGTTAACATCATTTGTTGCATATTCTCATATTATTTTAGGTTCTTAACATTAATTCATGATACTTTTTTAAATAATTATTTTTATTATGTCACTTTTTCATATAAAAATCTGTTGTATAATAGAAATATAAACAAAAACGAAAAAAAGGTTGTTTATTTTCTACTAAATTGGTCAACATTTAACCGCAAATAACACAAATTCTCTTGATTTTTATGATCATAGTTATGTGAATATTAATAAGCATTCAAAGCGCTTTCCAAAGATCTACAATTTGACCATATGGGAATATATGAAAATGTTAGTATATAGTGAAAAATACTGAAATCTGTCATTTTGAATTTGACCCAACTCAATAAAGCCTTTATAACTCGGGCCACATTCAAAATCCCACCATAAAGTTTTGTATATATCTTGCCATAAAGCAGATAGATTTATTGTCAAATTTAAAAAAATAAAGACACACTTTTTAAGAAAGTAAAGGTCAAATTATCCTATTTGACCTTTAAACAAAAAATAAATAGATCACCTTTTAGATCTATAAAAGTACTTTAAGATGGTATGTAATTTAGCTTTGTACGCTGAAAAAACAACTCGGATATTAAGATTTAAACTTTGTGACTATTTTCCAAAATTCTATATTTTGTCAAAGGTCATATTTTTGACCTAGAGATGTAAAATAGATACAATTCAATTTCTATCATGAAGCTCTACAAGTGTACCAAATTTGAAAAAGATCTGTGTCTGTGATGGTCAAACTAGACATGGAATGCCTCAAGCAATAACAAGAAAAAGAAAAGAACAGGGCAATAAATAATATAAAACAAGCAAACAATAATAAGGCAAAGCAACAGCAATATGGCTAAAAGCTCACAAACTAAAAATTGGGGTTGACATATAACAGCAAGTTTGAACAAGCAAATATAGCATTCTGACTTCAAGACCAGACAGACCAGGACTGAGTCAGATGAAACTGAGAACTGGCCTAGTTTATTGGCTAGGAAGAAATCCCAGCATGCATTTGTGTGCTGCCTATAAATTGGGGAGTGGAATGTATTTTGTAGTCATTCCTAATGGGATTGAAACCACCAGTTTCCCAAATTTTTCCTATTGCCTTCCCTTTGGCTCTTGGGCTACATCCCTAGTGTTTGTCTCTACCACAACCAGGAAAGTCATTTGTTATGCCTTCTCGGGTTAATGTTCTCAGTTGACATGAAGTGGAAATACTATATTGAATCCATTGATAAGTCAGCTGCTAAGAAAGTTGATTCACTGTGTTATGTGAGACAATTTTTTTTCTCTACAATCTATCTTGCATATCTATAAGTACACCATTCGTCCATGCTTAGAATATTGCTGCCACATAAAAGCATATATCATTTTGGAATCAGGCCAACTCCGTGAGCAAATCAAAAACATTCCGTGTTGCATCCGGATCTGCAATCTTGAAATTTTGGTTTCTCAAGTTGTCATTACTGGGTTTTTTTTTTTTTTTTTTTTTTCTGACAAATATTTTTGTACGATAACAATTTTTATAACTTGGAAATAAATTTGAGAATAATTGAAAGACCTCTCCACTGGAATTAGTTTAAATGCTGCCTAATAGGGCAGCTTTTAAGCTAGTAAAGAAATAAATGTGAAAACACTTTTTTTTTTTTTTTTCTTGGTATTAGTTAAACAGCAAGTTCAAAACAAGTAAATTTAACACTAAATATGCATGCATTTCAGCTTTTCTTAGATGCCATTAGATAAGATGTTGTCAGAGAACATCCACGGCTATATTGTTGTATTTACAAATTTAAAGCAGATGTTGGCTGTCAGATTTCGCTGGAATGTGGCAAAATACAAACATTCAAACTTTAACGTAAGACATTAAAATAAAGAGTCATTCTGTGTCAAATCAACAAGGGCCTGACCATCATTGACACAGATTTTTTTTCAAATTTGGTACGCTTATAGAGCTTCATCATATAAATTGAATGGCACCTGTTTTACATCTCTATGTCAAAGGGTTCCCTGAGATATGTCTCTGACCGTTGTCAAAAAGGTGAATTTTGGAATATAGTCACAAAGTTTAAATATCAATATCTCAGTTGTTTTTTCATCCACAAAGCTAAATTAATACCATTTTTTTTTAAGTACCTGGATAGATCTAAAAGGTGATCTATTTAACTTTTTTTTTTTTTTTTTATCTAAAGGTCAAATAAGATGATTTGACCATGACCTCAACACTTGACCTTTAATCTCTCAAAAAGTCTATCTTGAACTTTTTAAAAAAATTTTAATGACAAATTTGTCTGCCTTATCTGCAAGATATGTACAAAATTTTGTGGTGTGATTTTTGTCTGTGACCTGTGTTACAATTGGTTTTATTGAGTTTACTGAGATTTCTTCAATTCATATTTAATCTTGATTCTTAGTGTTGCAAATTTTTGTTGGCAGTTCTTTTGTTATGACAATTCTGATGTCCTGTTTTGTTTCAACTCTTCAGTTGGGTTCAATGCTCTTCATAACTGACAAGTTTATGGTTGATGTGAACTTGTAGCAATTTTTTCCTGCTAACATCCTGTCATTGGTTTTTGTAGACAGTATGAATGCTTTTAAATTTTTCGTTTTTAAGTAACTTCTGTAAAAAGATAAAAATAAAAAAAGTGATAAATCTTTGTATCTTAGATAAAATGATTCACAAAGTGTAACATTTTTGTCATTTAATGAGCAAAGAAAATTTAAAAGTTTGACAAAGTCAGGGCTTTCTGTTTTTCTACTTAAAAATCAGGAACTAAAGATCTTTCATCACTTGACATTCATAAGTGATGAAATGAGTTTTATTCCCACTGTGTGTCTATTTCTCTGCTTTCCATTCTCAGGAGAAATTCAGTCAGAAGTATTTTTTTTTTTTTTTTTTTTTTTTTTTTTTTTAACCCTGAGCCACTTGTCTGTGTTCTCTTTTTGTATTTCTCATTTCTGTCTACCTGTTTTGTTTGTATACCTAACTAGTGCACTCTCATGGTTTTTGCTGATGTATCATACCAATACCATTGGTCATTCTATTTGTGGGAGAGTAATGTATAAACAGAATTACCTTTGTTTAAAATGGACATCAGTTCTCCCCGATCCTACTTGTCATAACAAAAGTAACAGGTTGGGGTGTTGCCAAGTGAAAGGTACCTTTTGTTCCATTGAATTTTCCCAATTTCTCATCCTTCTTTGCCAATCCGCGTTAAATTGTAATAATTGTTTACTTTTTTTACTATGAGAAAATGCCACAAATTTAAATCTTGTGTCCCTATTGTTCAGAGGTACAATGTTTTTTCAGAAAAGCCTTTTATCAAAATTACCTGATAGAGAAATTATTCATCAAAACTTTATTCAATGCAGGATTTAAAAAAAAAATAAAAATATTATGCAGGTTTCTTTAACCTATAAAATGTTAGTTTAAAATTCTCAGATCTTTTTCACTCTCATTATTATTTCAAATATTTCTCTTTGCAATGTTTATATTTATTGTTAGTTTTGAATTTGCTTGAATTGGAATGTTCACAGAAAAAATTTTTGAGTTGGAAATTACTGGAATTTTTTATTTTTTATTTTTTTGTAGCCTGCTGAAGAACGTAAGGAAATATTTTGTTGAATAAATTCTGTTTAACTTGTTCAATGCGGTGTTTTATTCTGCAGATTTTTTTTTTTTAATTGCAAGTGTTGACACATTTGTCAAACAAAAATTCTTTTGCTTCAATGCCTTGGCGCTGAATAATAATTCTCCTCCTTACCCCAGTCCCTAATTAAATGAACATACTTGTTGCTTTTGCTGCAGAAGGCTTCTTCTTCTTTACTCCACCTTTGTCTAGTTTTATTAAAATGTATTTTTAATAGTTTTTTTTTTTTTAATGAAAATGTGAGAAAAATATTGAAATATTTTTTTTGTTTTGTAAGTACTTAAAAATAACTTTTGTGCCATTCATTTTGTATGTGTAGAAATAGTTTGAGAAAGATGGAATATAGTTTTAGCATCAATGATACTCTTGTTAAAGCTGTATTGATCTGTAGGGGGGCGAATTGGAATAATGTTAACAAAAGTGATTTCTTAACAGTACCCCCCCTTTATTTAATTCCAAGAAACTTTCTAGAAATTTTGTCCTAAATAATATTTATATTAGTTAAAAGCAGAGCTTGGAGAATTTAAATCATTTTTTCTTTTTGTAAAACAGAAACACCAGTTAACGAAAATCTGCTCTGAATCATAAAAATGAAATAAAACAAAGACCTTATTTAATTAGAAAAGCTTTTGCTTTTATGAATAAGATATATTATGGACACTATTGTCTTAAGAAAAAATTATTTGTTTGATGAATAATGAATTTTTACAAGAATTGTTTTTATTTTTAAAAATTTTAATTAGAATAATTTATAAAGTTTTAAATCTTAAATTTTTTTTTGATATTTTGTCTCTGTTATATGATATTGTTATTAAGTAAAAACTACATTTACTAATCATAAATGGAAAAGCTTAGTACAAATCATCAAACACTAATATTTTAAAAAGAATTTAGAATTTTTTTTTGCATGTTTATAAACATGCCGATTTTTGTAGATATGGATGTTCATACATGACATTACCAGAAAATAAGATCAATAACTATAGTAGATTTAAAGCCAAAGTATCAAAAATTCAATAAAACATTAGATTACAGAGAATATTTTCATAAATTTTAAAGATTACTAAGCACATAAAAATGATATAGAAAGGTGTTCATGTTATATTCCTTAATTATTTTTTTACAGATATCACCACTGTAGAAAATATATTAGATAAATTTTTCTGTTATTCAAGTGGTCAACCTTTAAAAAAAAATGCATTTCTGCAATATTTTAAACTTGAAGTAAGTAATATTTGTTTCCAATTATATTAATTAAACTTTAAATCAGCTAATATTCCTCAAGTAAAATTTCAGAAAAGTATATTTATTTTTGGAAGTTTTTTTTTTTTTTTTTTTTTTTTTTAAATAAAAAAAATAAATGGTTAAAAATTGCGCTAATCAGCTATTTTTGCGAAAAAAAAACAAAAATACTTCCAGTCAATTCAATTTAAATTAGTTTTAAAATACAGCAAAGTATTTTGCTTATTGAAAATATTAAATTTAAGTATGTATTAGTTTGAAATTAAAAATAAAATAAATGCTTCAAGAAAGATTTTTTTTTTTTTTTTAATTTTTAGAATTCATTTTAAACCTTAGGTATTGCATTTTCTATGGTGGTATATAGGTATTTAAAAAAAGCTATGTACCATTACTATGTGCATTCTAGGTCTCTTGGGCAAATTACAGCATTCTTCAGCCTTAATTTGACATATTAAGTAATTACATGTATTAAAAATTGACTGGCATTAAAAAAGAAATTGGATATTTAATTAAACTTGAATTACTCTGGTACCAAGTCACAATAGTGTGGCACCTGGTGAGGATGGAACTTAATGCTCAGTAAAACTAACATGATGGCTATCCAGATGTTACAGGTACTGATAACTGTCTTCAATTTAATTTTGGTGACCATTATAGAGTAGTTACTATGTCATAGAAATAATAAGTGTAAAGAATTTTTATTTTGTTCAAATTTTTTTCTATCTGTTGTCAGTTAGTCATCATTCTTAGATGCTTATTAAGAAATGAATGAAGCATAAAAGAGAGACTACCAGTTAAAAAATCATAAGCTTTATTGGTAGATAAGTGTACGGTCAAAACCAAATATTTAATAACACCTTGTCAAAAACAAATTTTTTCTGTATATATATTTAGGAGATAATTTCAGGCTACCTGACCCATATAAGTGTTAATGTATCTGAATCTAAATTGTAATTATAAGAAACATTTATGGATATTAATGATGCTCCTCACTACTGAATGAATTTTTTTTCTGTACAGCGTTTCGTTACCTTTGTTACACTTAACTTATCCATGAAAAGGCTGTTTTGTCATAATTAGTGAACATCTGGCAATGTCGTCCACAGAGGAAAAATTTTGCAATATTCATTTGTAATATGTTGTCGCCTATGAATTGCCCCCCCCATAGGGGGAGGTGAGGTTTAAAGTGATTTTAATTTTTTCTTTTTAACTTTGAATTGCAGATTTTTCTTTTCTTTTGACTATTTTTCTTACCAAATTTAGCAAATTTTTATTGCTCTGACAAAATGTGTTAGTTTTAAAAATGCTGATTTTTTTTTTTGTTATATTGTTAGACATTAATTAATTTTACCAACTAATTAAAATTTTTTGTTTCTAATACTTAAACAATAAAATGAGATTTGTTCTCTTTTAGTTGTCCCTATTAAAGAAAGCACTTGACCAAGCACATAAAACTGTCTATTTACTATGTTAATATTTGTTCCTCTTTGCTGATGTTTCATTCTATCAGTTGTATTTTCTTTCATATGCTAGACTCTATCTGTAGACACAAGTTTGAATCTATCAACTTTTCTGCTTTCTGTTCCAATATTATTCAAAAGAGTTGCTTATTTTTAGTATTCTAGTTCTTAAACTTGCCTCTGCATTCACGTTAGAATAAAAAAAGAATTCTTTGCCTAACCAAGAAGGGATTTCAAAAGAAATTTCTGATATTTAATCAAATTTTGTGAAGGGAGTTGAGCTGAGAACTTTTCAGCAGCTGTTCCTATGATGTTATTGTAACTTAAAATATATGAATCGTAAACATAATAGCCATTTTTGGTCTTTCAGATTTCAAGTGTTAGGAGTTAAAAGCAAAAAGTGAAGTATATCCCTCTCCAAGATTTTGAAATATTTGTACTTTTCACTGGGTGAAGAATCTTTGATTTTTGCATCTATGTCGTCAATGTAGTATAAAGAGTACAGATGATTTTTGTAACCAATTCTCTTCATAGAAAAAAGCCATTATCAGACACATTTATTCTACTAGGTGTATTTCTGTTTTTATTGACTCAAGTGGCAAGTAATAAATATTTTCACTGAACTTTTATAAATCATCATAATTTCACAAGCTTTTAAGTGTTTTATCTCATTTCAGATTTGATTTCTAGCCATCATCTAAATGAAAACTTAGACCCAAGATTAGAAATTCTTGCTTCATGGAAAGATAAAGATTTGCCTTCCCAATTCAAGGCAGTAAAGCCACTAAGACACAAGGAGTTATTGGGTGTGGAATAATTAGGAACAGAAACATTGAGTGGCAAGAGAAAAGACTAGTCAGGAAAACAGTAGATAGTGATTGACATTGCAGATTTAAAGTTGGCTGTAAAGAAAGTAGCCTGAAGCAAGTTCTGCAAGCGAGAAGTGTGAGAAAAAAACGGTTAGCATAGAAGTTGCACTTACATCTAGCTAGCTCTACTGTAAATTGATGAGATCTTGACACCAGTCGAGTATTGTACTTAAATTAAAAAAAGTCTAGATACTATAGTGAAGAGCTCCTTCAAACAATTGCCATGAAGATATTTACAGAAAAGGCACAGGGGCAACTGTATGGAAGTGGGAAAGTGACTGAAGCTGCCAGATCAGAACTGGTAATATTGCTGATTCTTCCTTTTATCAAGGAGCTCAAGGTAAATAGCAGGGGCACCAGACCATATGTGGCAGCAATATTCTAAGCATGGACGAATGGTAGACTTATAGATATGTAAGATAGATTCTGGAAAGAAAAATTGTCTAGAATGACACAGTGAAAAAAAAAAAAAAAAAAATCAGTTTCTGTAAGATTTTAGGATTAATGTTTGGATTTTTTTTATATTTTTCATAAATACTATTGACAAACCTTTTTAGACATACAGCTTTTCCATTTGTACTCAATTTGTGAATTGCTTATCATTTTTAACATAAATTTATTATAAATTCAATGTAACAAAATTATTTGCATTTGGACTAATGTCCTCATCTTTATTTTCAAATTGTGATCATAACAAGGACAGGGATATTAGTCTGAATGTAAATAAGACATCATCCAAGAAAATTGGACATTATTTAATGTCGATCTGACTACTTCAGTGATACTTGCATATTGTTTTTATTGTGTTTACAAAATGAAAGTAGGTTTACAGTCAATCATTTTGTACAACTCGGGCCTTTTTTTGGGAGGGGAGGGCATTTTAAATATTTTAACACTGATTTGCTATTGGCTAACTTGTCCATGATATCTGTTATCTTCTATAAATTCTTGTTGAAAGATATTCTGAAGTATTTGGGTTAAATAATTGTATGTTTCTTTTCAATGAGCCAATATTGTTAACCATTTCTCTCTATTTTTTAGCATACCTGGAGGTGTTAGAGTAATTGCTAAGTGGAGCTGGTGGTAGATAAATAAAATACTGACAAGTGACTTATTTATTGTGGGTAGGGGATGTATATTTGAGGTTGTGATTATTTTCAGCATAAACCTAATGAACACGATGTTGAAAGGTAATTTTCTATAAGTTGCATTCCAGTAATTAACAATATTGTTTTATTTTGTCCCAGCTTTGTTTCAAAAGAGAAAGGAAGTCTCCCCCCTAAGAGGCATAGAAAATATCTGCCAAATATTCAACCTGTTCATTAACTTTTGCACAGTAATTCCACAATTACCAAATGATCTATAAATGTAGGATCTTTTTAAATTTAATGGTGATGAAATTTCATCATTGATCATCCAAAATAATAACATTTTAACTTATAAAACAGCCTTATTTCCATAGTAGTTCCCTCCCCCCAACTTTTCTTGATAATCACTCTAACCATACCTGTGGAGAAAAATAGAGCGAGAGGTTTAATATAAATAAACTACAGGTAAAAAGTGAGCCCACCCTGCATTTCTTTAAAAAAAAAAACACCTTAAAATGAGTTGTTTATTTTTATTTTTTTTAAAGTAAAAGATAAAATTTCACTACATACAGTGCAATTGCTTTTATTTTGGAAAAAAATAAACACTTAACTATAAAAGATTATCATACAACAGCATCATATTTTGTTTCTGTCAATAAAACCACCGCCTGTCTTAATTACTGCTTTACAAATTCTTGGCGTTCTTTCCGTCAGATTTTGCAAAAAATAGATGGCAGATGTTCTCAAACATTCTTCAAGCATTGAAAAAGCTCACTCTCACTCTTTCGGTATTCTCTTTGAACTCTCCTATCCAATTCATCCAATATTAATTCAATAGGAGAGAGGTTAGGAGATTGAGCCGACCAAGTCATGATTTCAGAAATTTTGTTTTATTCATTTATTTTTTTTTTACTTAGGTAATTATGACATAATTTACAACAATATTTTAGATTGTTGTCTTGTGGAAAGGTGATATTCCCCCCCACCCATTTATGCATAAACCAGATGGTATTGAATGATATTGTGTTTTTTTAATTTTTTTTTTTTTTTTTCATGATTCCTGAATCAAATCTCCAGCCCTCTCTTTTCCAAAACATCCTCACATGATATTCGGCCCACCACCATTACTTAACTGTTGGAACCACACATTCATCATTCAATGCTTCTCCTGGCTTTCTTCTCACATACACTCTCCTCCTACTACCAAAAAGTGCAAATTTGGTCTTGTCTGACCATAATACATTTTGCCACTCATTTAATATCCATTTTTCATGCTATTTTGCCCATAAGTCTCTTCTGCTTGTTCACCTTCTGTAACATGGATTTCTTGATGGCTATGCACTCCCTGAACCCCACTGATCTAAGTCAAGTTTTCAAAGTTGAGAGTGACATTGGTTGCTGTTGAGAGGAATTAAGTCCAAGTGTCAACTTTGGAGCAGTTTTCCTTTTATTTCTTTTGTTCACTATAATCAAGCAGTTGTCACTTTTGATACTCCAGCTCTTTTTCTGTCAACATTTGTGCCTGTTTCTTTTGTAATGAATATTGCACCCAATGTCTAGAAATCTTCAACTTCTTGGAAATTTGTCTTTGAAAGTAGCCTTCTTTCAATAAAATTTCAGTTTTTGCCCTCATTTCAATGCTTAAGATGTTTTGATTCTGCTATTTTGTACAAATTACTTCAAAATTAAAAAAAAAAAAAAACCCAAAACTATGAAATACTCTCATACTAACACAATCAGTTTTTCTTCCTAGACAACTACATATTTTTTGCTTGCAACATTAATCAATTCTGGGTTAACATTTAAGAGCTGTATTAACATCTAACTAATTTTAAAATTTTAAAAGGTCTACTGAGAGGTTAATGGTGAAGATAAAATATAATGTTTCTCATACAAAATATGCATCATTTTGCAAAATGTATTGTGGACAGACTAATTCAAATTTGAACTTTTTGGTAGTAAGAGGAGCCTGGAAAAAGGCTGAAAAATAAAAGCAGATACACTGTACTGGAATTTTATCTTTAAAACAAAATGCAGAAATATCTCATTTTTTTAAGGTGTTTTTATTTATTTATTTATTTATTTATTTTTTTTTTTTTTAAAGAAATGCTGGGTGGCCCCAAACTTTGCCTGTATTGTAAATTTCTTCACAATTCTGCAGTGACTCTTGTTAAACTTTATTTTTCAAGTGTGTACGTTAAGAGACAGTCACATATGTGGTCCCGTCCTGGGTAAGACAATAAACTACGTCCAGCAGCAAGGCCTCTGATCAGGAGGTGTTGAGGAGTGTGGAACAACCTCTTAATTGCTGGTGTTCCCAGGTCCACCCTGACCAGGGGTGGTAGCACCTGTTAGGGTCCCAGCTATGGGCAAATAGTTGACCCCCACAACCTGACTCAAAACACTATGAAAGTGTAAAAATAGATTTTAATACCAGAAATGCTTTAAAAAAAAAAATTAGTATCAGCAATAAATATTTGAAAAAGAAAATATTACCAGAAATAAAAAGCTTGTCAGCATTAAATAACCCATTGAGGTTAATATGCCACAAAACAAACCAAACTATGTATTTTTTTTTTTTTTTTTTTTTTTTTTTTTAAATATTACCAGCTATACATTTTTGAAAATAAAAGGAAATTTTGTCGGCATTAAATAACCCATTGTGGTTGATCTGCCCCAAACCAAACCAATGTGGTCATAACACGAGTCTAAAAATGAATAAGTCATTAACTTATTGAATGTCTTAAATCTTCTTGTATATCACTGAAGTTGTTCAGTTGCGTCATTTTCCTTTTCAGTGACTTTTACTACTTTTTGCCAATCCTGTCTATAACTGATGTTCATTGATAACAATTGTTTGTTCTTCTTCTCCAGTTTTTGATGGAATCTTCATCACTCCAATTGTATGTTCTCTTTTCATATACTTTTATTCTGCAGACTCTTTGATTGCTTTGATTTCATAGCCTTCCACCTGCTTATCAAGTGGCTTCTTTCCCACTTCTGCCTTGCCTATACAATTGCTACATCAAATTTTATACCTATCTTTTATGACCTGACAGGTGGAGAAATCTAATTTGGTTGTACTAACTTTTTTAATTCTGTACAAGGTGGTATTGGCAAGTTCCCAGGCTAGGGTCTCCCAATTTGATTCTATTAGCATCCTCATGGATCACATTTTTAGATATTTTTCCACTTTAAGTGGGATTTTGCTCAGAATTAGTCACTTGGAATACTATTCATCTTGAACTGACACTTAATTGGTCTTCACACTTGTGTCACTGAAAAATTAATTTTCAACTTTAACAATGGCTAATGAGCAGATTTGCCAAGCTACACACACACACACACACACACACACACAGTTTGATGCAAGAAAGCTGTTTGAATTTGTCAGTCATTTTAAAGCTTGAATACAGAAACATTCTGATACAATATTACAAGACCTTGTTTAAAAATTGAACAGACATTTGTTAACTATGCACACATTTCCATTAAATGCTACAGTTGCAATATGTCTGATCTGGGAATTTTCTGATAACTCCTCTTATAACATCTAAAATTAACTTTGCTCTACAACATGCATAACTTGAATAGAGAATATTTTCCCTTCTGTTCAGTGCATCCGTGTTTTACATGTTGAGATAGGATTATGAGACAATATCTTTATATATATGTATGTATATGTACATTTATTTAGACTTGGTGGGTGAAAAAAACCTAGATAGCACAATTTTCAAATAAATTGGCATCCAAGGAAAAATGGTGAGGGGAGGAAAAAAGCACCAGAAACCTCCAAACAGGGCAAAAGAAATCTCTGGTACAAAGAAAAAACCCCAGTGAGTAAGAAGTCAAAACGAAGAGTGCTCAATATACTAAGTAGAGCAAAATTAAAATAAATAAATCCTAATTAGCCAGTTCACCCTGATGATCCCATGTGGTGAAACCTATGTAGGTAGTACCTGGCTCATTAGGATTTATATAGACTAATTAATAAAGGTGCAGAATTTTTCTTTTTCCATAAATTGTTAATTTAATTAGTTTTCGTTGTTCTCACATCATCATGAAATGGTGGCAACAGTTGTGATATTGAAACTGCCAATCAAGCTGCATTGCTCGCTGTTTAAGGAAGTTTTAAATATTTTATCCATTTGACTTGTGTCACTTCAAAGTGGGTGATGACCAGACATAGTCAAGTGTTTCATTTTAAACTGACAAATTGTGCAAAGCAGGAATTCTTTTGAAATAAGCTCAGTTGCAGATGAATATCAAACAGTAAGCATAAATGGGTACGGGAAATGTTTTTTTTTTTTCTTTTTTTTTTTTTTTTTTTGTTAAATCAAGGCATTGGGTTAGGAATAAGGTTTGTCATTTTTTTTGTTCCTGTTTTAATTTCCTTATTCTGACTCATTGTCATTCTTTCAGAACTCTGGTCATATATATATATATATATATATATTACAACCACATTCAAAACTATTATGAATATAATCAGAACCAAAAAAGCACCCATAACAATAATAATTCTGAAGCAGATGTATATAAAATAAACTGTCACAACTGCACTTTGCAACACATTTGAGGAAACTTGCAGAAATTAAAAAAAAAAAAAAACAAACAAAAAAGGATCTTGTATGCAAGAATTTATCAAATGAATTATACATAGAAATAAATTCAACCACAATTTTAATCTAAAGAATTATCACCCTTTCTCTTTTCATAATTCAGACTGAAAATTTTCAAGAGTATCGGTATCAAATCTTATCAAAGTATAAATTTTGCACCCCAGATTTTTTTCAAATATCTCCATTCTTGAAAGAATTACTCTTTTCCCAAACCATCATACATGACTATAAAAATGTTAAAAGAAAATGGTTAAATTCATAACTTTTTATTATTCAAACTTTATAATACATAAGTTAATCCAAAACTAAAATAATATAAATATTAATTGCATTATAAAAAAAATTTAACGACATTTACTCACTTTTGTTTATTAAATGTTAAATTACATCACTTAGCATCCTCCATAAATTGCCTAGACTTTTTAGCTAGCCTGATGAATATTTCTGAACATTTCTTAAATTTAAAAATGTTGAAAAACTAACATTTTTACTTTTGCTTTTGTTGCAAAATAAAATCCATACATTTCTCTTGATAAAGTCCAGAAGAAGCCAAAAGTTTTCCTTTTGTCTTTATTCACATTTTATATATATATATATATATATATATATATATATATATATATATACCACCCTCAGTTGGGATTATAGTCATTAGGAACTCCACAATCCTTTCATTAGCAGCATATAATGAGTGTTTTTGCCAGTGCTACGTGTGGTTTTTGAATTTGAATTGTCCTTCTGGTTATCAACCAAGGCTGAAGAACCCAGTTTGCTCTACTACTTAACTTCTAGTTAATGGAGATGGATTTATGCCCTCAATAGATATTCAAACTTGGCTCACAGCTTTCTCATTCCTATCTGCACCACCTGCAGCTGCAAATGTATTCTGCGGGTTCAGGATGAGAATAGATAGCGGTTCAGGATGAGAAGTCGGAGAGCTGAGTTTGAATTACTGTCAAGTTCGTTGTAGAAAAAAGAAGAGAAAAAAAACAAAAATGTGACGAGAGGGTTCACCAGCAAACCAGCTGTTCTTCTTCACCGTCGGTCGCCTCAAAGAAAAGAATTGTGAGACTCCTTTTCTCGGCCGTTACACTGGGCAGTCGTGAAATGGACACCCAAATCAGACGCGCCTAATTCAACCGCCTCTTGGTCTCCCAGTCTATTCACACGTCCGACTCTGTTTCACAAAGTCCGCCGAATGACTCGCTTCTGTTGTGCCGCTGATGCCTCACCTTTTTATGCTGGTCCAACACTCCTGAAATTTTGCGTGTGTACTGGTACAATCTCGTTTTGGACGAGACCGGTGCGTATAAATCGCGTCTTCGACAGCGTCCATGCTTTCTATCGGATTTATCATGCAAGCAAGAAATGTTTGCACACGTTTCAAGCTCCGAGGTAAGTCATCACACCCCTCCCTGATCTCATGATCACAAAGGTGGCAGCCCGGTGGTGGTTGTTTTCGACGGATTCTTCTTTGTAAAGGCAGGGCTGGGGGGCTCTGATCTCGCTCCCCCTTCGGGTGGATTGTCAGAGGGGGGCTCTGCTTCTACTTCCTCTTCAGGTGGATCTACGCATTCCACGCTTTCTTCGTCAAGCAGCAAACTCTCCGCCCCGCTCGCAGATGTGTTCGTCGGAATCTTCCTCGGACACGCCGTAACCGTGGCGCGGGCGTAGATCCTTAATGTGGCGGGGTATTCCGTCCACCAGAAATGACTGTGGGCTGATCATTTTTGTCACCTGACCCTTGTTGAACCTGGTGGTGCACTGACTTATTGGCACCTTGACCCACACGTGATCTCCGACCTTGTAGTAGCTGTGCCCATGGTCTAAAGACATCGTCAGGGTGTCAATCCCTTTCACCCTCAGTTTGTATCAGTGGATCCTGTTGGTGGGTGCAGTCTGGGGTGATGTACTGTCTTTTGGTGTAACGTTGTACCAGTAGACGGCTTCCTGTACGGAACAGCGCATTCTGGCCGCGATTCGTTTTACTGTGCGGTGGCATCTCTCCACTATGCCATTCCCAGCTGGGGCATATGTACAGTGGAACCACAAGTTGACTCCCCACTCGCGCACAAAAGCTCTGAATTTCCTGCTGCAGAAGCTGGGTCGTTGTCCGTGAGTAGCTCATGGGGTGGGCCCTGCTCGAGGAACACTTCTTTCAGCTAGCGAATGACGGCTGCCGAGTCTTGTCTTGCCAACTGCTTCCAGGTTGAAAAACATGATGGGCCGCAGTCCGTCAGCGTTAGGAAATGATGAGCACCATAGTGGGTGATATCCATCCCCAGTCTCTGCCAGTTTTCGCTTATCAAGCTTTCCTTTTTTCCAGCAAGTTGGTGTGGGATCTATGGACTGACATTCCTCCCACGTCCGTAGAGCTGATCTAACAGCTGCTTTTGTTGTTGAAGGGCAGATTCTCCTGGTGAAGTAGGTAGTACGCCGCACTCCTGGGTGACCACTGCTCCTGTGGATGGACATGATTTGATCTCCGTCTAGTTTGTCCACATGGGTGGCGCCAATCATTGGCCTGAGTCCATGCATTCCAGCCCAAACTGGGCCAGATGTTTTTTAACGTGGGTCGTGGGAACGACATCTTCATTGATATAGACGTTGTCAATGTAGGCAGATGCCGCACGACCCACAGCTTCTTCCTGAGCCATCACCATACTGATGATCGCCTTCATGACGAGGGAGGGGGGGCACGTTTCATCCAAATCCTAAACGTGTCAGGCAATATCTTCTCCCATTAATTTTCACGGTCTGGTATGACCAGAGTGACTCGTGGACATATATTTGGAGGTACGCTCTCCTGAGATCCAAGGACACGTTGGATCCCTTCTGCTGTCATTCGTGCAGTTTAGCTGCATAAACGTCTGCATCAGCTGTGAAAGCGTCAACGTGATGGTTGAGCTCCCGGAAGTCCATCACTGGGCGTACCTTCGACTTGTTCTGCTGTAGTACGGCCATCAGGGGAATTAGCCCCTTGGGAGGCCCCAGTTTTTCTTCTGGGTACAGTACGAGCCAGCCACTGCTGATCCACGTGCGGAGCTTCTGTTCGTAGTCCTCCCTGATTTCTGCTGCTACTGGGTACTCGGAAACCCCTTTGTGCAGTCTTTCAGGCGAGCGGTTCTCTGACCACTTCCATGCCACAGTCCAGGTATCGCCTCTGATGGTCGAAGGTGGCAGTGAAGTCGGGTTCATTCGCAGTAATGGCTGTGCATTTGGCTACTTGCTCATTGCCAATCTGTGCTCATCCTGTAGGCCCAACAGTAACACCTCCCAGTGCTGTTATGGCATCAATCCCCAATAGCAGGTCAAATCCCAGTGGTTTGCCGTGCACCACCGGCACGTCGATCTTAGCAGAACTGCCTTCCTCTGTGGATACAGTTATCACACCCACACTGCAACATGGACTGGACATGCCTCCAATAGTCATGACATCCACCTTCACTTTTTCCAAGACCGGCACCGATCTGCATCCACAATTGCCCGTGAACAGCCGGTATCAATCAGTGCTGGGCACGAAGTTCCGTCAACAAGGACGTTTGCCACTGGGAGCCCTGTATTTACATCCTGGTTGGGGAGAAGGCTGGCACTGATGCCTTGTCCTCTGTAGCATTTCCCGAACAGTCTCGGGTCCAGTGTCCAAACTCCCCACATTGATACCAGCATGTTCCGCGCTTTTGGCAGTCTTTTGCCATGTGGACTTCAATGCTACACCTGTAGCATGTCACACTAGTGCGTGGGGCGCTCTTGGTGAGAGACGCGCCGACACTACGGGGTGGGCGCACAGCTGCAACAATGTTCTGACTTTCATCTCTGGTAGTTGTCAGCACTCTCTCGCTCTTGCTAACAACTCCCCTACAGTCAGTGCTTCAACGTTCGAGGGAGATTGCATCAGGAAAACCCATGACAAAGGCTAGTTTGGGGAGCCTTTCCATCTCGGCTCCCTCAAATCTGCAAATCGAACAAACTGTCTGACTTTATTTGCGTAAACGTCTACGCGCTCGCCGGTCCACCTGACCATGGTCAGTTTTCTATATGCTGAAAACGCGTCATCCGCGAATGCCTGCTTCAGTCTGGCTTTGATTTGATCGATGTCTCCTTGATCTTCCTCCTCCATTTCCATGTAGAGGGCTAGTGCATCCACCTCCAGGTATAATGGTAGCAGACTAGCCACATCGTCCACCTGCTGAAGTCTTGCCACCAGCCTAACCCTTTTCAGCCATGCCACCACATTGCGCTGGCCGGAAAACGGTTTTATAATGTCGCTGCTTATGTGAACCTTTGCCATATTCTGCCGAAATAGCTTGTAGAAAAAAGAAGAGAGAAAAAAAAAAAGTGACGAGAGGGAATGCCGGCAAACCAGCTGTTCTTCACCGTCGGTTGCCTCAAATGAATTGCGAGACTCCCTTTCTCGGTCGTTACACTGGGCAGTCGTGAAACGGACACCCAAATCAGACGCACATACTTCAACCGTCTCTTGGTCTACCAGTCTATTAGCACGTCCGACTCTGTTTCATAAAGTCCACCGAATGACTTGCTTCTGCTGTGCTGCTGACGTCCTCGCCTTTTTATGCTGGTCCAACACTCCTGAAATTTGCATGTGTACTGGTACAATCTCATTTTGGATGAGACCGGCGCGTATAAATCGTGTCTTCGACAGCGTCCATGTTTTCTATTGGATTTATCATGCAAGCAAGAAACGTTCGCACGCATTTCAAGCTCCGAGGTAAGTCATCACATTTGTTACATTGACTTATGTGCTGGGAAAGGTTTGAATCCATCTCTCTTCCCGACTGGATGTTGTCCTTTATGCAGGTATTGAAATGATTGTGGAGTTCACAATGATGGAGATATGAAAGATTCCTATAAAATGTTTTATTTACATTATTCGGACTATTGTCCTCATCCTTGTTGCCATATTTATCACAACGTTTCAGCTTTTGTATGCTCTGGACTTCTTCAGGTGGTTGGAATGTCGAACCCTTTATTTTGCTTGCTATATTAGACTGTTCTTGTTCCATATCAGTTATCTCCTGTTAATTCACCTCGCCAAGTTCTCCACTGCTTTAACCAGGTATTGAACTCACAACTCTTTGGGTCCTGTCACTGGATCTAACCACTGTTCCTTAAGAAATGTATGAATTTCTGGGACTTATAAACTTAATGTCTTCAGGAACCATTTTTAACCAGTGCTCATATTACAATTTTTGCTGTTAATATTGCATGATTTTTACCAGAACTCATATTGCAATTTTTGTTGTTATTGCTTTTCTCTGGCACTCCTTATTACTGGTTTCCATATTGTATTCATTTCTATGCTTGGTCGGCTCAGGAGATTTTTGTGGCCTAGCATATGTGCTGATTCTTTAAGTTTATGAATTTTCCAATGATGTTCTTTGTCTATGATTTCAACCTGATTCCACTACATCACCACTGATCAGACCCCAAACTACTGCCAGTCATTATGGACAGATGTCTTCTCAGAGAGGCACTGTGCCTTGAGAGAATGTTGGGTCTCAAACTCGCACCTAATTTCAAGTGGAGCTCTTATATATGGTCCATCACTAAAGATACAGATAAAATGATCAGCTTCCTGTACTGCTCCAGTAAGTACCTGACTCCTTGTGCTATCCTCTACCTTTGTAAGAGCCCGATCAAGCCGAAAATGGAGTAATGTTGCCATATTTGGGTGGGGGCTACCTAGTTCTCATTTTCCAGTTCAAAAGCATCTCCAAGTTGTTGTTGGAAGAAGAATTGTTTTATACCCTCCAACCTCTCGTGGACGAGATGTGGCAAGTCTCTCATTGCTCTATCACTATTTCCAGGGAAAGTGCTTGGACAAGCTACATTCCTTAGTTCCACCAGGACTAACCTTCACGGCTAAGACCCATCATGCTGCTTAAATTGTAGCAAACCACCCACAGTCTTTCCATATTCCATCAGTGAGGAGTAAGTTCCACTCAAAAAGCTTCTACCCGTGAAACGCTGCCCTGAGGAACAGACTCCCAAGATGATATTTCCCAAATCACTACAATTTTAACCTGTTCAAGTCTAGAGTTAACCATTATCTTTCCCTCCTGTCCATATAAACTACCCCTTAATGTAACCCTTGAGTGGACCCTGGGCCTTGTACAGGATGAAACTTACTGTGTTTAAAAAAAATAAATAAATAAATGTTGTGTTTAATAATAATAATTAGTAGTGTTATCCAATATTGTTTGGACATTGTAATCTCTTCTTTGTCTAGTTGATATTGTTAAAGTGTTTCAATTCTAGTCTTTAATATTGATCAGGTGTAATCTATGAGAACAAGTGTGTTTTTTTTTTTTTTTTTTTTTGGAGAAGAAATCCAATTGATAATTGTTCATTAGTCTATTTCCACACCATCAGGTACACAGAGTACCCAGGTGATAGCAAATTAGACCAAAAGGAGATAATAATAGGTCTGTATGGCTGTCTATGGATTTATGGGTACATTTGATTTGTTACAATTGAGAACTATTTAACAGCAGTTTATATGCAAGAATCCTTGGCTTGAAAGTAGAGTGACCTCTTTGTTATAGAAATATTCTTCTTGTTTCATAGTACTGATAATTATTAATCAAAACACAGTTGTTTGAGCTGTAATTTTACAATGAAATCCTTAATACCTTGAAAATTACATAGCTAAGATTTTAATTTGATTGATATTTCTATTGCAGGAGAGAAACACTGTATCTTTTACAAGTACCAGAATGTAAACATTCATTTTACAGGTTTTCTTTTTACTATTACCCCCATCTTTGTTGCTGATGTCACAACTTTTGGCCATTATTTCCTCTGGCTTTCATCAGATGATTGACAATCTGGGTAACCTTCAGGGAATTTCAAACAGAACCCTTTATTTAATCTATGAGACTAGATTATTCTTGTTTTGCTGTTATGACTCGGGTTTACTTGTCCAATTCTTATTTAATACTACTTGGTTATTGCTTGCCCCATTTCCAATGAATTCAAGTATACACTGCCCCACCCAAGGAATGAACTCACAATTACTATATCACCAAATTTATGAACCTACACTATAATCTACTAAGCTATTGTCCTAAGGTAGCTGAATCCCTGGCCAGGCGGTATGTACTCGGACTCAGTGAACATGAGGTTAGCAATAACTGAACTGTACTAAATAAGAACTACATGAGATATCTCTAGACATCGGCAGCAGATAACAACAAAGATGAGGACAATAGTCAGCATGTAAATAGTGATAATTCCTCATCCCAGAAATTCAGGCAAAAAGCAGGTGAATGGTTGATTTTTGCACTTAGCTATTGTGTCCTCTGGCCTTCATCAGGTACTACTTGATCTAGGTAATCTTCAGGAAATTTCAAACAGAACTGTTTATTTAATCTTTGGAGGTAGGTTGTTCTCATTCCACTGATTATGTCTAGGGGAGGTAACTTGTCTAGTTCTTATTTAATACAGTTCAGTTATTTCTCGCCCCATTTCCAACAAGTCCAAGAACCCACTGCCCAGCCCAAGGAATGAACTCGTAATTACTATATCACCAAATTCATGAACCTACACTTTAATCTACTAGGCTACACACTGCCTGGCCTATGGATTGAACTTTTAATTACTATGTTACCAAATGCACAAACCAAAAGCTTGAATCCACTAGGCTACAAGATTTACAGTTGGACTGGTGTGTCAAGATTCGGTTAACAGCTCTGTTTATTATGTCCTTGTGGACCAATTGGGATAGACTTTTATTTTTATGCAATTCTGATCTATCCTCATTTCTGTACTTGGTTTGCAAATGAAACATAGGAATTTATTACTCTAATTGCATCTCCATTGATTTGAATATATGAAAGTTATGTTAATTCATTTCTAATATATATTGGATGAAAGAAAATAATTGAAAATATGCATGATTGAATAGTGACTGTTTAGAGCCATAAAACTTGTCTCCAGCATCATTGGAAATCTGAGTACCAATTACAGTTGTGTTCATTATATTCACTTACATGCAAATACCCTCTAGCTATGGGTTAATCAGTAAGTCTCACTAAATCATGATCTCAAAAAAATATATATATATGTATTATAATCTAAAAGCATTTTCTGCAAAGGGTTGATAAGCCATAGAAAACAAACCAATCAATCAATCCTGCATAATTTTTGTTGCTAATTAAGACTTGGTGTACTGCCTTCTCTTCCCTACTATTATGACAATAGACTGTTCCTACTTATAAATATGGCAAGTAGCCACATTAGAGTAGGTTTTGAATAGTACTTGATTTACCCAAGCTTTTCCGTTCTATGTATGAGTATTTAATAAACCTCTTCTTTGTTTTCCCTACCTAGTCTTCTGTTTGTTCGATTCTCTCTCTCACTATGGCCTTCTTGGGTATTTTGAACAAAGACAACATTACAACTCTACCTCGAGTGGCTCTTGAGCCTTATACAGAGTGAACATTATTGTAACCAAAAAAAAAAAAAAGTGGATTGTGGTAACTGTAATACCAAATTGATTGGCATTTAAAAAACGGAAGAGTCTTTGCACAATTCATACTCTCTGGTTGCTCTATTGGTAATACTTATCCCCATGTCTATAGTGGGAATCCATTCAACACATATTACCCATCTTTTCCTCCAAGATTCAACCACTTCAATTGCAGGTGATTCCGTTTTTCCAAGACTAAAGTAACCAGAATATCGACAGTTATTTTTTGTGGGCTTTCTGGCCAAATCCATGTCAGCAATTGATGATGTCTAATTGGTCACTTGATTCTGCAACTTAAACATGATTAATACCTTATTGAATCTTCAATCCTGTCATATAACTCAATATAGACAATATCTTTTAAAATTATGCTAACCATGTCAAAAAGTTGACACATAACATAAATAACTTTATGTAGAAAGATTTTAATGATTACTTATATAGATGTGCGATGGGTAAATCGTTGCCATTTTATATTTTTAATTTTGCTCATGCATGTTGTTGGTTTTTGATTTTGTCTACTGGACAGTATAGTAGGTTCAGTTGAGCACCATGATTCCATTCACTCTGCCAGAAATTTGGAAACTACATGCTGTACTACTTGGCATTTGCACTGGAAGCCCCTATACGAACATTTCAGAGTGTTTGGATATTAATCTGAGGACAGTACAGAAGATTTGGAAAGAGTTGGATGAGTCTAATGGTGATTACGAAGGTGTTTGGAATGATCATGAGATGGTGATGTTATGCTTCCATCCAACTTTCTACAGGGCCTCAGACTCCACATGGAGGCCTGCATCAAGTGCCTTGAGGAGATAGTGCTGCACTGGGTCAAGAGGGTGGCAACAGGACTCTGCACTATGCCACACACAAACAGGTGAACCCAGTCATGGCGTGGCTGTCAGACAATTTCTGTGACCACATGACCCCTTACATCTGACCACCTAACTCTCCAGATTGCAATCTCCTTGATTATTATGTGTGGGGTACAATTGAGTGAGAGACTAACAAAATTCTTTGATATGTCCCGGAAAGGGATATATTTGAACGAAGTAGCTAAGTGGTTTTGGCTACTATAACCAAGTAGAATGCGGTAGCAGTAATCGACTGCTACACGTCGTAGTTGCAGGTAAGAAGTGTAGATCAATGGTGTAGTCCAATGGGTGTCGTTATAGACTTAGCTCTCGGACTAAAGCTCTGAGTCTCGTACCTACACATCTGTCGATATTTATGACGGACACCAGCCAATCATATTCCAGTGAGAGGGAACACAGGTGTACGCATATTCCATTATATCATTCTTTGTAACACCAAAGATGAACTGAAGGCAAGGATTACGGCAGCATTCACCAACTAAAACAAAGAGACTGTCTAAAAGAGATGCAGGAGATTCTGGAGGCTGTGGTTGAAGCCAATGGTGAATTTTATTGAATAAATTTACTCTTTAGTATTTCAAGTTATTTTTGTGCAATTTTGGTAAATATATCTGTTAAAATGAGATTGTAGTGTTATTTTCATTTTTGCATAATTTAGGCGACAATTTATTCATTGCACCCTGTACACAAAAAGTTTTCATACCAGTTGTATCTGATTTTTTTTTTTCCTTCTCTGGAAAGTGACAAATAAAATAACATTAGATTTAATTAATATTTTTATTTTTGACTTCTACAATTACAAGTGCGTATTGCTTTTGGAATGTTGGACAAATATCATTGAGTGTAAGTTGCTTTTTGTAAATTTGTATTTTGGTTGTTTCTTGAACTAACTATGACTATCTTTTGTTTTAAAAATTTTGAACAATCCATTTTTGCAATAATAATAGTAATATTAATAATTACTAGTAGATGTTAAAGGTATAAGATTTAATAAAGCAATGAATATGAACTTAATTAAAAGGCCTAAGAGGGGGGAAACAATAACTTTAGTAGTTGGCAATGTGAAAATTAGTAGCAAAAAAAAAAAGCAAAGAATCATACTAACTAGTTATCATTCATCATTTGTCAGAACCCAATTGAGGAAAGTAAATGATTTTTGTGTGAAACATCTAAAAAGGGAAACTTGGAGAAAATACATGCATATCAATAATATACTGAGATGAGTATATTTTTATAAACAAATCCAATTCAATCCCAACAACTAATTCTTCTGTTTGCATAAGGAATGTTGTCTTGATTTAATGAAAATAGTTTGTAGGACTTTTAAATGCTAGTTTGAAGGTAATTTTTTTTTTTTTTCTCTTTCCTCTCCCTTTCTAATTTCATATTGCCAACTGATGTCTTCCCCCTTTTTAACCCTTTTAACTGTTTGTTTTATTGCTTTAATATTGTTTAATACTAGTTTTAATCCATTTTCTTGTTTGTTTCTTTGTTTTGTTTTTATCACAAAATTCATGGTGAAAACAACAAATGCTTATGAGATAAGCAAATAGCAATGTTTAGGAATAGAAATAGGTACCTCCCACTTTTAGTTATTGTGAATTAGTAGATGTACGTAGAATAAAACTAATAGAAAAATGGTAATAGGAAATATATTCCTAATCTCTTAGTTTCATTAAGATTTCATTTTTATGAATAATTTTATGTGCACATTTTGGAGAGGGGGTTTACATGTGGTCTGGTGACTAGTCTAGGTGTGCACATTGATATTAACATTATATGCTTTCATGTGCCTAGGTTAGGACATGCACATTGTGGTTGGTGTTCCATACCTTCAGGTGCCTCGTGTAGGATGTGCACATTGCATTTGACATTATGTCTTCACACGCCTAATATAGGGTGTGCATATTGTGGTTAGCATTACATGTCTTCATGTACCCTAGTGTAGGGTGTGTGAATTATGTGTATGTTTGTGCGTGTGGTGAGGAAGTTGCATGCATTTAGCTGCCTAGTAAGCATTGTGAAAGGCTTAAAAACTGGCAGTTTTCTTGCTATGATTTACTTGCTTCAAATTAAGTTTTATCTTTGGTTCATTTTTGCTAAAAGACAAAAATATTTCTGTATTTCATTTTCCTTTGAATAATTTTTGTCTAATTCCTTGCTTTTCCTGCCAATTTTACAATTTGATCTTTTTTTTTTTTTTTTTTTCCCCCCTCCCTCCCTTTTATTGCTTGCTCCTGTGAAAACTTGTATTTTCCTCCCCGGTAAAATACATTTTGCTTTAATACTTTTGACTTCTGGTTTCTATACCTTCTCTTCTGTCTGTTTGTCATGTTTCCGTTGACAGATTTTGTTTTCTGTTTTATTTTAGGATCCTCTGTTTGTTGAAATGGGTTTTGTGTGTTTGAACTCCTGTGAATGCAAAGAAAGGAAACTCTACAAGATGCTTATCGAATCACTTGTTTGCCTTGGGTGAAACTCAAACCTGAAATCCCTTTTGTTGTTTTCCACTTTGGCCATTCTTGCTTGTCTCCAACTGAGTTTCGACTTCTACAAAATGGCTTCTTCAACTTAATATGCTGCCAAAAGAAAAGCAATTAAAATTATTTTAATTTCTTTTAAAACCATTAAACATTTTGATACAAATTCTTACAAAATATTGAACATTTGACTGGATTCTGGGAAATTTTCTGTTTTACATTTCATGCCTTTTAAGTGCATTGAACTATTATTTATAACAATTTTTTTTAAGTCTAATTTTTCAATATTTAATGCTACTAAAAATGGGAATGTAATTTGCATGATATTTTCCAATCAAAACAGATGGTTTGTCATTTTTGGTGGCATAAAGAACCAATTTTTATAATTAGGATTTAAAATCGAGAGGAGATAAGCAGTTGATATTGTTATTTTTTTTTTTTTTTTTTAATTGATTATTTTTGCATTTCTGAGAGGATTCCAAATATAAAACTTGTGAATTGGGGGGGAAAAAAAAAGAAGAAAATATGGGCAACCATGTTGAGTAGGAACAATCTTTAAGAATTTTATTTTTTTAAAAATGGAACCTGTTACAAATCCATTACCAAAATCTCAAACCAAGTCTGCTTCTTCTGGAAGTAAGAAGACAGCAGCAGCAGGCACTTCCCAAAAGAATATTCATAGAAAGTCGTTTGAGATGGAATTGGCAAAATTGGTTTCTGACATACAGCAATACAAGGAAAACATGACAAAGAACTCTAAGGAAAAATCTCGGAACAAAGAATATGGTAAGTGCAAGAAAGAAAACGAACCAGAACAGACTTTGGTTGGTATGAATTCTGGTGATGGTAACTCCATGCAGAAGGATCTCCAAGAAAAATGCAGTTCTGTTGATGGAAGCCCCAAAGCTCCCCAAGAAACTGCCAAGAATAAAATGCCAAAGTCTGGGTTTCAGAAACGGGTGAAAGTGCTGAAAGAAAAGGGAGTCTTCAAGAAAAAAATTGGTTCCAACTTAAATGCAGTGCTAAGTGTAAAGGGTTCTGGTGGGAAATCTGAGAGAGAGAAACAATCAAACCAAAGGCTTGGCAAATTAGTGAGCAAGAGGTTTTCTGCTGAATTTTGTTCTGTAGAAGACCAACTCTTAAATGATAAAAATTCTTCAAAAAACAACAAGAAGAAGAAGAAGAAAAAGAAAGAAGCTGAAGCATCAGAAAAGAACTTTCAGTATAAAAATGAGAAACCATCAACCAAAGACGTGCCAAAAAGCCAGGCTACAGAGAATAAAAAATTGGGTTCTTCCTCCCAGAAATCTAACAAAGACATTGACTTTAAACAAAGTTCCTCTTCTAAAAATGGTGGCACTGATAGTTTTGCAACCAGTAGCAATAATAATAGAAATAATAATAATTTCGGAAAAAAGAAGGTTGACAAAGGGACTGTTGCCAGTGAAGTGGGTCACAGTAAAGCGAGTTCAACCAAGGGCAAGAAGAGTAAAGGTACGTCTTTTGTCATTCTTCTTTTAATTAAAGGTGACAAAAGCCAATATACTCAGACATTTATCATTTTTTTTATCTTTAACTTTGTGTTGACAAATATGGGAAAATATTATATATAAATTTTTATATATTGGAACAATGTTAGGCAAATAAATGACAAAGTGGCAAAAATTCTGTGTAACCTGTTTCATCCTCTAGGAGGACTTTGTCAGACTAAAGTAATGTTTTTGTACATGAAATTATGTGTATAGGATAGGGAGGAGGAGATATAAAAATGTGAGCGTCTGTTAAAATTATGCCTTGACAGGAAACATTGAATATGTTGGAATGCTGAGGTTTTTAAATTTAATCTAATTTTTATTTATTTTTCATCTGTATCTGGGTATGCGTATAATAATTTTAATTAGAAGAGAAAATACTTTATTAAAGTGAAAGTGTATAGAAAGTGCTTTGATTGCTAGATCATCTATGGTAAATTTATGTCCCGGTTTTTACATTCAACCTTTCTTGACAGATCTTCTGTTATAACTATGTGATATACTTAATAAAAGTGACAAAACCAAAAACAGAAGGGGAAACTAAATGAGACTGCATGTCCAGATATGTTTGGAAAAAAAAAAAAAATTAAATTTGAACATTTCTGCATTCTAACATCTTCAATGTTTCCTCTCGATGCAAAATTCAGTCTTTGGAACAGGAGTAGAGGTTTATCCCTTGTTTCTTGTTTAGGATTACGTTTCTGGTTCCTTTTAAAGTTCACTTCAACTCTATACTTCTAGTGTCTCTGCCTAAAACTGTGATAAGTTCACCTGTTTAGAATTGGGTTTCCAGATTCTTCTAAAGCCTTTTCCATATAATAACTTTCTGTTTGAGTGGGGATCTTGTACAGGGTGAATATTATTGTTGAAAAAAAAAAAACAAAAAAAACTTGTAACTTATGCTTAACTGATTTTTATATCTCCCATCCACAAATTCCATCAACAAAAAATGTTACTTTAATTTGAAATCATTTTAGAGGACAAAAGGTGTTACAAACACAGCATTCATTTGCCTAATAATAATAATAATATGTATCTATCACATTTTTACATTTTATTTTAAGATTTCTTGTTGAGATAGAATGTAAAGGAACTGATAAAGATATTCAATTTATTTCTACTGTTCAATTTGTGATCTTCTTTTCTTGAAAATTTTAATGAATGTCAAATTACTCCATTTCCTTTTCTTTTTTTTTTTGTTTAATGATTTTCTGAAGTGCATATTTTATAAACATTTAGAGTGACTTCTCATTTGCTGCTGAGATTGTGTATAATCATTTTTTTTTATTGACTGTGACCCACTTGTCTTGTCTCTTAAATTGTCATTTTGATTATGACAGAATTTTGCATCATTTATTCATTATTAAGGTATTTCTACTTATGTTAAAATACATTAGCAAATTTCCACAATAAAAACTCCAAGTACGTAATAATACTAATAATAGTTAAGACATTGGCCTCATTGCAGTGTAGAAAAATCCTCAGTGTTGTAGAACATTTGAGTGTAATCTATTGCTTAAAAATTTTGCTACAATCAAGAAAAAGTAAGTGTTAGTATGATGTAGGTTAAAATCGAAACAAAAGGAGGTTTAATGAGACAAAGTCGAAAAGCTTGTGTAGACAACGCATTTCTCCTCTTTATAGCAGGTGTCTTCAGGTTGGAAAGAGATATATTCCCATGTGAAAGGAAAGAGTGTTAAAATTTTTATAAATAATAAATTTTCTTATCAGATGCTACACTCATGAATTTTTTTTTTTTTTGTCTTCATATCTCCACATTGCATTTTATCGAAAAAATAGTGA
Organism: Acanthosepion pharaonis; assembly: GCA_903632075.3. Classification (NCBI taxonomy): domain Eukaryota; kingdom Metazoa; phylum Mollusca; class Cephalopoda; order Sepiida; family Sepiidae; genus Acanthosepion; species Acanthosepion pharaonis. Next base: position 499,379 of record CAHIKZ030005441.1, on the reverse strand, counting down.
GTGTAAGAATTTGCCCATTTTTCAATATGTCCTAAATGATAGGAATCCAATCAATACTTTACTAAAATAAAATTGATAAGCATGGACTCCACACTTGATATTTTATTGGTTAAATTTCCTTGCCAGTGTGTGAGAATTGTTGAAAATCACTAAATTGTTGGTGGCAATTCTTAACATTGTATGTTGACTTCTTTAGAATCTCAGATCTCTTAAAATCCTAACTAGTTTTTGGAACATCTTTTATCATTTCATAACACATTCAAAGCAAAGTAAATGTGTAGAAGCTATCACACATATATGCCAAGAATATAATAATAGCAAGAATTAGTCACAGCAGTGTGGTCCCAGGAGGACCTGGCTTGAATTTTAAAAAAGGGGATGGTAAATAACATTGTTAGGGGCTTAACATGTGAAGTTAATTAATGCCCTTTGGTATTGAAAGAGAAGGTTTGATGACCCTGATCGCCTGCTCTTGATCTCCTCTGACCTCTACCTTCCACAGGGGAATCTGAAGGCATCAGAATATCATTGTAAAATCATTAATTTGTAAATTTCATACAATTTCTACCCCATATTAGTTGTTACATTGGGAAATAAAAGATAAAAATGAAGCAGTTAATTAATTCATTGCTTGAAACCATGAGGAACATTATGACATTTAAATATCAAGGTGACAGTTTAATGCTGTTTTGTAGCGGGTGGTGCAATGGTTAAAGGATTGAAACAAGAAATCATAGAGTTGGGTTCAAATTCCACTTGAGATTGTTACTCACTTTAGTACAAATACCCATGGGAAATATATGAATCAACCTCTTCTCCCCCCTGGTATGGGTTTAAATATCAATGCAAACTGGAATCTCTAGCCACAGTTGGTAACCAGGATAGGAGAAGGACAAATTTGAATTCAAAACCTTCTGTGGCCCTAGTGGGGGCATATACTGTAACTAGTATCTGCTTAGTATAGTTGCAGTATAAACTGTTGGTTGGCTTTGTGGATGTTGAAGAAGCACAGATGAACATGATTGGAAAAGAGCAGCCATATGGAAAATGAGAAATTACATTGATTTACAGTGTGCCTTCAAGTCGAAACCACTCTGATGATGGTAGTAGTTTTTTGCGTTGAGGATATTTTTTTTTTTTTTTTTTTTTTTTCAATGTTATTTCTCATTTCATTTTAAAAATTTCAATTTTTACTTTGACCAGTTTGCTATTTAAAGAAAAAAAATTACTGCTGTTTTTCACAAAATGCTTTTATAGGTAGAAGGTTAGAGAGTAAGAGACAGAGTTTATGAAAATGTTGGGAAGATAAGTTAATTCTAGATTTGAACAGGTTAAGATTGTAGTGATTGGAGAAGCATCCTCCTGGGAGTTGATCCCACAAAGCAGCTGTTTGTGGTAAGAAGCAGTTCGAGTGGAACTTACATCTCAACAATGGAATACGAAGGGAATATGAGGGTGTTTTGCTCCAATGTGTATGACATGGCGGGTCTTAACCGTGGTAAGTTAGAACAGGTGAAACTAAGAAATAATGAAAATCGTGATAGAGTAGCAAGAGGCTTGCAACATTTTGTTTTTGGGGGAAAGAGGTTGTAGGATAGAAAATAATTCTTCACCCACAAGCCCGTATAGATGCTTTTAGACTATAGAGAGAGACTGGGAAGAGAAGACTGGGCAGCTCCTGCCCATATATGGTAGCAGTACTCCATTTCCAGCCTAATCTGGCTCCATTTATGGGACAGAAACATCACTTTTTAAATAAGTGTCATTAATAATAAAAAGAGAAGTTTGCAAGTATAATCATCTCTTATGAATTCACTCTGATTTTTCACACAAAAAGTTGGTTACTACTACAATAACTATATTGTTAATTATTATTTTTCAATTGCCATTTTGTTTTATATCTTCAGATAAATATTTATTGCTACGTGACTCTCTTTAGGGAGCAATATATATATATATATATATATATATATATATATACACACACTGATTTTGAAGAAAATGAGCATATCATGATGAAAAAATGCCCCCAAATTAATAAAAACAAAGTTTTTATCATCAAAAATCTTTGTTACTATTATGAGGAAAAACAAAGGATTTTTTGATTTATTAAAATTTTCTTTTTTTTTTTTTTTTTTTTTTTTTTATATCTTTTACACACCACTTATTTAATTTTTTAAAATTTTGAGAAATTAAATTTTGTACTGTTTAATGTTTGTATTAGTTATACACAAAGATCTTTGGAGAATTTAAATCATTAAATTTTATTTTTTGTAAAACAAGATCCCCAGTAACCAAAAATCTGTACTGAATCATAAAATAAAATTTAAATAAACTAAGATATATTATAGACATAAAAAATTAAACTTCCATCTGTCAACATCTTAAATAAACAACTATCTGTGTTAAAAGCACATTTTTGTGATATTTTAAACTAAAATTAAGTAATATATTTGTTTCAAGTTGGATTAAGCTTTAAATCTGCTATTATACCTCAATGTTCCAGAAAAATGTTTTATTCTTCAATAAAGAGAATGACATTGTGTTGACAGATTGCTAAAAAGGTCACTAAATTCGGCAATATTTAGTGATTTCAAAATGAAAACTCCTTCCAGTCAATTTAAGTTAATTTTGAAATAAAACAGCAAATTTTGCTTGTTGGAAATATTACATTTAATCCATTAGCCTAAAATAAAAACTTCAAAAATGGACTGCATAAGATGGCATACTGGGGGTGGGGGGAAAGAGTGCTCAATGCTATAAAAAAAAAAGTTATATTTTAAGTAAAATTTCAAGTGGGCAGTGACCCACCATGACTTCCAGTTTCATGCACTTTCTTGCTATCATATATAATCCTCACTTCTTAGTGAATTTATACCTCATTGGGGACTCATAAACCTTGTGACTTACTAAACAAATAGTAGATAGATAGTAAATATCAATGGGATCCTTTCCTGGAGCATTTGTTAGAAAGTTAGACTATCAGATCATTTGTTGAAGCGAGTTTGATTCTCACTGGATGCTTCCCAGTTGTAGCCTTGTACCAGGCTTGATTATAAACATGGAAGAAAGAAATAAAAAAACAAACTAGTAAGCAGTTTGAATGTGGTCTGAAGTTACTAGTGTTTCTTTTGCATTAGCATCCTTCGAAAAGGCACTTGTCTCTGCACTTTCTTCTTGTTTAGTGTCATCATATACCTTGTCACTGGCATGCCACATAGGTGAATAAGTACTTTGGCAAAAACTATTCTGATTTTACTGCTCAGGCAGTAGTAATCATGAAGTTGGTGGGGCAGGGGACAGTTACATCCATTGACAGTTTTAACAGGATCCAGTCACAACAATGGCTGTTGTAATCTTTTAGGTGCATTGCATTTGTTTCTAATGAAGCCAAATTTAGTTAATACTCCCCCTCCCCGCCTTTAATATCGGTGATTACTAGGTGAAACATATGAAAGAATTTAAAGTGTAGTGTTTGATAATGTAAAGAAATTTATATTTTATAGTACTTTACATTTCTTTGTCATAAAACAAGTGTTACAAAGGAAGTAATGAATTTTTTTTTTCTTTATTTTTATAAGGTGAAAAATGACTTTGATAAAAATGACTTTCTTCCTGCCTCTTTTATGAGACATAACTGTCACTTTTCACTCACGCTTAAGTGCAATTGATTGATTTGTCACTGGTCTGTGTCCCATATAGATGTTTGAGTCTGGGAAATCATTTTTGTTTCTAGGTTGAACCCAAAGTTTCCTAATTTTCCCAGCATGCCCCTCTCTCTCTCTCTCTCTTCGTTTTTTTTAAGTTTCTTTTTAGTTTCTTCTTTGACTCTGTACTTTTAATGTACTTTTAATTAGACTGTTCTAATTGGATTATCTGTCTGGCTATTTCTCTGCAAATACCTACCCACTGTCTGTTGTACTTTCAGTTCTGATGAAATATAGGACACTTAGTTTCTTTGTTCTTCATTCTTGCCAAGATAAAAATGGTTACATTGTCAGAAAGATATCCAAGGTGGTTGTATTTTATTCTCTTTTTTTTTTTTTTTTTTTTTTTTAAAGTCTGTCCTTTCTACTTGTTGAATGTTCCAACTTAACTTTTATTATCTCTTATTTAAAAAAAGAAAAAAAACTCTAGCTTAGTAATGCTAAATATATCGGTCCCTTCGAAAAAAGAATACTATTTCGTTATTTAGATCTGGAGGTTTGTAAATAGCTACTCCAAAAAAAATCTTGTTCAGTTTTTGTTTTTTCTGTTTCTGTTTTTAAATTCATTTATTTATGTACTTATCATTTTGTTTTCAGCTGGTAAAATGATGGTTGGTATAAAATGACCCATATACATGTCCATATGTAATGAAATTTTTGTCACTTGTTTCTTTGAATTCAAATAATCTGAACAGAAAATGTACAATGTTTTTAGTGTGTTGATTTTTTTTTTTTTTTCTTTTTCTATTTATGGTTTTGGGTTTTGTATCAGGTTTTGGCCAGAAAGTTTGTTTGGTTATTAAGTAAATTTTCATATTTAAAAGGTGAACTAACTTTTTAGCCATCCCAATATATTAGGTGTAGGGAATCAAAAATAAGATATTGCTTTGGAAAATCATTCACGATGAGCCAGTTAGGCTGTGACCCCCAAACGACTACAAACTTTGCTTAGTTATTGCCATTTCTTTGGATCCTAAAAGAAATTGTCAACACACTTTGGTTGTTGTGGACATACTTGTACATCTTGATGAAACTTACATTACCTGCTCTGTGTGTGTGTGTGTGATATGCTCTCGTTCACCAATTGAGCAATAGGGAGAAAGGGAATTTTTAACTACGTCTGCTTAATGTATAGCTCTTCATCAGATTTGAGCACTCTGGCTGTTGGTTAAGCGTTTATATACATTATGTATATAATACGTTAAAAGATTCCCTTTCTCTGCTGTGTGCTGATAGCTTGGGGGTAGAGTCTCTGACTGTTGCTATATTGGTTGAGTTTTGATCCTGGCTTGAAGTAATCGGATATCTAGTCACACTGATAAACTGTGAAACAGTCTGGAGATATTTTTAAGGCACTGAAATATTGGTCTCTAAACTAACAAGCACTTAGTGATTTTTATTATTGTGATATTGAATTTGGAAGAGTTTCATTTACCTTAGTCTATACCACAGAGTATCATATTGAAACCAAAATGGTGGTACCTATGAGAAATTACAGTCAGTATCTCTTATAGTGATTTATTTCCAGCAAGTGGAGATTTCCTATTTTCCAGCAGAGCCAGGCAACAATGTTATGAAAATGCAGCAGTAAAAGTGTTAATAGCTGCTGTTTTTCCATTTAGCTTTTCATTAGTACAAATTTCTGATCTAGCTGAAATTCAGTGTTATCCATTTCTGGAATAAATTCTTCCTAGAAAAGGAGAAAATTTAACAAAATATGAAATTTAAAAAAGAAACAGATTTTGATGCTTTCATGAAAGAATTATTTTAAATCTTTTCTAAGAATATTTGTATTGAAATTTATTCTTTGTGTACTTTGTTTCTACTTGTCACTCATGAAATTTGTGTTTTTTTTTTTTTTTTATGCACATACATACACACACTAAATTTTGGTTTGTGTTTTTTTTACCATTTCTTGTGTAGATGTGTGTCTCTTGTAATGGTCTTAAAGAGGTTGATTTGTTCCCTGTTTCTCTTTTGCTCTTCTTTTCCTGCAGAAGTACTTGGTTCCTATTCGCAACTGCTTAAGAGCATTGATGAACCCTTATTCTACCATTCTGCTGAAGAAATAGCCTTTCTCCTCTCACCAATGGCTTGCAAGGGTGGACCAAACCAAAGGAATTCTTCAGGCTGGAAGAATGGGGAAAACTTTGTAAGTTCTTGTCATGCCTTTCATTTATTTATTTATTTTTTTTCCCCTAACTTTTTTTAATAAATTTTTTTGATTCCAATCAACCTTATCTGAAGCAAATTAATCACAACTTCGATACAATTTCAAAATTTGACCCTTGGCCTTGATTGTTTCACTCGCATTTTGCCTGTTGTACCCAGTGACTTTCCTTTTTTTTTTTTTTTTTTTTTTTTTTTGGTAACGTACTTATTATTGTATTTCATAATCTCCTGGAAATATTAAAAGATCCTTTTTATCAGGCCTTTCAGATGTAGGGCAGTAGAATGTTCTTGTTTAGTTGTTTCTGCTAGAGGAAAAGGTGGGGCATATCAGTTATTTTGTAATTTGTGATCTCACTTCTGCTCATTCCATTAAATTGGTATAATGTGAATTTGTATCCCACCCTCCCCTAAAATAACAATCTCTCAAAATACTAAATATGCAGCTAAATATTAATACATTAAAGTTATATAACTCTTACCTATTTTACAATTTGATAATATATTCTGAAAGCATTCATGTTTTTAATATACCTTTTGGATTATGGCCATCAAAGTTAAACCACATTGAGCTTGATCAATACTTAGATGGGTGACTTCTTGGGAATGCCAGATACTGGTGACTTGGATACATGAGGGGGTGTAATAGATTGGAAGTGGAAAATCCAATTCCAGTTTGGTTCGTTATATACACTTGCATGCAAATACCTTTGGGGGGGGGTATGAATCCACCCCCCTCTTATTCCCTTATCTATGGGTTAATTAGTAGGTAAATAACCTGCCAAAGGTTGATAAGCCATGAAAAAAACAAAAATCAAATCAATCTAATATACCTGTATGTTCGTCTTGTCTGATTTTCAAGAGCACCTCTCTCAACTGGGAAAGACACTGGAGTTATATAGCGCTCTCCCAGTCTCAGACTTACACTGACTATTGGCTAATACCTGTCCAGTATCATTCAAATGTAAATAGCCAGTGCCACTTAGAAGTAGAAGGTCTTCTCTCAACTTCCCATTGTCGAAGAGGACACAACTCCTGGTGTTTACAGCATCACATACAACCAACTCGGAGTCTTTTATCAGGCCGACCTGATTCTCTGTTACAACCTGCAAAGTAAATAGATATAATAAATTATCAAATGGTTGCTGCAAAGACATTTCTTACATATGGTAGGGACTCCATTTTTTTTTAATCCTAACCAAAGTTTTCATAATTCATGGAAATTGATGTTAAGACATTAACTGGTAGAAATTTTAAAATTGAGCAAGAACTTCAATGAGGAAGATTTCAAGACATTAATTGGGCAACTTAGTTAACTTTATGTCCCTGTCCCTCCCATCAGAATTGATTCCAAGGTAGAAGTAGTTAATTTTTCCCCATTTTAAAGGAATGTAACACAATATTCTGATTACTGTAAAAAGTCCTGAAATGTTAAAGAGGAGTCATTCTTGTGTGAACGCAATAAACTTAAGAATTCTATTTCTGCTGCAGGTGCTTACTAATTTCAAACTGTAGACAAAAATTGTAACATATTTTATTGAATGTTGCTACGTGTTTTTCAGAACTTTCATCAGCTAAAGATTTACCTAGAATTACTTTTCAAGTTCAAATACAAAAATACAATACAAACTTGCAAGGAACAATAATTCAAAATTCTTAGAGAAGGGGGTGGGAAAAAAAAAAAAAAGCAGGGGTTTGCATAACATATGGTGTGCTTATAATTCAACAAAATTACTTCTATGTTCTCAAAAACGTTATATATGATTTAAGTTGTTTATTTAAATAAGGCTTCCCATTTAGCAATGTATAATCTTTTTTTAAAATAGACAGTTTATATAGTGTGTTTGTCCTGTCAATGATAGAGAAACAATTACACTTTTGTTTACACTGATCATTATTTGAGAAAAGTTTGAAAATAATTTTAAATTAAATGAGCTTATTTTTGATTTATCAAAGAAAAGACAATCTGTCACTTTGAAAACGCATTCGCAGATATGCAATGAGTAGAATGTTTGTGTGTGTTGGTTATTTTTTTCCTTTTCTCTTCCTCCTGGTTTATTCTAAAAATCCATTTTTTGCACTTACATGATTCCATACTTTGTCTTTCTAAAAATACTACTTAGAAAGAATGCCAGGCCCAAAATAATTTTAGATTATCCCATTGGTGTTGATATGCCATCTATTCTAATTTTCTTAAGAATTTGAAGTATAATTCATAATCAACATTTTAAGTGTTTATTTGTGCTTGTTTATTCTTTTGTTCTTTAAAAACAAAAAATCTTAAATTAAAATGAATTTCATTTTTTTTCTTCTTTTTTGTCACTTTTTACTGTTTTTTCTCTCTTGGTAGTCACACAACAGACAAAATCAAAGATCTGCTTTCCACCCGAATCATTCCCAACAAGTCAATAGAAATTTGGGTAAGTATTTAAACACTGTTTCTTGAACATTCTGCCTGTGTTTAGATTTATAAGACCTGCCTCTGTTTAACCAATCTTAGTCTCTGCTGCATAAGCATGTTTATTATGTTGGGTGTGCCTGAATGTTTAAAAAATTTAACCTAATCTGACACCAGCTCAACAAAGCAGGGATACTTTGTGTGTGTTATGATACAAATAAATAAGACCTATCAAAATACGTAAAATTACTAGAATTTAACATACTTCAAGGCAAGAAGAATTTTTGTCAAGAAAATGCTCAATAGAAAACGAATGTGTGATCAACTTATCTTTTGAGTGACTTCAATATTTTGAGGATGCACCACTCATCAGGGGCAGATAAATCTATTGAATTATTACCAGATATATTTATACTCTACATACATGGTAATCATAAACTTAAAATTTCTATGCTAGAGTCTGCTAAGAGTATGACAACATTTAAGTAATCAGAAGCAGTTTAATATAATTCTATTAAAATGTTTGATATATAATTTTACTGTTTATAAAATATATGTCGTCGTCGACGACTCTCCTGTTGAATTTGATGTATGAGGGTTAAGCAGATCAATTCCCAGGAAACTGACAGCCCGACAACAGCACATGAGATTTGAGATAGATAGATAGATAGATATAGATATATATATATATATATATATATATATATAATTTTTTTTTTTTTTTAAGTAAAAAATCTTAAAAAATAAACTTGGCAAATTCACCAATTATTACTTAATATGAAATATTAGAGGATATTGTAATATTCAAATTAAACCAATTATTTATTTGGTCAATTATATATTTATTGTATATTTATTTGAATAACCTCCACTCCAATATCAAAAATCATCCCCCACAAGTCATTTTATGTATGGGGCAGTGAAATTAGGAATGAGCTGCTGAGTAAGCACTCACATATGTATAATAAAACATATACGGATTTAGTATTATGACTATTAAAGAGGAATTGCTGAAATTTTGTCTGTGTGTGAAATTTCTATTTTAATTCAAATTTAAAAAAAAAAAATGTCTTCTTTAGAAGATGAACTATTTCGGCAAGTCATAATGCAACATTTAAAGAAAAGGAAATGTGTTTGTTAGTTATAAATCATTTTTTGCAAGGTTATCCCCCTTTGATTTTGTCAGCATTCCCGCCAAATCTTTCCTTCTCAATGGCCAACTGAATAGACATTGTAATTAGCTTTTTTTTGTTTTTTTTTGTCCATGATTGTTTTTCTTGGCTGGAATCTTGAAAGCTGCTCAGACTGTCAGTAATGTTAGAAATCTCAATTAACTATGAGGACTGTTGCTAGAATTAAATGGACAGTGACCGATTGACTGACCAACATACTTATTCCAAAAGTGTATATATATATATATATATATATATATATATACACACACTGTGTGCGATGGGTAAAGTGTTGCCATTTTTTATTTTGTACATGTGCATTATTTGTTTTTGATTTTGTTGACTGCACATTATAGTGGGGTCAGTTGGGCACTCTCTAGAGCACCATGACGCAATTCACTCTACCAGAAATTTGGAAATGGCATACTGTACTGTTTGGCCTTTGTACCGCAAGCTCCAATATGAACATTTCAGAGTGTTTGGGTGTCAATCTGATGACAGTACAGAGGATTCAGAAAGAGTTAGATGAATCTAATGGTGATTATGAAGGTGTTTGCTGTGATGCCAATGTTATGCCTCCATCCAACTTTCCACAAGGCCTCAGACTCAACACAGAGGCCTACATCAAATGCCTTGAGGTGGTAGTGCTGCACTGGGTCAAGAGGGTGGCTGCTGGAAGACCCTATGGCAACAGCACTCTGCACCATGCTACACAATCAGGAGAACCCAGTTATAACTGTCAAACAATTTCTATGACCACATCACCGCTTACATCTGGCCACCTAACTCCTTAAATTGCAACCCCCTTGATTATTATGTGTGAGGCACAGTTGGGTGAGAGACCAACAAAACTCCTTGTAACACCAAAGATGAACTGAAGGCAAGGATTATGGCAGCATTTGCTAACATAGAGACCACCCCAAAGAGTTGCATGAAATTCTGAAGTTGTCTAGAGGCTGTGGTTGAAACCAATGGCAATTTTATTGAATAAATTTACTCTTCAGTATTTCAACATATTTTTGTGTAATTTTGGTAAATGTATCTTTTAAAATGAGATGTCAATGTTATTTTCATTTTTGCCTAATTTAGATGACAATTTATCCATCACACCCTAATGTGTGTATGTATGTATGTGTGTATGTGTGTGTGTGTGTGTGTGTGTGTGTGTGTGTGTGTGTGTGAACTTTATATATATGAGGTCTGCCTGAAAACATGATATCTTGGGAGTATGTAAGTATAATCTTAGCTTTCTGCAACTATTGGATTTTTTTTCCTCGTGTGAGAGTTGTGGCAGGACAAATTGTTGGTGCTTCACCACGACAATGCACCTGCTCACAATGCTCTGAGCATCCGGCAGTTACTGGCCAAAAAGAACATTGTCGTACTGGTGCAACCTCCCTATTTATTTGCTCTGTGTAACATTATTTTTTTCTTTTCTCCATGCTCAAGGGGACCTGTTTTGAAGACATGGGGGTTGTCAAGCGGGCTCTAATGACAGAGCTGATGGAGATCCAAGAAGAACCCTTCTGGCAGAGAAGGGTGGAAAAGTACATTAGACTTGAGGGGGATTACTTTGAAGGGGAAACCATGTTGTTTAGAATTGAAAGAAATTGTTTGTGATACCAGTCCTGGTACTTTTCAGACAGACCCTCATATATATATATATATATATATATATATATATATATATATATATATATATATAAAAAATAAAATATTAAGAAGGAAAAACAAATGGAGTTAGAATCCACAGTTCTTAGCATTTACATTTTAAAAAGTGCTCAATACAAATGTAGAGCAAAATATAATATTATTAAAATATATTTTTATTATATTAACAATAAAAACATTTTTACATCACTACACAAAAGCTTTCTTATTTTAGAACTTTAATAGTTCCTCATTGGACAATGGTACATAATATAAATGATTTATTTGGGAAATTTGAAAATAAATCGTTACCTCTTTTGAAAGTTAAAAAGGACTTTCAAAAGAGGTAACGAATTGTTTTGAAGTGTAAAAAGAGAGCAGCTTTTATTAAGCTTGATATCATTGACTTGTATTCTTCTATTTCCAGAGATCTCTTAATGGATTGCATAAATTTTGCTAAGAACCATATGGAGATATCTGATGATGAAATCAATATCATATTTACTGCCAGGAAATCACTCTTAACACTTAATGATTCCACCTGGATTAAGTGTGGGAGTGATGACTTTGACATCCCGATGGGAGCCTTTGATTTGGCCCAGGTTGCTGATCTTGTATGCCTATATATTCTGAAAATTCTTAGTAGAATTGTTGGACCTAAACTAGTAAGCTTATGTAGAGATGATTGACTCATTTATGTTCCTAATAGTAATGGTCTTTTTACTGTAAAATTATAGAAAAAATTATTAGTGTTTAAGTTACTTGAGTTTAAGATAAAGATTACTTTCAACCTCAAAATGGTAGATTATCTAGACATCACACTTAACCTGAAGACTAATACATTTAAACCTTACCATAAAGAACATGAAACACCTAACTACATTAATGTTGACTCTAACCACCCTTTTACTATCTTGAAGATACCAATTACTGTTGGTTCCAGAATTAGTAAGCTTTCATCTAATAAGAATATTTTTAATAAAAGTAAAGAATTGTATGACAATGCTCTACAAAAAAGTGATCACGAATAAACTATCTTACTTAAACCCCATAAATAACACTTGTGAGGATAATAGGAGTAGTAAGCGCAAAAACAAAAATAGAAATATATGGTTCAATCCCCCTCTCCTTCTGTAAGTTAACTAAAATTAATATCAGACAGGTTTTCTTGAAGTTTATAAACAAACATTTCCAAAAAAATAAGCCTTTAAGTAAGATCTTTTAATAGAAAAACTATCAAAATAAGTTACTCATGTACTAAAAACATGTTTAAAATAATTAACTCCCACAATAAGTATATTCTAAATAAATTCAATGGTGTCAACAAGAAACCTAGTATGGATCCCCCTATAATTGTAGAAATAGCAATCTTTGTTCAGTTGAGGGGAAAATGCAGAGCATCTAATGTTATTTATTGAGCAATCATTTGCTCCAAAGAAAATAGATTAAACCACCATATTTATATCGGGATTTCTGCAGGGGAATGGAAACAGACTGTATAACCATAAACACTTTTTTTTTTTTCCAACCCAAGATTAAAATACCAAACTGCTCTCTCAAAAAGATTTTGGGAATTGAGGGAAAAAGATCTAAACCCTCAGATTGACTGGAAATTTATAGGTTTCTCTCAAACTTCTAGTAATTTTAAGGGTAGATGTAACTTGTGTTTAGAAGAGAAAATTAGAATTATTAAATTTGACAATCAAAATATATTACTAAATCAGAGGAATGAGTTTGTTTCCAAATGTCATCATAGAAGTAGATTCAAACTGATATAGAATATTTTCCATCTCGCACTTTCCATTAACACCTATACTGCTATTTATACTCCTTATCACTCTTCTCAAATAACCTTCCTCCTATGTTGGTTTTCATTTTTCTTCTTATTTTTCTTCTTATTTTTCTTCTTATTTTCTTCTTATTTTTCTTCTTATTTTCTTATTTTTTCTTCTTTTTCTTCTTATTTTTCTTCTTATTTTTCTTCTTATTTTTCTTCTTATTTTTCTTCTTATTTTTCTTCTTATTTTTCTTCTTATTTTTCTTCTTATTTTTCTTCTTATTTTTCTTCTTATTTTTCTTCTTATTTTTCTTCTTATTTTTTCTTATTTTTTCTTCTTATTTTTTTCTTCTTATTTTTTCTTCTTTTTCTTCTTATTTTTCTTCTTTTTTTTCTTCTTATTTTTTCTTCTTATTTTTCTTCTTATTTTCTTATTTTTCTTCTTATTTTCTTCTTATTTTTCTTTATTTTTCTTATTTTTTCTTCTTATTTTTCTTCTTATTTTTCTTATTTTTTCTTCTTATTTTTCTTCTTATTTTTCTTCTTATTTTTCTTCTTATTTTTTTCTTCTTATTTTTCTTCTTATTTTTCTTCTTATTTTTCTTCTTTTCTTCTTTTTTCTTCTTATTTTTCTTCTTATTTTTCTGCTTATTCTTATTTTTCTTCTTATTTTTCTTCTTATTTTTTTTTCTTCTTATTTTTCTTATTTTCTTCTTATTTTCTTCTTATTTTTTCTTCTTATTTTTCTTCTTATTTTCTTCTTATTTTTTCTTCTTATTTTCTTCTTATTTTCTTCTTATTTTTTTTTCTTCTTATTTTTCTTCTTATTTTCTTCTTATTTTTCTTCTTATTTTTTCTTCTTTTTCTTTTTTTTTTCTTCTTATTTTTTCTTCTTATTTTTCTTCTTATTTTCTTCTTATTTTTTATTTTTCTTCTTATTTTCTTCTTATTTTTCTTCTTATTTTTCTTCTTATTTTTCTATTTTTCTTCTTGGTTTTTTTCTTATTTTTCTTCTTATTTTTTTTTCTTATTTTTCTTCTTATTTTCTTCTTATTTTTCTTCTTACTTCTTACCTTTTATTTTTGTTATTTTTCTTCTTATTTTTCTATGTATTGGTTTATTTCTCTATTAAATTCTTTTTATATTTAATTTTTTTAAATTTATTTCTTTTTTTATTTTTTTTTAAATATATACTTTTACTTTATTTCTAGTATTTACTTTTATAATTTGTTTTTATAGGTTTATATTCATATTTTACTTTTATTTATATTTAATACTCATATTTATCATTAAATTACTTTCCTAATAGCTGTTTTTTAATTTTTTTTTATCATGTTACTTTTATGTTTGTAGTTAAATTGATATTTCTCTCTTTAAAGGTTTTTTTTTAAATTTTATCTATAATTATTTATATTTTATTTATAATTTACTTAAGTTTGATTTCTTTTATTTATTATTATTATTTAAATTTTACTTGTTATTTATAATTAATATTTCTTTTTAAATTTATTAAATATTTGTCCCTGTTATTTCATTAAAAATTTATATATATTTTTTTAATTATCTTGTATAATTTTATGTTGGATGTCGTCTATTTTTTTTTTTTTTTTTTTTTTTTTTTAACGGTCTTATTATTTTAGTTTTCTATTTTTTACCCCTTAGTTTTTATCCTTATTATTTCATTAAAAAGTTTTTTTAATTTCTTATTATTTAATTATTTTTTACCCTTTTTTTAAATATCAATTATTAAAACTTTCTCTAAGTTTTAAAGATTGAATTTCATCATATAATTTTCCTTTTGAAACATTATTTTAAAATATAGGTCAAGGTTATTTTAACTGGTGTTAAATTTTCTACTGTGTTGTAGCTGTCTAGACGTGTTCACCTCCCCTTTCTTGCCCCCCCACTCTCTATTTTTGTTTTGTTCTCTTCTTTCCCCACTTTTCCCCTTTCCTCCCTGTTAAATTCTTTTACTTTTCTCTTAATTCCTCTTTGTTTCCTTAAAAGTTTAGATATCTTTTAGCTTCCTCTTTATTTTATCTTCTAACCCTTTGGGGTTGACAAACTCTTGGGAGAAACTTTTTTTCTCTCTTTCGAGGTGAAATGGCCATACAGATGGGATATTTTTGAGTTTCATTTATATTTTATATATATATATATATATATATATATATGTGTGTGTGTGTCAGTGTTACCTTGGTTCTTATCACATTGCCTATTGAAGAGACATGAAACGGAAACCTGAATTCTTTTTTTATAAAGAATAACAGGAAGCATTGAAATAACTGACAGCAATCATCCGACTTCATTTTAGGAAAGTCATAAACATTAAAACTAGAATTCCTGTCTCTTCTTTCTCTCTATAAAACTGTCAGCCAAGTCTCATTAAGTGTACCTGATATGGTGGGGGGGCACATTAACAAAGGCTTGAACATTGGGGACACCTTCTTTACTCAGCCTCCATATTTATCATTCCTGATCATTGTTTATAGTTTGGCTAGTGAAAAAGTTAAGATTACTTGTTGAGCTGGGGTCATTAATATATAAAGCTATTTTCATTGTCTGTCTGTCTGTCAGAGTGCATTTCTCTGGTTTGTTTATTTTAACATACAAATCAACTTTGATAGTCTCCAAGTGTTGATTAAAGTTTTAGTATTTATACAAAGACTGTCTTGTTTATAAGAGGCAGTAAAAGGACAATTTTGTCTTTTGTTAGCTGTTTGTTGTACAATATTATTCAAAGAAAGCATTATAATATCAAATCTGTTTATGACTTTTACCCAGTTACAAATTGTGGAAAGTGGAAATGTTAAAAAGTTTCTTCTAATTTTTTATATTTTTTTTTCTCCAGGCTATGATCCTCAGAATTCAAGTCCTGCCCAAAAGAATAGTTACCATAATCAGAACTTCAAAAACAACAACAAACAAAATAGCAATGAAAGTTTTTTGGTAAGTTTTTCTTTCTCCCTCAACATTATCATTGACCCATTGTACTTAAGAGGCATCTTAAAATGTAAATGACCATCAAGTCTTCATTATGTGCCAGATGCAATGATCACATTTAATGACAAACCACTGGATATTTAATTCTTTTTCCTTTTCTTTCCCCCCCCTTTTCTCCCCCCTTTCTCTTGCTCCCCCCCCTTTCTCTGCTTCTCCCCTTTCTTTGCTTCCCCCCTTTCTCTTGCTTCTCCCCCCTTTCTCTTGCTTCTCCCCCCCCTTTCTCTTGCTTCTCCCCCCCTTTCTCTTGCTTCTCCCCCCTTTCTCTTGCTTTTCTCTTGCTCCCCCCTTTCTCTTGCTTCTCTCCCCCTTTTCTTGCTTCTCCCCCCCCTTTCTCTTGCTTCTCCCCCCTTTCTCTTGCTTCTCCCCCCTTCTCTTACTTATCCCCCCCTTTCTCTTACTTCTCCCCTTACTTCCACCCCCCTTTCTTTTCCCCTCCCCCTTTCTCTTACTTCTCCCCCCCCTTTCCACCCCCCTTTGCTTTTCCCCTTTCCTTCCACTTTCTCTCTTACTTCTCCCCTTACTTCCACCCTTTTCTTTTCCTTTCCCCTTCCACTTTCTCTTACTTCTCCCCTTACTTCCACCCTTTTCTTTTCCTTTCCCCTTCCACTTTCTCTTACTTCCCACCTTTCTCTGGCTTCTTCCCCTCCTTCTAATATGAATATGATTATATGTTTATTCTCCTGCACATTTTAATTCTGTGACCAACAATCTGTCGCTTATTTAGATGCTTGTTAAAATTTCGTATATGCCATTGTTGCGGCTCTAAGCAGGTTGACTGTTAACGCCGCAAACGGAAAAATAATATAAGGTAATACGATCGAAGCAAGGACAACAAAGACGAGGATGTAAAAGTTTAAGCCAAATTTTATTAAATAATCTGGCACAAGTATATACAAATAATCGTTTGTGGTAGTTCCGTCGTGGAGTTTTGAAAGAGCGTTGTCAGGTTTCAAAGGCGACAGCTTGGAGGTAGGCCAATGGAACAGCGGTGTTCGAGGTCCAGTCGATCCCTGGATGTCTGTACTTGAGTAAAGGGCGGCGTCGGGCGCTTGAGGAGAGAGGATCGGCACGGACAGTGCTGTGGTGTAGTCAGTTAGTCCCCAGGTAGACTGTCGCAGGATCGCAGCTTGGTAGTCCTAATAAAAGGACGCGGCTAGGTTAGTCCTGAAAAGGACTATTGCATATTATGTAACCAGGCGTAGTCTGGAAAAACGACTAGTGCATATCATGTAACCGAGGGTAGACTAGTGCATATCATGTAGCCGAGGATAGACTAGTGCATATCATGTAACCGAGTGTAGGCTGCTGCTGATGTCTGTGTCGCTGCTACTGCTGATGAAGCTGGACTGCTCTGCTAGCTCTAGCTGCTGCTGGCCTTGGCTGCTGCTGATGATGAAGCTGGACTGCTCTGCTGGCTCTAGCTGCTGCTGCTGATGTCTGCTGGCCTTGGCTGCTGCTGATGAAGCTGGACTGCTCTGCTGGCTCTAGCTGCTGCTGCTACTGGCCTTGGCTGCTTCGTGTGGTCAGCGAAGGTGAGAGGGGGAGCTCGTCGCTCAACCCCGAAGCCAAAAATCAGTCGAGAAGGATGATTTGGTGGAAAAAATCTGCTGTGTATATATATATAGGCTGAGGTCGGCAACGTAGCCTGTCAGCGATATATTTGGGGTGATGACTGAAAATTACCTTCTACTTTTTGGCTGTACACATGGGTTCCATTCGGACGCCATGTGTATATAAAGTAGTTTCTGGTAATTGTTTTTGGTTAGGAAAGTTAGTATATGTAAATGTTTCGTTTTTTCTTAGTTTGTGTGAGATGTTGACTGAAAAACGCTTAGTCACCGGAAGTTAACGGCATTCGTTATGTTTTCCTGGTGGCGCTTTTTAGATGTTTGAGTAGCCGGCAGTAACTTCCGGCCGGGTGCGATACCATCCAGGACTTTAATAGTTTAATGCCAAACACAAATTTATCTAATAGGAAACATTATGTCCTTAAAACACAGGATTGCAGCAGCTGGGGGAGGGGTCTTGGCTCCCCACAAATTTTTACCAATATTTTTTTTTTTTTTTTTTTACAGAGTTTTAATTTAACAAAATACAATAAAGAAAAAATTCTATCAAAGCAAGGTAGAATATGACTTTCATAAAAGCCCGATGAAAGAATTTTTCTTTAAAGTTGTACGATGATGGTAATTTCCCTTTATCATGTGGGGGCATTTTAATTTTAATTTGGAATTGTGGGAGTCCAAAAAAAATAAAAAGAACTCTTAAAATTCTTCTCTTTTTCTATCTTTCACTTTCTATATATTTCTCTCTCAAATAAAAAGAGGGAGAAGACAAAAAGACTAATCTTAGCTGAAAAACATTGGATATTGGTGGTCCAGTGGCTAAATAATTTGTAACAAAAAGCTATGAAAAACGAAATAGGGTCCACATGTAACTTCTACTATATAAAATAAGAAAGGAACTCGAAAAAGAATTTTAGTCAATCAAGTAACTTAACAAAAAAAGATTTGTATGTCATTGGAACCTCATCAAAAGGGATATAAACTAATGTCTGCAGGCAGACAGCGAAAGGGACTTGAAACAGGAAAGACTTAAGACAGAACATACTAAGGATTAAGAACTACTCTGAAGGAACGCTGCCATAAAAACCAGCCAAGTGTGTTGTGTTGTCATTGACTTTGCACATTTTCTGGCCTTGTTTTGTCAGATAACAGTTCTACAGGGACCAGACAATCTCATTTCTGAAAATTGATCACATTTGACGGCTACTAACAGCCTGACTCCTGAACTAATTTTCTTTACCCCAAAATACAAAGGACTCGTCCACTATATGTCAAATAAATATGCTTTATTTGTTTATACACTTGACTTCAGTCCATTCGTTTCTATTTCCAAAGTTTTCCGATAACCAATTCAACAATATCTTATAGAATTCGACTTCTGTTACCAGTTGAAACAGCTGAAAGTAGCAAAATGACTAATCAAGAGAAATTAAAAAAGAAGCAATCAAAAATACAATGGGGCCCTGCTAGGACCAATAATAATGATACACAAGACTCAAGTAAATCATTTATTTTTTTTATTTTCCTGATGTTTTTATTGAAAAAGTCCCACACCTTGATAAAAAAAACAAACTTTTATCATCAGGTATTTTGATTTGTGGAAATAGTTTTAATTTCAATACATTAAATTTAATAAGATAAAAATTTGCAAAAAAGATTTTTCATTTATAAAATTTGTTTTAAACTTTAGGTATTGCAAATTTTTGGAGGTACCTAAAACAAATATTAAATGCTTATATTTTTGTTTCTACTCAAAGTAAGAAAAACAATTTTTATATTAGAATTTTTGTCAGTCCATATTCTTGTGAATAAAATAAAGTTTCTTACAGTAAAATAAAAATTTTTACATGTATTGTAGGTTTTTCTACTCTGCTGTGTTGAATTTAGTGCTAAAAATTGGTGATTACTACAAAACAACTTGTTTTTTAAAATTTTAATGTAAGCAACCCTTTTTATGATGCCACGAATCTATTACTTTCAACAACAAATTCCAATTGATATCCAATTTATTACATACAGGATCAGAAATCTCTGTAAAGTCATCAGAAGTAAATGGCATGAAAATTGTCCTAGATATTGTCTTCTTTTTGTTTACATTGATTTTCTTTTCTGTTTCTCTGTCAGCCTTTTGAAGATTATTGGCCAATTGATCAGCAAAATTTCCAGAATCCGAATCTTATTGTTGTAAGTATTTCCTGTTTTATTTCCATATTATTATGCTTCTTGTGTTTTTTGCCTGTTGCTGAGGATCTTCTCATGATCTGCTGATAGAAAAGGGTCTCTGAACATATCTGATCTAGATTAGAAGCAGTGAATCTTAGTTGAATAGAAGTTAGTTTTAGAAATAAAAACTACATTCATCCAAATACCATTGTTGTACTTAAATGAGAAAAAGTGAATATTCTTTTTATAATGACTTTTTCTTAGTTTTTTTTTTTTTTTTTTTTTTTTTTTTTAGCCAACAATCAACACAAGCCAAAAAACAAAAGATGATTTGTTAATTCTAACGCCTCCAAAACTAAACTTCACTCCATTAATCATCTGAGAGATCCCTCTCTGCCTTCCATGCCTCCAGGAAAGTGACTTGTTGTGCCTTCTTGGGCGGCTAACGTTTTCAGCTGACATGAAGTGGAAAAAATATATTGAACCCATTGTTAGATTAGCTGCTAAGAAAGTTGGTTCACTTAGATCCAGGAGGGAAAAATTGTCTCACATGACTATGTTACATATCTATACATCTACCATTTGTTCATACCTTGAATATTGCTGCCATATATGGTTTGGTGTGACTGCTATATATCTAGAGATCTTTTGATAAGATCCAAAGATGAATCAGCAATATTATTGGTCCTGGTCTGGCAGCTCAGTCACTTTCCCACCACTGCAAGGTTGCCTGTGCCTTTTTCTATAAATACTTTCATGGTAATTGTTTGGATGAACTCTTAGCTATGGTACTTAGACTTTATGAATTTAAGTGCAGTACTTAGACTGGTGTCAAGATCTCATCAATTTACAGTTGAGCTGGCTAGATGTGACTGTAAGTTCTATGCTAACAGTTTCTTTTCTCATACTTCTCATTTGTGGAACTCCCTTCTGGAGCCACACTTCCCAGCCAACTTTAATCTGTAAAAATGTAAAGGCAATGTCATCACTATCTACTGTCCTCCTTGTGTCTTAGTGGCTTTACTGCCTTGCATGAGGTGATACTGATTTTTAAAAAAAACCCAACATCATGGCTTAAAAATAAGCAGCATATAAGAATAAGAATCTGCAAACCTCAGGACACTTACTGCACTTCCCTTACTTGTCTTGTATTTTAGGGTTTAGAGGTGGCAGTACCCATCCCCTTATTTTGTTTAATTGATGTTGACCCTTAAGAAGTGAGGGGGAGGGGAAAGACCAATAAACAAAGGCGCCTAGCTGGAGAAAACTAAAGGATTAGGCAGTCATGTTTGCTAGCTTCAAGTGGTAGAGAAAGAAGAAAAGAAATAGAAAAGGTAAGAGGGAGAAAAAAAAAGAAAGAGAAGAGAATTAAGGAGGGTTAGGGTTTGTTGTTTAAATATTGGAATTTTACTTTAAGCATCTAACCCTTACTGATTTTACTCTCTAGTCTATAGTAGATGCAATGATGGACTCTGTTGCAGACAAATGTGTTCAAATCCTGAAATATTTTGTTGCTAAAAACTCTTTAAATATTTCTTTCATTGTAGGGACAAATTCGTGTGAATCCTAAAGATTATCAGGAATGCTATGTTCCACATCCAGTAAGTAAAATTTTATTTAACGTATTTTGGACAGCAATGAAATGAAGTTAATTTGTGTTTTTTTTTTTTTTTTTTTGGTGATTCCTTTTACTTTCATTTTCCCAAACTAGATGACAATTGTGGATTTCTCTGAAACTGCTCACATAATTTTGCCTTCTATGTTTGTATAATCAGTTTCTGTGAGTGATGATTATATATGATACGATTATATTTAGTTGAGTTTTCTCATTTTGTCTGATTATTTCAATCATGCTTATTTTGGTTATATTTTCTGTGTATTAATTTAAATAAATCCTCATCTAGATTTTTCCACATACACATTGCCTCAAGAATCTCACATTTTCTTCAATGTTCTTGTTGTTTTTATCTCTGCTGCTCTCTGAAGTATACACTCTAAATCATAATTATCTTTTTTAAAAAAAAAAAAGCATTCTTACAGTTTAGAAATATTTTCTGACTTTAAATAATCTACAAAGGTTGATAAGCTGTAGAAAATAAATGATTGAATCTGAATTAACACACACAAGTATCTTTCTGCTTTTTTATGTCAAGTGACTATAAGTTTTTAATTTAAAATCAAAAAATTTAAAATTCCATTACTCTCTTTGAAATTCTGGCCAAATTAAATAATGCAGCTTGATTGGTTTCAATACTTCCATTGATGGATTCTGCAATTCTGTATTTATTTATTATTTTTTTTTTTTTTTTTTTAAGAGAATTTCTTGTGGGATTGTTTCTTGTTTCAAGTTCTTAAAATAGCTGTTACAGATTTTTTTTTTTTTTTTTTTTTTTTTTTGTTGTTCATTTGTTTTCCTTTAATTTGTTGCAGGATGGTCATTCAGACATCTTCATTTGTGGCATGAAAAATAGAAATCGTTCTCTTAATGGGGATATTGTTGTTGTTCTTCTGGATAACCAAAGCAAATGGAGGGTGAGTCCATTCAGTTTTAAATGGATAAGAGACTTTTATTCACTTACTCCTCTCTCTCTCTTTTCTCTCTCATATATAACAAACAGTTGAAATGTTTTAAATTCACAGAAACACATATATACTCGCAGACAACTTAACCCCCTGAAGATAATCTCAGATGAGATTGAAAGTACTTAACTATTTGAAAGAAAATTTTGGTATTTTTCTTACTCAATTTTCTAAATCTACTAAAAATTAATCCCTGAGCTTTCACCATGAAAACTAATCGACATGATATGTCTAAATTATTCAAGCAAACCTGTTTGAATGAAAATATGCTGCCTACATATACACACACACTCTCTCTCCTTCTCTCTCTCTCTCTCTCGAGATGCGCAGTTTAACTGAAAAAACACCTGTTTTTGGTTTCATTTACATACCATGAAACCACATCAAAATTTTTACAAAACTGAAATTGTTTGTTTTTTTTTTTTTTTTTTTTAAGTGCTATCAATACTCAGTGATCATATGCAAAGAAACACTATTGAAAAAACTTTCAGATGTTAATAAAATTAAATTTTATCAATATTTATACCATTGGAAGAGAAAAAGATTGAACAAAAATAGGGTCAAAACATTTAATTGACAAGTTTTAGGAAATAAATGTGAAATCTGTTTATGAAAGAAATGAAAAAGAAAAAAGAAATACGACAGATATGACACTTGGAAATCACATTTTCAAACAAGAAAAAAAGAAAAATATGACATGTCTGAAATCTAATTGTTTCAGTTTTCAAAAAACATTTTTTGTGGTAAAATTAAGTTAACAAAAAAATAGCAAATAAAAATAAAAAAAATAGTTGCCAGTTTTGTCTTAATGTTAAAATTTTATGAAGTCGGATTTTTTGTAAGGGTTTTAAAATTGTTTTCTACAAATAAAATTATGTTTTTATCTTGCCCCTAAAATTAGATATTAAAAAATAAAGTAATTTTTAATCTTGGTTTTAAAGTGTGTATATTTTAAAAAATGCAAGACTTTTCTTTTTTAAAAAACTTAAAGTAAAAATTATTCTTTCTTAGCCACCAGTGTTTGGTGGGTTTTGCATTTTTGGCTGTTCGAAGCAAAATACCACTTTAACTCACCGTAAAAAATAATTCAATGAATAAAAGCATATACAAATTACATATTTAGAAAGATTGTTTTATTTTCTTTCCATATGAATATTTTCAAGTTTGGAACAGAAATACACAAGAATTTGTGAGTTGAACGGACTAAGTTGCAAATTTATCAATCTCAAATGAAATCAGATATCGACTGGAAATGCTGTCCTTACACAATAAAATGAATGGCTTCCTTAGAAAGCAAAAATACTAAATTAAAACCCAAAAAACTGAATCAAAAACTGTGGTATCAAGGGAAAAAAAACTGGAAATCTATATCGAAACATAAATTACGAAACTGACCAACTCTATATATATATATATATATATATATATATATATATATATATATATATATATACACACACACACACACACACACACACACTAGACTGCCCGTAACCTATTGGTTGCTGACAGTTCAGGTTATAATATATTGAAGTTGATTTGAACTTTCCATTGAAATAAAAGTTAATTTTCTTATGATTCAGTTAAATATTTCAATTTGTTTGTGCCATCATTGGGCTGGTTTATAAGTTCATGTTTAAGGTTTTATTGATTGTTTACAGCATTTAATAGAAACAGAACTTCTGGAATAAACTTGAACTTTAAATCAGATTAACTTAAAAATATATTTTAATAGACCAAAAAATATTTTTGAATCATATTCACTTGAAAATATTTTTTAAATATATCAAAAAAATATTTTTTAAATATTTAAAATATTGTATATTTAAAGAAAGCTGAAATTACTTAAAAGTAATTACTTTACAAACAATTGGACGAAAGAACATAATTACATCTCTTTGTGTCTGTCTTTAACTCAAAAATTGTCTGAAGAAAGTTAAAATAAAAATACTTATTGTATAAACAACTTGTAAATCATTATGTACTGGATGGATGCGCCATGCAAGCAATCACAGACTTTTAGTGTGTGTGTATATATACATATATATATATAACTATGAACCAAAAGAGCCAGGCAAACCTACCTAGGTTTCACCTATGCAGATAGTCAGGGTATGCTGGCCTAGGTAGGTTTGCCTGGCTCTTTTGGTTCATAGTTAGATTTGCTCTACTTAGCATATTGAGCACTTTGCTTAGTTATTTTTTTTACTCATGTCGGAGGTTTTTTCCTTGGCTATTGGTTTGTCTATTTATAAGCCAAAACACCTAAGGTTTTTCAGACGTGTATAATTACTTATATTTATAAGATATATATATATATATATATATATATATATATATATATATATATATATATATATAGAGAGAGTGAGAGTGCGAGAGGCGTAAACTCTAGTAGGTATTTTCAGCAAGATAAGGTTTAAGTTGACACTTTAGCTTCCAATATCAATTCCTCAAAGTTAACTCGTACTACCTCCCACTTCCTCTGACCTTACAGACGTGAACTTCATTCCACACCGGGGCTGAAAAGACAGACGACCACTTTCATCGTCTGCTGAAATAGCCTATTCCCCATATGAGGCAAAAGAGTTTGATTGATTATTAATTATATTGCTCTCTATAAATGAAACACATCAAGCACTTTTTTGTGGATCATTTCTAATATTTTTATATTACTAGGATCCACTTTCATTATATACCAACAGATTTTTTACCTTTATATTTATTTATTTATTTATTTATTTATATATATATATATATATATATATAATTTAATACAAGTAAAAGGTTTGTTACATAGTTGATTCCATAGTTTTGTAGAAGGGAAACTCTGAGAATCACTCCATCCACTCGTCACGTGCTATCAAAAATTGACTGCTTATATTTCTCTATATAATTTTTTCTTTTTTATATGCACTTTTCATTGGTGCAAGTTTTTTTTATTTTTCATTTTATACTGTGTATCCCCCCCCCCGTGTTTGTTTTGAGTCTGGATGCAGTAACATTTTTATTTTTTTATTTTTCTTAACCAAATAGCCTTCTGGTTTTCTATTTTATTCATCTTGTCCAGTCATGACTCTGTTCATAGGGTTTTTTTTTTTTTCCATCTTTATTTCAGGTGAATAAAGAAGAATTTGATTCTGATTTTAATCCCAATTGTGATAATTGTGACAAAACTGAGCATGTTTCTGCCAATGGCACACAGCTGGCCAACAATACTCAGACAACTGCTTCCACTTCCAATACTGACTATTTGGATCAATTCCAGAGACTTAATCTAATGACCAAGACCCAAACTTCTATTACCAATGAAACGAATAATGCTGCAGCCTTAAATTCGTTTGATCCAAATGTCAAAAAGTAAGTTCATTTCTACATCCATTTCATTTTATTCATGTTTAACCTTTTCGTAGAATTTCTTTGTTCATGGAATGACACAAATTTTGCCTGTTTTCTCCAATTATGATATTCACTGGAGGCAGTATTTTGCCTTCCCTTCAGCACAAATTTCTTTAATGTGTGGTACTTATGCCCTAGGAATATAATTTTTTACTAAAGCTATTTTGGTCAAGCTCAAGCCTTTGAGTGTTGGGTACCCAGTAAGATCAATTGGTCTATAGAATAATTTTGCTGAGAAGAGTAAAAAAAAAAAAAAAAAAAAATATAGTGAGGAGGTTGGGAAACTAGGGGGGGAAAAGTAATAAAATAAACTGAGGAGGTGGAATGGTGTGATGTATGGAAGTTAGGATAAAAAAAAATGTTGGGTTAAATTGTTCAAAAGATCAAAGAAAGTCCGTGTTGTCAAATACTGTATTTGTGTGTGTGTGTATATGACACTAAATGTTTAAAAGAAAGGAAAGACATTTTGAGTTTAGTTAGATTTTGTACCAGCAGGCAAGAGAAAAACAATATTCACCAATTACAAAAACTGTTGCATGAGAATAATATTCAATCATAATGGCTTTAAATGAACATTTGAACAGAACTAGAGAATAACACCATTGAAACTTGTCACATTTCAGGAAGAAGTGCCTTTGAAACAAACTGCATGCATTTTGCATTTTGTGCCTTGGGTTTTTTTTCTGTATATTATTATTCTCTTTTCAAATATTAAATCAAAATTATGAAAAGAAAAAGAATAGGCAAACAGCACACTCACATCTACCCAATATGAATGCTTGACAACAATTGATGTTCGGTGGGCTCAAGTTGCTCAGCCAGGCTGGGGAAGTGGTGGGCAGATTCAGGCTGATCATGACATCTGTTCAAGTGGGTCAAGTAGGTAAGCTTTTTGCATGCCAAACACCACACTAAAAATATTTGGTTTTCAGATGTTTGAATATAGTATTGTCAACCTGTAGTGAGATTATTGTCTCTGAAATGCAAGTGGACACTTGATTGTTCTAATGGCAAAATGTGTTTTTTTTTTGTTTTTTTTTTCTTGTGTTCAGGCAGCCAAAGAAGAAAGAAACTCTGAGCAAGAAATACACTTGTATTGCTGACCTTCACAATGATGATAATCTACAGAAAGTGTTGGCTAACAAATCGGGAGAAGACCATCTTTCTCACAAATACATCCAACGCACGGGGAAGGTAAGCATGTGCCAGCCATTGTGGATTGCATCTTTATTCCATGACAAAGATCTTTTCTTTCTCTCAGTTATTTTAATTTTAATAAGCTTAGCAGGATAAAAAGTTGATTATTTCATTTTCTACACCTTATCAACCATTTGCAGGTTATTTAAAGCCACAAAATATTTTTAGATTGTAAGATATTTTTTTTAATAATTGTATAGTGATAAGTGTTATTAATTAACCCATAGCTGGGGGGAAGTTTGATTCATACCCTTTTCACAATGGTACTTGCACATTGGTGACTATAATGAACCCAATGGGAATTGGAACTTGACTCTCAGATTAAAAATTCCAAGCTGTTATCCATTACACCACCCACACATCCGAGTACCTTACAGCACTTGATTTTCCCAATTGAGGAGAGAAACGTAAATTGACTGTGAATGAACAAGCACTTTCTAAACCTTTTTGTCTTAGTAAATTGCTTTCCCTTTTAATTAGAGAAGCATTTTTTTTTTAAATCAAAATTATGGTCAGTAAATTTGGTATTTTAAATTTTTTTTTTATTTATATTTTTTGCTTTTGCATTTAAAAATATACAAAATACTTGAATTTTCTTTTCTTTTCTTGATAGCTGAAAAGCATTTTCTGTGGCTTTAAGGGAAGAATAATTTTTTTTAAAAATCTGGGCATTTTAACTTAGTTTAATATTTTCAATTGAATTATTCAGTCAGACTAAAAACGAAATCTTTTCTATAATTCTGTTTCTGTGTATTTTTATTATTATTTTTTACCTTATTTTATTTATTTATTTTATTTTTTTTTTTGTTTTAATATTGTTACTCTATTTTGACTCGATACTTTTCAGGTTGTGGCTATTTCTGAAAAGAAACACTCCAGATTGTGTGTCGGTCACTTACAGTTGATGAATAACAATAAAGTGAAATTTAATCCAACCGATTCTCGATTGCCCAGGATAATGATCCCCATTTCTGAATGTCCAAAAGGTTAGGAAAAAAAAAAATTTTCAACCTTTTTGTTTTGTCTGCTTGATCATGTAAATATTTCATGAATTAATTTTAAAATAGTTAACCATTGTTTTACTGTACATTAGTATTCTCAGCCTTGTTTTTTTTTTTTATTTTTAACTACTACACTTTGGTTAGTCATTTCTTAATCCTTCTTCACAATTGTATAATTTAGAATGTAGAGTTTTTTTTGTTTTCTTCTTCTGCATAAACATTGCTATGGTTAAAGAACAAAAATCCAACAATATGCACCAAGTTTATCAACAGATATACTTTTTTTTTTTTTTTTTCCTGTACATGCAAAAACACTCAACATTGGATAAATAACTATTTAGAAAAGGGGAGGGAAAACATTACCGAATGAGTAATATGTCTTAGGAAGGCCAAAGAAGGCATCAGCCAAAATGTATTAATTGATCAAAACAAGAGTGAAGAAGATATTACTTTTGTGCAAATGTTGCCAGCAGTTTTTGATAAAATTTTAAGATTTCCTATCATTATTTCGTCAACATTTTCCATGTATTTCTATGACCTTGTATCACTTTTGAAAGAAATTATAAAAAGATTTTCTTCCAGTTTTGATTGAATGACTTCTTCAATATCTTGAACTTGTTCGAATAAGTGAAGAGACAGGCAATGTTGCATGGAATTGTAGTCAGTAGAATAAGTGTATGCAGAAGAACTTCCCATATAGTTCCCTGATTATTTTCTGTATCAAAATTACAACTCTGGGGCAGTTATTGTCTTGCAGTAAAATCATTGGTTGACATGTTTGATCAGAAAGAAAAAAAAAAAAATGAAGCACTCTTTCCAAGTCTAATGCCTCATTCAAATATGCTAGTTCATTGTAGCATTGTGTGGTAATGATTCATCTAGGTCTTGATAATGTGTTATAAAGAATTCTCTTCAAATTCAATCCAACAATCTCCTTCCATTCTCTCTCACTCATGCACACACAGTTGTAATCCTGAAGACTACTTTGACTCTAGTTATAGTTTTCGTAATGTTTCATCACCTTTGTCTTGTCTAAAACCCTGGGTGTTTTTTTTTCTCTTGCATTAAGTAAGAAGTACTTAAATGCTGATTGATGTTCTTTGCCATAATTTCATATGAAATCAATTTTCTTCACTTGAGATTTTTTTTCTCCTAAAGTTTTGTATAAATGACATTCTCCAGTTAATTGATTCACTAATTCCTAATTCTTCTGCAAGTTCCATCATTATTTGTCTTGCTTTCTTGAAAAGTTTTTTTTTTTTCAATTCATCAATTTTCAAAGACTAATATTTTCCAAAATGTTCTTTGTCATTTTTCTCAGAATCTCTTTTTTTTTTTTTTTTTTTTTTAAAACTTTGTAAATCATGTTCTATGTATGCTTTGCACATTCAAAATTTTGTTAGACTGAGATTTGAAGTATAGCTCAATCTCATAATATTTTATATTTTTGATGTTAGTCTTTATTGAAAACTAGCAGTAGAGCCCGGCGTTGCCCAGGGATGTAACAGTAAGCGATAGATCAAGTATGGACGATCATAAAGACTGAAAAATAAAATTGACAAAGATTATTGTTTAAGGTTGACGGACATGCATGTCTTAATTAGGTTTTTTTTTTTTTTTTTTTTTTACGAATTGGTCAAACCCAAATTCAAACGAAAACATTGTTTACAATCGTTATGATTTATGGAAATAATACAGTAATTCCATCTACGTTTTCGCTGAAGTTTTCCTCCTTCCTTCCACACTTGTGCGTAAAAAAGCGCCTCCACTGATTACACCCTTCCTTTCTCGTTAAGCTAAATATAGTAGTAAACCTTTTCTTTAGTTATTTGAAACTAATTACAAGTTATTGTCGTTTTATCAGCTCCTGCTGATGTCACCAATCTAACAAATTTAAATTACCGTTTTTTCCTGTTTTTCTCTGACGTCACGGACAAACTAATCATTTGAGTTCAGTCGGACTAAAAATTTTGATCCATGAAGTTGACTCATTTATTCCTCGTCAGTCAACCTTAAATACAGACAGGGATATCTTACTGACAACAAATAATTCACTTTCGTCCCTTTTGGCTCAAATGCAAAAATAATTTTCTTCAAGACGATGCAACCAACAACAAATAAGTCTTCGTCCCTTTTGGCTCGTCAGAAATAATTTTTTTAGCAGCAAATTCAATGCCTGATCCCAAAATCTGAGATGACTGAACTTTCTCATGACCATGAACCTGAACAAAAAAGGGTATAAAAACAAAAACAACACAAAAAACACTACACACACTTACAATACCCAAATCCACAGTAAAGTACTTTTTTATCTGTGCACATCTACACCTCGTGTTAACGAGTTCCTTTTTCCAGAACTTAAAAAAAAAAAAAAAACTTTTCCCGCTTTGTTCACCTTGCATGGCTATCTCGCATCTAATCTCCTGTTTTTTCCATTTAAAAAAAATTACACTTGTTTTGAAAAAAAAAAACTTTTCCCGCCTTTGTTCACCTTTTTTTGTTGAAATCGGTTGAAAAATGTAGATAGCCTTTCTCTGTAATCTTTTACAATTTATGATTTTTACTTATTGAATACAGTAAAAAAAAATTGCATATTTTGCTTGTGGTGATTCATAATTAGAATTCTGATTTGAATATATTTTCCACTCGTTGTTTCTAATACAAAAAAATTTAACTTTATTTGGGTTTGTTAATTTATTACAAGTACTGTGTTCTTTCCTTAATAATTATCATCTTCGAAATATTGTTGTTTTTTGTCTATCAGATTTCTTACATCGGCATTTTTAAATTATTTCTTAATACTTTCTTTTAAATATTGAATTAATTTCAAATAGAACCAATGCCTTATTGATCTGCCTTGTAACAAATTGCAAAAGGGAATTGAAAAAAACGGCACTAAAGTACGGAATTATCTTTCCTTATTTTATCAAATTGAAAAAAATGATTGATTATCTGTCCTTTTTTTTTTTTTTTTTTGACCAAAAAAAAAACAATATTTTTAACGAAAATTTCAGACGTGCTAAGAACGATTAAAAATGTAAAAAAATACCCCAAAAATACTTTTGATCTTTCCTCTTTAATAATAATGTGAACATTAAGCGAAAAATTTTGTTTTAAGTCAAGTTCGGGCTTTTTTTTTCATGCTATGCTCTTTTGTTTACATTTTCGTGGTGAGTTGTCCCCTTTCATTCTCACGCTGTCTTAATCGTGTTTTCAAATTGATTTTGTTTAAAAAAACAATGTATTTTTCCCATTTTCGGCGCCGTAAGAACCACCACAAGGTAATTTTATGTAGTCCTGTGAAGTTTTGTTGAAATCGGCTAAAAAATGTAGGAAATTCGATCCAATATATAAACTTTACAGACACACACACACACACAATCTGCGTTTTATAATAAGTAAGATTATCAGAATTACCATGAAAGTCATATTCTTTATCAGTGTTTATTATTTTATCACTGGAAAAAATACTAAAATTATATTTTACTTTACTGAAATAGTTTTTGTCACTGAATTTACAAAATAGGTTTGAAAGAAATTAAGTTTATGAGTTGAAGCATTTTTCTCTTTAAAGTCCTTTCAACAGATTTTTTTCTCTTGCCTTCTATTACTAAAAGTGTCAAGATTGCTTGTATGTTGCTCCATGATGCAGTAGGCTCTTTTGTGGTATGGAGTTGAAGTTAGAATCTTTTCTGTACCTTACTGTATTCTAAATTTATGGAGTCAATGAATTTAGTAATAAAAGGAAAGTTAAAACCATCTTCTTTATGACAATTTCTTTAATCAAACAATTACTTCCTAAAGATTTTCAGAAAAATTGGTTCATCAAAGTCCAAATAAATTTTTAAATATTTGGAGGCTACTTGAGTATACAGAGATGCTTTGTTAGGGAACAGGTGGCTGGCCATATTTCTTTAGGATATGTTTTGCCTAGAAAAGAATAACAAATTTATGTGCAAAAATATTTGAGTGTTAACAAGAATAAATGTATTAACAAAAGAATAAAAAATTCCCTTAAAAGGGATTTTTTTTTTTTTTTTTAAGTTTTAGTAATCATGGAATCAATTCTGAGTTAATTTAATTTTGAAAACTGATAACATTGCATTTGGAAATTAATCTGTTATTGTCTTTATTGTTCACTTTCAAATAAGAAATAAGTTTCAAGCCTTTATGCCATAAATTCATTTTACTAATTTTATTTTTGTTGCAATAAATTTGATATTTTTTTTTTTTTTTTTCAAATGGTGAAAATACTTTTAATTTTTTCTTGTAGAATTCCTTCACAGGCCAGAAACCTTTTCCAAAGTTCTTTTTGTTGCCAAACTGAAAGATTGGGGCACAACTGATATGTTTGCCTCAGGGTGAGTCAATTTAAATATTTTTATTTTTTGTTTTTTATTTTGTCTAAATATTGCTGCTTTATTTTTTATTTGTTTTACAGCTTGACCTTGTTATCCAACTTGTAAGACAATAATTAGCACTTGTGTCCGTTTATGCAACAGTCTGTTTGCAATGATTCACTATAAAAGGTTTATGGAGAAGATGTTGGACATGTTTAAATAGAAATAAATTGATTATCAGCTTTTCTGGTCGTTTATTAGATTTGTTGCTGATAAAATTGTTATTTACTATGTTGAATGTATAGAAGATGATTTTGCAAATCTAGACCTTTTTCATATGACAATATCTGCATGGTCATGAAGTCAAGTACCTGATTCATGGTTACAATTTATGGTACCCTGTTTAATAGTGTACCTCTAACCCCTATCCTTTTGGCAAGGGGAGATACTTAAAGGTTAATAGAAATTATTCTGAAGAGCATATTCTCTCCATATTTGTAGTATATCTTGATATTAAATTTTTTTTAATATCAAATTAAAATCTCTTTCCAAAGCATATATATATATATATATATATATATATGATTGTTAGATCATCCACAGTAAATTTGTGTCCAGGTTCTTATGTTTTACCATTCTTGGTAGATTTTCTATTATTACAATGTGGGATATTTAATAACAAAATTGATGGAAAGAAAAAGAATCTAAATGAAATCAGTTAGATTATATATTTGCACCCTGGCTCTTACAACATTTCACCATTCCTGGCAGATTTTCTATTATCACAGTGCAGGAGAATGTTTAATTTAAACAATAGTTAAAAAAAAATCTCCCCCCCCCCCACACCAAAAAAAAATTGATTAACTTGCCATTGGCAGATTTTAAAGATTTCTTTTTTATTTTTTCTATTTTAAATGATTTTTGGATTCTGCTCTTTGACAATATTATCTTGAAAACATTCTTTCAGGAGCCTGTTGAAAAAAATTGGTGAAGCAGGTCAGATTGACACAGAGACTGAAGGAATTCTTATTGAGAATGATATTGACTTCAGTGAATTTCCAGAGGAAGTGAGTGTTTTATTTTTTGTTAAACTTCTACTTGGATTTACTGGGATTGGTTGGTTGGAGGAGGATAATGTTTTTATTTTTATTTTGCACCTCCATTTTGGATTTGCAAAATTAGAATTTAGCTTTATGCTAATATTTTATTTTTATTATTGTTTATATTTTAAATTCTCATTCAGTTTGAATTGCAGCAAACCTTTGGCACCGTTTATCGATCAATTTTTAAAAAATATTTTTTGTTATATGAATTAAGAGAATATAATATATGAACCATGAGAATGTGTGTTGTTTTTTTTTTTTTTTTTTTTTTCTGTTTGGTTGTGTTTTTTTTGCTTGGGTTGTTTTTTTGGTTAAGTTTTTTTTTGTTTTGGTTGGGTTGTTTTTTTGTTGTTTTTTTGTTGTTTTTTGTTTTTTTATTTAACACATTATAAGCATTTATAAATTTCTAGAATTCATCCCTAAAGCTAAATTGCTGTTACATAAAAACATTTTTTTTTATATCTCATATGTTTGCTTGGAAGTGGAAAAGGATTGCTCTGCTTTATAAAAGTCATAAAATCTTGACATTTAATTCTGAGCTAAGCTAAAATTGTAAACCTGACTGAAATAAACTGATTTCCAGAAATTGCTTCTGCCAAATATGAAAATGTTCAGGAGATTCGTCCTTGTGAAATGCAACAAAATGTTCAAATCAGTTAGCATGTGTAATGTTCTGAAAAGAAGAAAAGCTTTTACTTGGGAAGCCTCCACAAAGAGACTTTCATTAGATTAGTCACATTTTTTGATCCACAGAATGTCAAACTCTATAGTCTTTTTGCTGGAAATTCATAGTCAATATTTTATTTTCCCCAACATTATTGGATATGATGTTGTTATATTAAACTAAGAAATATGGATCTTAAAATCTCTTATTTTAAAATGAGCAGTTTATCTATGTCGTGATTATCATGAGTAGGATTTATTAAAATGCATGCAAACTTTGATGATTTATACAAATTCTGGCTGTAGATGGGAAAGGAAAAAAAATTGCATTTAAGATATGGACTGCATTTGAACATGGGTAATATTTTGGTTTTTCTTCTCATAACACCCTGAGGTTTACTTATTCCACCCCCTCCCATGATTAGTTTTCTATTTTTTTTTTTTTTTTTTTTTTTTACTGGCAGTAGTAGGATGTATATTGGCTGGAGAGAGACTTGGATGATCAAAGACTTAAAATTATTGATGTCAAATTTGTTTTTAACAAGTTTTGCTAATTTGTATATTGTGCTGAATTGGAAATCACGAAGAAAGGAATTGTTAGTGTAAAGAAAAACAGACAAATGTTTAAGCTTGTAGTGAAGCATTATTCAATACAATTTGACTACTGCCTCTAAGGGAGGTTTAACCATTTCTTTTATAGTTGAGCAGTTCAAGTGGGAAACAACTATAGTTGACTTCCACCATAGATAGGAAAAGGCAAGGATTATTGAAAGAATAGGGATATTATCGGAGTCATTTTTGATAATCTGAAATCCAGTTTATGGCAATTTGTGGGCTGTTAACCAGTTTACTTGCTTCCAAATTTTATTTTTAGGAAATATTAGAAACCTGAAATAAGATAGTCTAAAAAGATTTTTAATAAGAGTGTGTGTTTTTTTGTTTTTCATACTAGAGCAAAGTAATGAAACTATCACGAGAAGAAGTACAAGAACTACTCGAGGTATAAAACCTATATGTTTCAGGGAGATGTAGTGATACTGGCAAAT
Source organism: Acanthosepion pharaonis (assembly GCA_903632075.3). Lineage (NCBI taxonomy): Eukaryota > Metazoa > Mollusca > Cephalopoda > Sepiida > Sepiidae > Acanthosepion > Acanthosepion pharaonis. Next base: position 464,446 of record CAHIKZ030005441.1, on the reverse strand, counting down.
TAATATGCCTAATTTGCATAAGTGCAAGAGAAAGCCTATATAATTCGTCACTGAGAATAACGTAGGAGGAGGAGGACCAGCTTAGCAACTGACTAGTGCTAAACTTCTACTTCACATCACATACCAAATATCTGTTGGTTTTTGTTGGATTATGTGACAACAAATCTTTTTAGAACACCAGCACTCCTATCAATTGCAACACTTCTGAAGTTTCCACCATTCTTTCTCAAGACTGATTTGGTTTCCTTTTTACTTCCATCCTTTGTGAGTTGTTGCACCAATCGAACACTTCATCTGACAAAATCTCTTTTCTTTGTTTAAAAAAACAAAAATTCAATTAAGATTTAAAATAAATTTTTTCTCTAATTTAGTCTCTAAAGTCTTTGCCTTTGGAAGTCGACCAGCCATGGACAATACCAAGTAAAGAATACAGTAAAAGACGGGATTTTACCAAAACCTGTGTCTTCACCATTGATCCTGAATCTGCACGAGATCTGGATGATGCTGTATCATGTGACAAACTCGAAAATGGTATGCTTTCCTTGTGAATTTTGCCCCTTTTTATTGCTTGGGTACCTATTTAGTGTATTTCTCATGTTTCTGTTAGTTGGATACATTGGACACTTAGTTTACATTGCATGTTTGTATTGTAGTGAAGGTGACATGTTCAGCATCATCCTCTTTATTACAAAAGATAACTTTTGATGGGACATTTTGCAAGGAGTAAGATTTTTTTTTTTCTGCTTCTTCTTCCAGGACTGAAAGTGTTAATAGAATTTGCAAATCAGAAATTTATTTAACAATTTTATTTTCTGATATTTTTGTTTTTATTTCCAAATGTGTTAGTTTATACATCTGTTTCTATGCACATCTGAAATGAATTTAATGAAAAGACAGATTGTGTACTTGGTTAGAAATAGATCTTTCTCAGACTGCTTTCAAATTTACTAAGCCTAGTATGGTACAAGGCTAAGTAAGAGAAGGACGATTGTATTGCATCAATCTTTCAAGTGGTAAATTCCAGGCTGCCTTTAGAAATCTTGATGTCTTATTGGATCTTAACCACTGGTAGTGATTGGAAATACACAACTGTTTTCTTTTTTTTTTTTTTTTTAATCTTGCCTTCTGTTATGGCTTTAACCGTCTTCTCTTTATAGGATTATATGAAATTGGAGTCCATATTGCCGATGTCACATATTTCTTGACAGAGAACACCCAACTTGATGAAATTGCAGCATCAAGGGCCACGAGTGTTTATCTGGTACAAAAGGTGAGTTTTTCTTTACAATTCATTAATTCTTTTTTAATTTTGAATTTAAAAATGATTCTGAACTTGTCAAAATTTAGCCTAAAATTTCATAGACTCATTTTCTTATTTTGACTTAATATTTTCTGTTGTGTTCAGGTTGAGCTAAAACGTGTTAGCATCCCTACGCACAAGCCATCTATCTGCCACTGGGTGGCATGCCATTGGCATTTACAGCTGGTGGCCCACTGTTGGACTGTTGCCGTATTCATCTCTGCAATGTTACCACAGGTGGATCGCTAGAGGCCTGCTGGTGGTTGCCACCAGAGGATCACTGGTGTTGTTATCAGCAGCCCGCCAGTGAGCCACTAGCAGTTTGCATGTTGGGATGTTACTTAAAATATTATGCAGACTTCATTTATTTTTCAAGATATATTGAAATTGTAATGTTATTCTGCCTTGCTTTGTAGGATAATTTCGAAATTGTAAGATTTTCACATTACTAGTCCTACTTATTCGATATTAATGTCTTTTCGAACCTTGATAACGCCATTTTTCTTATTGTCTTTAACAATTTTTAGCTGATATAGTCTTCATCTTTCCTTAGGCATATTTTCTGTTTGGTAAAGTTGTTTTGTAAAGACAACCAATGGCCACACTTATCTAAAGGAAGAATTGGATATGGAGTAATAAATTTTTTTTTTTTTTTTTACTCACTTCAAGGACCAAGAGCCACCCAAAGTAGAATATTACTGAATGAAACGTGGGGGATGGATGCAAGAGGTGGAAGTAGGAAATGAAGATTATGAGGATATATGTAGAATAGGTAATGAGTGTCCTTAGACTTGAAGATATCAAGATTGTAGTGTTCAAGGGAGCACCCACGTGGGAGTTGGTTTTTGCAAAATATTGGTTTTGGAAGTGGCTGTCTGTGGGGAACTTCCTTCTTACCAGTGGGATAAGTAAGGAATGAGGGTGATTCAATCCTGTGGATGTGACAAGGTAGGTCTTAACTGTAAAGGTCTGAGCTGGTGGTACTAAAGAATGGAGCTCACTTGGAAGTAGTGATAGGCTTGTGATGTTATGTTTGTGGGAAAGGGAGAAATTATTCTTCTCCCACAAAGGCAGTGTAAACAATTTTGAAATTTATCAAGGCGGGAAAGTGAAGATTGATCAGTATCCACCCAGACATGGCACAATAATTTAAATTTTATATTTTTATATATGGAATAATACAAAGATTTAATCTTTTGGTCTTCAGACATCACATGGAAGGCTGAAGACTTCATCAAAATATTGTAATAAAAATATCTGCTAAAGACAATAGTCTGTAAAATAAATGGAATAATGAAAATGCTTCCTCAGGATTTAAACAAACAAAATATCTGTCTAAAATTATTGTTTTTTTCTTGTAAATTTTTCAGTTTCCTTTCCTTATCTTTTTTAGGTGATTCCTATGTTACCAAGAGTACTCTGTGAACAACTCTGCAGTTTAAATCCTGGTGAACCCCGTCTTACTTTTTCAGTTGTATGGCACATGAATGATAAAGCTGAGGTGGGTTTGATTTCTTCTTTAATAATAATAACAATAATATCAATGATGATAATAATAATAGCAATAAAAATATTAGCAATAATAATAATAATAATATAACAATAATAGCAATGATAATAATAATAATAATAGCAATCTGAGCTCTGGGCTTTGTGAGAAAAGGAATGGATAATTTTACTTACAGTGTCCTAGGTAACACAACATACAAGTTGCCCAGAAGATTGCCCTACTAGGAACATCACATATACTAAGAAAAGTGATATCAATTAAATGACAATTCTCCTATAGGGCCTAAGGGTCATAGTTTGGACCTGGTTCTACAGGATACAAAGCAGAAAATGTAACATACACAATAATAATGACAATAATAATTGGTTAGCGAGGTTGGTGGTTTCCTTCATTTGACATTTCTTTCTTACTTTTGGAATTGTCAACCTTTCCTCGAAAGACATACATTCTTCATAATAACGCCAATAATAATAATAATAGTAGCAATAATAACAACAACAACAATAATAATAATAGTAACCACTCATTAAATTTTGACTTGTCATTTCTTTAATCTTTAGTTCATTATTTTTGTAAATTTTATTTTATTGCAACTAGTTGGACTGTTAGTTTATGGCAGTGAGTAAACCACACAGATCAGAAATAATGACATCCAGTCAATACTCACTCATTCCAGTTTTTAACCTAAGGAAGCCTGTCCTCTGGATGGCAACTATTCTACAAATTGTGCTACAAAATCTTTAAACTGATCTTTTATTTCTCCCTTTATTAAAGCAACAAAGATAGAAACTAAATATAAGAATTAAAAATGAATAATGGTTGATGATGCTTTTTTTTTTTTATTCTATTTTCATTTGGATTAATATCCTCATTTTTACTATCACAATGTTTTGACAGCTGTGCTCTCTGGCCTTGTTCAGGTGTCTCTTGATCTAAGTAAACTTCAGGTAATTTCAACAGAACTCTATTCAATTTATGGGGGCATAAGTGGGTAAACTTCTTGTTCTGTCATCTATGATTAGGGATATCTTATTTTATATAATTAAATAATGATAATTCCTCGTGCCAGAAATTCAGACAGAAATGCTTTATCTAATAAATAACAAACTCTCAATAATAATTAGCATGTTTCAAAATCCCTCTTCTCTTCAATTACCGTTGTTTATTTAGACTGAGAAATAAATTCATTAAGACCTCCTCTCAAAGATTAGCCGACATGAAACTGACTGCTCATTAGAATAGACTTACCCAAAGTTATGATAAGGTTGGTGTTAACCAACTGATGTTTGCAAGCCTTTGCTTATATAATCCTTGTGAATTTCAGATTATTCTAATCTGTTTTTATTAGATATTAGTTAATTGGTGATGTGAGATTTTATTATGTAACTCTAGACGTGATCCTATCATAAATATATGTACATATATAATAGTGTGGGTTAAAGATCAAGTGCAGATCAAATATGGATTTGGAATCCAACAGGATAAGATAAAGAACAAATAGGAAATGTATATCAATCTAGCATGTTCTCACTTTTATTAAATTTCAATTTTGTTTGGGTCAATTCTCATTGGTCAGTCATGTATGGTGCATTAAAACTGTAGATAATTCTATATGTATGCAAGTTTGTAAAGATTCTTGTATGTCTAAGTGGGCATCGGATGGTCTTTGTAATTGTGTATGCGTGTCTGTCTAGTAGGAGGAGTTCCAATGTTTTCACCTTTGTATGGTCAGCTGGTGCAGTGTAGTGGCATTCCACTTTTATAATAGTGTTCAGTTATTGAAAGATGTCTCTTTATTGAGTGATAGGAAGACAATTTTGAAAATTGGGAAGAAATTGGATGGAGATCACAGAACATTAAAAGAATTGAAGGCATTGGGAAATTAAGAAGAAAAATTGGCTTGAAGAATTAAAAAAAATACAAAACAAGACTTACCTATTTAAGTATTTTTAAACCAGGAGAATGGATTTGACCAATAAAATATTTGAAAAAAGCTGTTTTTACGAATACAAACAAAAAAAGATACCGTATACTAAGAATGTTGGTTAAAGGCATGAAAGCAACCAGACTTAACTTATTTAAGTAAATATTGCTGCCACAGATGACCTTCTTCAGATTGGAATTTTTGTTCTTTTGGCACTTTGTTTACGTTATATTCTTATAGCTCACCAATCAAACTGTCCATTATAGTTTTGCAATGAGCCTTTTCACCATTTTGGTATGGCCATTAATCCCTACCCCACTTCTTTTTACATTTATTTCAATTCATGTTTTTGGTAATTATCTTTTTTTTTTTTTTTTTTTTTTTTTTTTTTTTCCAGATTGTTCATGAATGGTTTGGTCGGTCAGTGATTAATTCTTGTGCAAAATTGAGCTATACTCATGCACAGGTGAGTGATTTCTTTTTTTTTAAATTCATGCTTTTATTTTGTATGAATTTCCTTAAGAATAAAAATGATATTTAAGGCTTAAAACCAATAAGTTTTCTCCATGTTCTTGAACAGCAATAAAAAAAAAAAAATGTCATCTTGGCTTTCATACTAAATTACATAGTTATGTCTGGAAATGATCCTGCAGTTTAGATAAATTAAAAAAAAAAATGGTTTGAGGGGCCATTTTCTTGATACAATGGTACAAAGGACGTCACTCACTTATTTCAAAACATTTTGTGGATTGTCATTTTACAGGATTTTTAGGAGTGACTTCATTGCATTCTCTTTAATTTTCCCCAGTGTTTAATATTTCCTCACTTTCAACAGCAATTTATTTTGAGAAAAAACGCCAGAAGCCCCACAGCCAAATCTGAACTGGAGCAGTGATGAGGGGGGGACCCCAAACAAACTGTCAAAGACTATTGAGATATTCCAAAATGGCTGGATGCTTTTTGGACATTTCATAGGATCCCCAGATTTTCTAATTCCTGCCCTTCAACAATTGCTGATATCCTTTGAATTCCATCTGTACAGAGCCAATCCTTTCAGGCCTTCCAGGATGTGGGTTACTTTCAGCAGACTCCCAACTATGTCTGAAGCATCTGTGGTTAGCATCAAGCTTTTATCCAGGTTTTATTCAATGAATCATCTACAAAAGCTGCCTTAATTATTCAGTTTCTGCAGATGAATGTCAAAGTTTGAAGCAAAACTTTATGCATATTATTATGAATATAGAAAGCTCACTCAGTGGTGTCCCACTGCCAAGTGACTAATAGTATCTGTTCATGCATGTGCAGTAAGGTCCCCTTTTTATTGATTGTTTCAAGTTACATCAAAAGGCCTTGCAGCTAGTAGTCAGAACAGATGGATACTTTTCAGACACACAACATGATCTTTATTTTGATGTTGGTATACCAAAAAATCATACCTGTAAAATGAAATTTCTACTTGGTGCTTCTTATTTTTGCTTCTCTCTCTTTCTCTCCTGTTTCCCTCTCCCATGTAAACACACTCACCCACAAAGTGAAATCCATTTGAGACCTTTAGACAAAAAAGGTCATGTGGTTCTCATATTTAGTAAGTTAAATTTTCTCTCAATGTTTTTTGCAATTTCTATGTCTCGTTATAAATCCACACTGATTAGGAAAATTAAAATGTCCAATGCATAAATAATAATTGTCTAATCTTGTAAATGGGCAAACCTTTGCTATCTTAACAATAATTCATTGATTTGACCAAAATTTTTCTTCTTTTTTTTTCTTAAAATTTAGGGTTTTCTTGATGACCCTCTCCGCGAATATACAAGAGAACAACTCCCCAAAATTAGGAACTTCTCTGTAAAAGACATAAAAGAAAGGATTCTAATTTTACATAGTGTAAGTATCAAATGAGAAAATGAGTTTTGACAGTTTAAAAGATTAAAAATAAAATTCTGCTTTTCTTATTCTTTACTTTCTTCTGATAGAGAAATTGTCAATTTATTTATTTTTCAGCTTGCTAGAATTCTTCAAAAGAGGCGTTTTGACAACGGAGCTTTACGACTTGATCAAGTCAAACTTCAGTGGGTCCTACACGAACAGACTGGCCTTCCAACTGGCACGTCTGTGTATGAACAAAAAGACAGCAATCGGTTAGTCAAATATCAGCCCATGATATTCTTTCCCATTATAGAAATATTCTGTCTTTTCGAGTGTTCACATTTGAATTAAAAGATTTTGTTTGTCTATTTGACACTAACCTCTTATCACTCCTCGCTCTTCAGAGCTCATTGAGGACAAAAACATGATTACAATAACTAAGAAAGGGGATAGAGAAAAAAAAGACTCCCATGGAATCAGCAGTATAAATCATACAGATATTATTATTCATGCCATTATATTAAGTCTAAGCAGCCTTCCCTTTGTAAGTAGAAGAAAGTATTTTTGTGTGTGTGTGTGTGTGTTTTTTTTTTTTTTTTTTTTTACTGCTTGGTTTTTACTAGCTCTGTTTCCACTGAATCTGAATTTGGTATGGTTTCTCTTTCTTTATTGATGACTCTCTCTAACAAGGCCCTCATAGATTAGTGTTAGAAGCAGGCCAAACAATAAGTGAGCATTACTAAAAAGGAACAGGATATCTGTAGTCACTAGAACCAGATTTAATTTATATTTGTAAATTAAATAAAGGGTCCAGTTTGAAATTCCCTGAAGGTTAATCAGATTGACAGAGGCTGGAGGGCATAATGGCTGAAACATTGATAACTATAACAAAATTGTCATTATTGATATTCAGACTGTCAATGTGGTTAAACTTCAGGGAATGTCAAACAGAAGCCTTTATTTAATCTACAAATAAAATTAAATCTGGTTCTGGTGTCTACAGATATTTCATCCTATTCCTTTTTAGTAATGCTCAGTTATTGTTTACTCTGCTTCTAATGCTCAGTAGACCTAGCATAGAAATAAATACCATTACTAATGTCCGAATGTAAATATTGATAACTGCTCATCCCAGAAAGTAAGACAGAAAATTTTGTTTATTCTTTTTATAATGTAAAGTTGTTTCTAATTTTTTGGTGATAACTGTAAAATTGGCTGAGCCTCTGAGTTTTAAAATATTGGAATGTAATTTCTGTATTCTCTTCTCTTGGTCTCTCTAAAACCCTTTTCTAATTTTGCTTGTATTTTTTATTTTATTTTATTTTATTTTATTTTTATTTTTATTTTTTTTTTTTTTTAAACTTTTTTCTTCCACTTCGACACCTCCCCTTTCAGGTTAATTGAAGAATTCATGTTGCTAGCCAATATGGCAGTTGCACATCGCATATACAAAACATTTCCTGATGAATCTTTTTTGCGACGGCATCCAGAACCACAAACAAAGATGATAGAAAATCTGGTTCGTACAATTTTTATTTATTTTCCTTTTAACCCCTTACATTTTTTGCAGCTTCCCCTCTGAAATGTTGAAATTTATTTAGCATTTATGTTAGTGATTTTGATTTTTGCTTTCTTATTTAATACTAAATCGTTTCAATAACAAGAAGATTCTCCTTTTACTCGTTTATAAGACACTTGAGACTATTTAATCTTTTATGTTAAGTTGGTTTTTTGCTTGATAATCTTCTAATCAGGTTTGTTAGATTCACTTATGTGCAAATACCCTTCGGAATGGTACCCCACCCCCCACAGCTATGGGTTGATAGTAGGACTTGTATTAAGTAAAAATCATTGTTATTCTGAAAAAAAATTTTTATTGAAAAAAAATAAAAAAATAAATTCTTACAATCCAAAATGTTTGGCTTTAAATAACTCACAAATGGTTGATGAGCTCTAAAAAGAAAAAAAAATCCCTTGATAATCTGTTTTCTCTGATTTAAACAGATTCCCCCCCACCCTTTTTTTGAGGGGGGGGGTGATATATATTTGAACAAAAATTTTAAATTCACATGAATTTATATATTGTTTTAAAAATGGAGTACATTCTTTAAAAAGAACCTTTTTTATCTAACACTTTTTCAGAAAGATTTGTTACAACAAAAACAAAAAATTTATTACCAGCATATAATGTCGGCCCACTTTTATTACCAGCATATAATGTCGGCCCACTTTTATTACCGGCATATAATGTCGGCCCACTTTTACTGGTTTGTAGACCAACTGGAATTCATTTGTTCTTAAGTCCCGTAAAGTTAATTTGTAAGTTAGGAGAGGAATTAGTGAACATTTGCAATATTTTTTGGAATAACACTTACCTGGAGAATGTTAAACGGACAGTGGAAAGTAAGGCTCCTGTGGTTTTTGGAGATTGTCTTTGTCTAATTTATTTAAAACTACCCTGAGTCGGACGTTTGCCAACAGGCTGTTAGTGTGTGTAGCTTCTAGCTTTTCTACTTTCATGTTGTGTAGTTGTCTTTGATACTATTCTGGTATTCCCATCTTTCATGAAGGATGGTTTGCAAATGGTCTGCAAAGCAGTTCTGTTATTTATCAATTTACATGACTCTGTGGGGCGAACCAACTTGTGGTTGGAGACATGGATTGGACAGCATGTGCCTACTAAGACAGGGTGGAGTCAGTGACAGTATCTTCTTGACTCGGTTAGTTTGTGAGTCAGCGATTGAATTATATTTGGATAACAACTCGGGTTGTACTTTGAAATATTCTTACAAAGTGTTTGTTGTGTAAATATTTTTTTTTTTTTTTTTGAGGCTGTTCATATCAAACATCATCAACTGACTTTGTGTGGGCAGAAGAAGAACTTTCTTCGTTCTCTCTGTCTCATGGGTAGGCTGTGAGTAAATTTTTTTCTCTTTTGTAACCACTAGGTGCCGGGATTTACATTTGATATATTTTAGTAATAAATTTATTTTAATCATGGATCCTTATTTACTACATGCACTTTTACAGTTTTGTCGCTTATGATTTTATTTTATTTTTTTCTTTTTTGTATGTTTGGGTTTTGTTCCAACAAATCTTTCTGAGGAGGTGTTGGACACATAAAAGGTTCCTTTTTAAAGAATGCTCTCCAATTTTATATATATATATATATAGGTGTTGTACATTGAGTGCTGGTGTTAATGAAAGAGCGTTCAATGTAATATAACAGAGCTATTAAGTATATATTGATAAATATACATATTATCCCTCACCGATAGCACAACTTGGGCTGTCATGCACAATGCAGATCTTCAGTTTTCTGGGTAGAGAGTGAGGAATAAAATATATATAGTCTTATTCCTTTTGGCCTTTTGTCACATCTAAATTTTGCTTAGTAAATAACTATATAGTCTTATTCCAGGTTAAATTGTTTAATTCTTTGATATCTGCCATTTAGAATAATTTTTTTTTTTTTTTCTTACTAAAAACTTTCTGCCAAACTCTTATGTTCCTATTTTTAAAAATGATAACACGTCTCATTTATTACTTTTTTCAGTTCTTGCTATTATTTGTCTGACTGTTAAATTGCTGCCCAACTTGATTGTCCAACTCTGACATGATATTCTCTGTGTTTCTTTCTTTCTTCTTCTTTCCAGGAAGAATCACTGAAAACAGTCTGCACGTTATTTTTTCTTTTGCCTCTTTTGATCTCTTCTCTTGTAGACTTTCATCTGCTTTCTATTTTCTACTTCAGAATGATCTCTGCCAAAATTTGGGCATCCCAATTGATATTTCCTCTGCAGGAACCATTAATGTAAGAATCAGTCTTTGCTTTAGTAAATCATTTCAATTTCATGTATTTTTTTATTTAATTTTTAAATTACATTTTGTATTTATTAAATGCTAAAAAAAAAGGTGTTTAAGCATCTCCTCATTGATTGGTTGATGTAAGACTTCCCAATTTCAGTCTCCTAAGGAAAAAAAAAAAAAAATTCAAATGACCCCACAATTAGACTTTTTTTTTTATCTTTTGTAGTTTTATTTTTAATGTTTGTTGTATGTCATTTTAATGTTTTCTTCAACAATGAATATGTTAGTCATCCCACAAATGTTGAACTGATCAGAAAAAAAAATCATCACTAGGTTTGAATTAAATATTTTTTTTTCTTTATCTACTTCAAGAAGTATTCACACTAATAATCTTCATCTTTGTTTTGATTACTGTTTCAGAAAATGTGGGTGGGGATGTACAAAACATGTCAGAAGGAATGTACTAAAATGGTAATCAGTGGAATAATAAATTCTTTATCTAGTATATTTTGACAACATTTAAACTATTATTTATTTAATTTTTATTACCCATATTCAGAACTTATTTAAATGTATTTTTATCACTTTCTTGTCTAAGTGTTGATATCACTTGCCCATAAAGGTAATGGGGCTACAGTTTGGACCAAACAGAGAAGATCAGAAACCTGTATTCATTGAATGTCTGTGTTGGGATATTTGGTTGTGTGCTTTTTTAATTTCCCCAGTGGCTGTGTTCTGCCAACAACTGTTGAAAAGTCAATGTACAGTTTTATAATCAGTCAGTTAAACGTAAAAATTTAGTTTTCTTCATTCATTTGAAAATTTAAACATATTTTGTAATATTCAAATGTTTTTGTTAGAAATCACTTTGTATGGGTTTGTCAAATATTTCTTTTTTTTTTTTTTATACCAATGTTATTTGAATTAATACCTAAAATACTTCAATATTTTTACCATAATGTTGTATGTTTTTTTTTTTTAGCTCTATTTGATCTCTACAACTTTTTGTTTGTTTTATATTGTAGACTAATTTGTTAAATTTGTTGATCGCTAATAGGGTTTAAATAAATGAAAAGAAACAAATGAATTTATCTGACAATCCGAAGACGTCTAACGTGAAAACTAATTTCATCACAGAACAAATTCTTTTCTTGTTTAGTACGTTTTTTTTTTTTTTGTAAATTTTTCTTTTTGTATTTTCAGAAATCCCTTAAAAAGTATTTGAATGTTAATAATGATGACGAATATGTTACTGCTCGGATGCAAGTGTTGGTTGCTATGTGTTCTAAACCAATGAAGGTAAACCTCACCCCCATCCCTCTCTTACACACGCATACACACACACACACACACACGCACACACAATGAAAACAAATCTCTCACTCATCAACTTCCACCATTTCAATAGAGAGAGTAACAAAAGTCAACATCTGCTGCCATTGACTCTTGTCTTGTTCAGAATTAATAAAACCATTTTCTCCACAGCCAATAATTTGTACTTGAGTGGTTGGTAGAAATATTTTTTTTTGTTTACACTGACTTACGAAAAGTTATGGCAAAGTCAGATGTAAAAGGTAATGGTAGGTGTTGTGACCATACCTTGACATCACAGAAATGCCCATGTCTATATCTTTTTGTGCTTTGTTGTCTGATAGGTCAGGCCGAACACTAGTTAAGCTTTTCTTGGCAAAATGATGTGAAAGGCAAGATATATAGGATTACTCCATTTCTGAAATTGTGGAAACCTTTGACATCTCTTGATCTGTGGTGTTGCCAAATTGCCTAAAACTCTCATTGACTTGTGACCTCCATTTTTCTATTAGCTTTTATGACCTTTTGCATCTTTCATGGATTCCATAGGACACCAATAAGGATGGGTTATTCTAGCAGGCCAATGCCCTGTGTCATTGGACCAAAATTGCCAAGAATTAATTTTGAGGAATATTCTGGAGACTTCCAATGAACAGCATGGTCAACATTTTGCTTGATATGAACTCAATTGCATATAATTATGGAATGTGATATAACTGTCCATTAGCATGCATGATCCTGCACTTAGAAATACCAGGGAGATATGGAATTAATGGCACATTGAGTTCTTTTACTTTCTTAGGCTAGAAGAGGGTCCTATACAATATAAAGACTTTTTGGCATGTCAGGGTACATTACAGTAGTGATGCACGGGGTGGGTGGGGTAATCTCCTAGAAATAGATTTCATGAGTAGAAAGATTTCCTGTATCCTAATTTTAAAATTCTTCTTAAAAGTATTTGGGTGCCATTAAAAACTCAGTTGTTATAAATAAATAAAAAAAAAAAAAAAAAAAAAAAAATTGAGATTATTTATGCAATATTCTAAAAGGAAGAATTATTACAGTTTGATTTTGTTTGTGTTGGTTAAGAGATCAAAAACCCTGTGAAAATAAGGTGGGGAAACCATGAATGTCTTTTTGTTCCTCCTGGCTTTAACTCTTGATATTGTTAATCATTAAAACAGATATCCTTAATCCCTTAAGATATCCTTAATCCCTCACTGTCCCCATTTTGGGGACAGTGAGGGATTAATGGAGGTAATAGAAACCCTGTAATTAATTTTTTTTTAATACTGTATTTTTAATTTTAGTTAAGTAATTTAATTGAGGTAAATTAATTTAAGTCGTTTTAAATTTTTATTTTAATTCTTATAATTAATACCAGATTTTTACAATCGTTATTAATGGGTTAAGAGTTGAAATGAAAATTTGACATAATTATTTTATTTTTTGTTTTCTGAATTTGAGTTACATTGTAAATATTTTTTTTTTTTTCTTACTACATGACAAAGCATGACAAATGTGTCAACATTTAAATTTAACTGTAAATAAAAAAAATTTACAAAAATAATATAGCTGTCCTAAGAAATAATAGGAAACAAAAAAAATTACTGGATTAAAAAAAAAGGATTTTTTACTTTGTAATTGAAAAATTCATTGATTCATATTGTGCATATTTTGCTGTCGGCACAATCTCAAAAATACATAATTGCTCAAATATTTTTACTTTTTAGACTTTCCCATTGACATTTTATCATCTGTCATTTTTCTGCAAAACTGCAAAATCTGTCTAATTATTGATGACAAACTTGTGTTAAATATATAAAAGTCATGACTAGACTAGATAATGAATAACTGAAATCCAGAAAAGTAAAGTCTGTCTTTGCCATCATAGCAGGAGTTGAAAATACAAAGTAAAATTAACAAAAGAAATTTATAAAAACTCTTTTATTCCATTGATTTGAAATGCATCGGAATATTTTGCATATTCTTTTGAATAATACCAAGTTTGAAATTAAGGAAGAAAATGTCGCAATGTAATAAACAAGGAAAATAAATAAATGTGTATGTGTGTATGTATATATAATATATATAACTAATTCTGGCAATTATTTTAATATATTTTCTGTTTATGCGCTATTTTTATAGATACAAATATTTAAGTAAATGCTCTGTCTATAATAAACAGTATTAATAACATTTACTGGGCTGAATGTCTGAGAAAAATGTAATAGTCCTCCAGCAAGAATCGAAGTTAATGGTCAGAGTTGAATTAGACCAGGAAACAGTAGTATTAAAAAGTGCTCAATACACATAAAAAGATAAAAAAATTAACATGTAGGGCTTTTAAGCATAGAAAATTAGTAAATCAGCCAATTCTGCTATCTTGATTTCAACCTTTCAGTATGTTCAGGTGATCAGAAATATATATATATATATATATATATATATATATATATATATATATATATACACACACACACACACACATGTCAATAACTTTGCTTAATTTCTAATTTTTAAAAATTTTTTTTTCAGTTGGCTTTGTATTTCTGTACAGGAATTCTGAAAGATGAATCCAAATTCTGGCATTACGCTTTGAATGTTCCCCTCTACACCCATTTCACATCACCCATTCGAAGATATGCAGATGTCATTGTTCATAGATTGCTTGCTGCTGCTTTGGGTAAGTAACTCTTAAGGATTATTCGGTACTTTGTTTGGTAGATTTGTAAATTTGCAAGATGTACTGTTTTATATCTGCTTAACAGTGCCACCTAATAATGTTTTGGCAAAAACTGGCAAAGCCATGATCTTAACATGTCAATAAACTTTGTTAGTAGCAAAAAAAAAAAAAAATGAAGCAAGTGGTCTTGTGCTGTGTTGGAAAAATTTGATACTCAAAGTTTTAAAATAGAATTTTTTTTTTTTTTTTTTGTGTCTGAGTTTTTTTTTTTTTTTTTTTATTTCATAATAACTTGTTGAATTTTTTTGCCCTCCCCTAATTTATTTCTATAAATAATGGAAAATGAAAGAAATACTTAATGAAATTAAAATTTTTGTGTTTGATCCTAAATTGTCTTTTGCATTTATGATAAAACAGATCAATTGAAATAAGCATTGGGTGAAAGGAACTTGTTTATTGTTTATATTTATTTGAGGTAGAAAACAATTCTGGGAAAGTGTCTTTCTCCACTTTGAGATAATGTGTTCACATTTAAGTCATTCTTAGCTGAATTTGTTAAAATATTGGATCCACCTTGGACAACGTGAGTGTGGCAAAAGTTGTATTTTTAGATTTGAAAGAATGTCTTTGTCACATTTGAAGATGGGAGATAAACAAATATTTACTGTGATTTATGTAATCAAGATAATATTTTGCCTCATTATCAATAACACGATGCCATCTATTAAGCAAATTATTGATTTCTTCAGATATAAAATTATTCAAGTTTAGGTGTACCCCTCTCCCAATAAAAAATCCCCATTCAAACTCATTTTTAACCTCTTAACAATTAATAAACAATTTTCATTCTAAAAAAAAAAAAAAAAAAATTTGTTGCAATTGTTAAGAGAATCTATTTTTATGAATCAAACTTCTCTGAGTCGTTGGTCATTTGATGTGGTCAGATGACCTTACAGGTGGGGGTATTCATTGGTTGGGCCCAAAATTAAGAGAGTTGGCTGTTAAAGTCAGTTGTTGCAGAAATCTGCTTCAGCACAGTTCGTTAACTACCATTTGGTGACCTTACATGTAAATTATACCACAAAATTCAGCAACTCTTGACTGAAGTTATTTTGAAGTATTTCTAACTTCTTGTCAATAAGCCTTTATGGTTTTTGCTTTTTCGCCACTGATCATAATCACTAAAATTATAATTAATAAGTTCTTTTTTTTTTTTTTTTTTTTTTTGTTACTATAAAACTTGGTCTTTCTGTTGTTCTATTTGCTTTTCTTTATCTTATTTCTTTTGTTGTTGCAAATGACAAAGGAATCGCTGAACATGTAAAGGTGTCACACACCGACTTCCAACCAAGCATAAATAGGACCATTAAAGAAAAATGGCAGCAATTATGGAACAACTGTGTAAACGATAAACTTCTCAACATCCAACCAATCATCAGTGAAAGATTGTCAAGTTACAGAAAGATAAGGAGAGAGGAGGTGGTTCTAGCCACACATACATAACCCACCAATATCTACTAAAAAATGAGAAACCACCAATATATGTCCCATGACAGGAACCATATACAGTCAAACACATTCTACTAAATTGCTGTAACTTCCAGCAAACATGAATCAAACTCTACAAATTGGATAACTTAAAGGATCTTTTTGTAACATCATAAATTTCTTTAAAGAAATTGGACTCAACAGGAATATATATATATATATATATAAATTTTTACCAAATCTGCTTACCTACATTGTTTTATAACCAATTTTTGAAAGAAAAATTATTTCCAGCAAAATACATTTGACTCTCAGCAAAATCCCTATTTACAAAATATGTCAATGAAATCTGATTTACAAAATGATTCCTTACAATAAATACATAATCTATTCATATGAACCTATCCGAAAATTGTTGTTGGTATTAAATAACTCTTTGAAGTTGATGTCATTAAACTAAATAAACTAAACCAATCCATTCTTTTGTCGCACATGTGACACAATGATATAAAAAGATGAAGCAAGGTAAGGAGAGTGGTGTCATAATCTTTTTTTTTTCTGTGTGATTCGGGCAATGCATCGTCTTCTTGCATTATTGTGTAAGAGCAAATACACCTTTATGATTTAACCTTTGATGAGGGCATTTTTCTGTAAATTTCTGTCTGGTGCATTTCCAATTGATGACAAAAAAATAAGACTCTTCTTCACATTAACTGTTTCATTTTAGTTTAGCACTTCCTGATAGATGACACGCCTTTTATATACCACCAGCCATATGTAGTGTAAGGGTTTTCGGATGACTTCTTTTTTTTCAGTGAATGCTAACCATTGTAGCTTTCATTGGATATGATTATAGAGAATTCCTCCTTCATCATGGGTAATGATTCTATCACAGAAAAGATTTGGTAGTAAGTTCCTGGTTTATACATACATTTTTTTTTTTTTTTTTTTTTTTTATCAGAGTTCATGAAGGTGTTTTATGATCAAAGTGTGGCAGTTTGCTTAGAATTTTCTTCAACTATGGTTTGCTGAAGCTCAATTTAGGCATAACTTGGTTGTCCAGATTGAGGAAAATCTTTGATAGAAAAATTTCGTGATTGGAACAGTCAATCCATCATTTTGAATTCATACAGCGTTTATGGGTCTCACATTTTAAAAGGTTACAATTCATACAAAATTTATTTGCACCGATATTAATCTGTAAAGGAAGAAAAATAGGACCTGAAAATTAATGGTTACTTTTTGTTTGTTTTAGCGGCATATCAACTCCTCATGGGTCATTTAATGCTGAAATTTAATTTTCTTTGGAGCATTAGTAATTTCATTTAAAAAAAACAAAAAAAAAAAAAAAAAAAAAAAAAAAAAAACATGATACATTTTTTTTTTTTTGTTTTACAAAAATATACTGCTCATATTTTTATGATAAAAATGTATTTTCATACTTTCATAGTGTTTTGACCCCAGTTTGGCAGCTAACTATTTGGCCATAGCTGGGACTGGATCAGGGTGGACCTATGAACGATAGTAATTAAAAGGTTGTTCCAGTCCTCAAAACCTCCTGATCAGAGGCCTTGCTGCCGGATGTAGTTTATCGTCATACCAATGACGGGATTATTTTTACCACGAGTATTAAAAATGTTACATTCAAATAGGACTTTCTTTCCAACCCAAAAGATGTTGTTTTAATCAGTGTACATGGTTGGTGCAGGGACTTTATTTTTTTTGTTTTGGTCTTTAAGGAATTTCTCAAACATCTGAAAGGATCAAAAGTGTCTCTGGATTCGATTATTAATTTCTCACAAATATGCAAACCTCTGATTACTAGCAAATTCTATTAGTCGCAAGACTATCCACAAGAAATCTAGTTTCTGTATTTTACACACACAATGATGTACTTCAAAAGATTTAAAAAAAAAAAAAATTCCTTTGTGAAAGAGATACTATTGAAAAAAACTTTTTCCACTAAGTCTAATCTGTCATAAGTCAATTGTCGTAGGGCAGAGAATGAGAATGGAATATCCTAAACTAGTGAACCTAGTCTCTGGGAAGAATATTCTAACAGTGGCACATGATGGTATGTGTGTTGTTTGCTTTACCAATTCTTTATATTCTTCAGCAGAACATCTAAGATTCCTTTTAATGCTTTTTTACTTTTTTGTTTTTTTATCTGATTTCCTTCTTTTTCAGGTTGGCTGTTTCTTTAAAATTTTTTGACAAGGGTTATTGCGAGTGAGAATTAATGGTTTCATTCTTGTCAGTTTTCATAGTTTTTCTTGGAGAGTTTTCATATTTCCGAGAGATTTTTTTTTTTTTTTCTCTCTCTCTATTTTGATATTCAAGAGAGGATTGGCTGACTTTCTGGAGAGACAATATCATTTTTTTTTTTTTTTTTTTTTTTTTTTAAATTGTTTTATAACAAAAGGATACTCTTTTTAAGTAAATCCTTTTTAAAAAAGTTTAATAACTTTTTTTCCTTTTAAGTCTTAATATTTGTCCTAAAATTCATGCAATATAAAACTGAAAAAGTATTAGTCTTAACATCTAAAAGATTTTTTTTGAGTTATTTTTATCCCTGAATTTGCAATTATCTCCCATTTTTTTTAGATTACAGTCCCTTGCCTAAAATGTCAATGGAAGATATGGAGAAACAAGCCAAACACTGCAATGACAAAAAGTCCAATTCCAAACGGGCCCAAGAATTGAGCAACGAGATTTTCTTTGCTGCTTTTGTGAAGGTGAAGACATTTTTTCCTTTTTCTTTTTTCCAAATGAAATCTAAATTATTTCAATATTTACCTGCTTCTTGCTAAACTGATTCTTTATTTGCTGGTGTTCATTGGAAGAAATGGTGATGTCCAAATGTTAATTGAAATCAAAAATGATTGCAAGAAAAATTTTTTTCCTATGACTAGATGCATTTTTTTAGCTTTGTCAAATACAGCAAAGTTTTTTTTTTGTGTTTGCATTGTTAATAACAGATCTCTTTGAACTGCATGAGTGTAATGGAGGTTGTAGACCTTAAGCTCTCTGTCTTTCTATCTCCATTTCTCTCTCTCTCTCTCTTGGGTGATGGAGGTTGTAGACATTATGCTCTCTCTCTCTCTCTCTCTCTCTATTACACACACAAGTCTTCAGCAACTTTAAATTTTTTTTTTTTAAAATCACTTTTCTTCTTCTTCTTCACAGTTTACTATTGGCTGATCCTGAATATTTTCATTGTTTCTTGCCACGTTTCTTGTGTGTTGTGTTGCTATTGTTCCCTTTATTTCCCCAAAATTCTCCCTCCTCATTTTGTAATATAAGAAATCTTGTATTTTTCAGGAGGTTGGTCCACTTCATGAGAAAGGAATGGTCATGTCTGTTTTGGATCATGCGTTTGATGTCTTCATTCTTAAATATGCAATTGTGAAAAGAGTTTATTGTAACGTAAGTGAATTTTTGACTTTTACAAAACATGCATGACAGATGGCTGAACACAGAAAATATCAAATTTTGACCCCCACCCCTTTTGGGGTCTGTATTTGTTAGTATGAAGCAGAATTTTAGCTAAGGCATTTTATACAAGGCATAAGTCCATTATTCCCTGTCCCATCACTGGATAGCTTTACAAAATAAACATTTGACAATGAAGAGGGAGCACTTGGACAAATCCCTTTCCCATAATTAATTTTTTTTTCTCTTGTAAGCATATCAATGGGTTCCTCTTTTCACTGACCAGATAAATAACCCCATGTTGGATCTCTATTCTTGCTTGCATTGGTGTCCACACAAACTGGGAAGTGCCCATTGCACATTCACAAGGAAACAAAAGGTGGTAATTAGCACTGTGGTGAGAAATGAAAACTTGAATCCTGTTTCCACTATTTTTAGTGATTCACTTGCACAGGGCGTGGGGGGTCGGTAGGTAGATAGGTAGGTGACGCTTGGGACAACTTTTGTTACCCCTTAACTAGCGATAACTCTCCTATCACTCCTCTGCCCATCTCTTCATTATGACATGCAGCTGATAGCTCTCTCTCTTGACTGACCATTTGCATCTGCCAATAGGCAGCCTGGAACTACTGGACAAGTGGCCTGTACTCTGGCAACAGCTGTATTAGAACTACTTTCAAACCTAAGTGTGACTGTTTGTATAACTTGGCAAATGGAAATTACTAACATCCAGTCAAATGCTACCTGATCCCAACATTTTTCATTTATTAATTGATTATTTTATTCCCTTTTAGTCAAGTGGGTGGTTGCTTGTGAAGATATATTTTCACAGACTTTACTGCTCCTCATAAAAACATAAAACTGAGATAAAAATTATTTTCTTCTATGTGGCTCTCCCAATCAGTTGTTGTTTCACCCCCACCATCAAAAAATTGTTACTAGTGCAGCTGATAATCTACATTTTTATATCTAGATTTTTTTTTTTTTAATTTATTTATACTCCTTGTCTTATTCTCTTGAAATAACTTCTTATATGTTATTATATTAAATGATGTTAAAGCTAAAACAAAAAAAAAAATTTTTTTTTTTTTTTTTTTTTTTTTTTTTTTTTTTAAAATTAAATCTGGTTGACCATGTTGCTTCCAAGAAGAAGAAAATTCCTATTTTGACTTTGCATTGGAAAATGGAAGGGAAATCTGTTGTTGCCCAAGAGATTTGTGTCTTCACTTTGGTCAATTGTATTTTGGAAACTGATACGGAACCTCTTCGATGGACAGTGAGTTTTTCTTGATTTGATTTTTTTTTTTTTTTTTTTTTTTTTTTATTGTACTAGCATAAGAGACAGTTTTCTATTGAATTAGGGTTGAAAGGATTAAGTAGGAGTTGCTAACTGACGTGATAAAGTTCCTGACTTTTAGGTGGGGAGCTGTTTAAAATGAGCAAACCTTTTTTTTTTTTAGTAAACATGGACCTTTTGTGCCTGCAAAAAAAAAGAAACAGTGTCAAAATGATGTTTCTTTTTCCCTGTGTTTCTTTGTTCTTGAAAATTGGCAGCAAAAGTAATAAACATAATTTATTTATTAGATTATTTACTCAATTTATTATTTGTTAGAATGGTTGGCACAACATTAACTAATTGTCAATTGATTTAAACTTTATAAAATGGCAAATAAGGTATTCCTTACAGTATTTACAAATAAGGTATTCCTTATAGTTGGTTAATATATTTTAATTAGTAAATGTTTATAAATTTATGAATTAAAAATTTTCATAATTATTTCTTTATAAATTGCTAAGTAATAAACATTGCATTAGTTTTAATTGTATTAGTCTTTAAAATATTGTAAATATGAAATGATTCTTGTAAATAAACAAACTAATAAATAAATAGTGTTTTATATTTTTGTCTTATAAATTCACTTTCATCATATGTTTAGGTTTTATTACAATTCTAATTATTGTTTTTTAAAACAAACATTGCCAAAGAGAGTGAAGATAATTAAAATAAAAGCAGTGTCATGGGAAAAAAAAAACTGTCCTTTTTGACACTCCATATTTATTGCAGGTATTAAGATGTGTGTGTCTGGCTAAAACTGAAAAAACTACAGTAATTAATGATAAAGTATAATGATTACTGATTAATGTATATATACAAACTTTTAATGATTAATGTATATATACAAACTTTTACAAAAAGCTGGCTTGGTTGATAATGAGTCTGTATATATATTTGCTTTATCATTAATTACTGTTGTTTTTTTTAGTTTTAGCCAGACACACATACAGACAACTGCCCTTTTATATATTTATTAGCAACAGTTTTGCTGTTTTGTAATTATGGTTGTGTGTGTGTGTCCAATTATCATTCTGCTGTTAACAATAGTGGTGATTTTCTAAGTGTAGCTTATATGTGGCACAAGGGTGAAAGTATGGGGTACCCAGTGAGGATTGAAGTCACTATTCAGTTGTAATTGATCTAGCAAGACCAGCTTGTTAACCATTACACCACTTGGAAGTGCCCTGTTGTTAACAGTAGTGAGAGATGATTGTGTAAGTTTTTTTTTAATTAATTTAAAAACTTGTAAACTTCATGTTGAATGTCAACCTTTTTACTTGTTTTGTTTTCTATTTTCAGGCTGTGATCAAACCTCCAAAACTGTGATAATTGCAGCAGAAACTTAAGAAAATCCAAAAAATTTTTAAAGCTGAGGTTGGGGTAATGGTAGCCTAGGAGGAGGAGGCAGCATTGGGAGAAAATACAAAGCTCCTCTCCAAAATCACACACACACACACAATCTTTTTCCCTAAAAACTTCTGAATAATTTTAAAAACTTTGACCTCAAACAATGGTCTTCCTGGTTAATATTTTCCTTTTTAATTTTTAAATATTCCATAATTTATTGAAATTCCAATTTTTCTTGGCTACATTATCTCCCCCCCCCCTTACCATTTCCAAAATGTGTGTCTATAACGTTTAAACCTTTTGTCTATTCATTGTTGTCATGGCTTTTGGTCTTTTGGTAACTGTTGTGAATGTATCCATTTCAAACTTGTTTCTCTTTCATTGTTATCTACCCGACACACCCACTTTGTCATCGCTTTCTTTTTTTTTTTTTTTTTTATCTAAATGAATATTTTAGATATGATTTTTAAATACGAATTTCTTTTATGATTTTTATTTTGTAGAAAAATCTTTGCCGTTGGGGGGGTGGGGGTGGGGGAGGAAAGATAGAATCCCAGATTCAAGTGGTTATGCTTAAATATTTTTACTTGGATTTATTTGATGTAAACTAAACTTTTTTTTTTTTTTTTTTCCAAATCGTCATCTTTTCTTTTGTCTGACGGACTAAGCTAGAAACATTTGTTTGTTCTTCAAGGGAGAACACAAGCAACGTGGACAATTATTAACATGTCGAGACATCATTGCATTGAATTTCACTCGGTGAATTTTTTTACTCTGTGTTTTTAGTTTTTCTTTTAAAATTCTGTATTTCTCTTTGCACTGCCCGATGCTTTCTCAAGCCTTTCATTTTTGGATCGGCGTCGTTTGCATCTTTAGAAACTTTTTAATTTAGACTTAGTTTTCCGAGGCTTTACCAAAATCTTGTTGCCATCTCCATGTTATTGAACAACGTTGTGTGACTATGACATTGGGGGAAGGGGGGGGGAGAGAGAGAGAGAGGGTTTAATGGCCCCCACCCCCTTCAAAAATGACTGAACAAATTAGATTGAGGTGCATTATGGGTAGGGCTTGAGAGATCAGAAGTTATTGATCTGTTATTTGTGATCAATAAATTTTGGGTCAATATTTGAATGGGTTCATATTGCAAAACGTCTTATGATTTTTATTTATTTACTTTTTTAATTTTACAGAGGAAAAGTTAAGTCAACAGTAAAAAGTAAGATTAGAAAGATAAAGATTGAAAATATTTTGAGATTGTTTGGCAAACGAGCAGAGGTGGAGATTGTTAAACGTGGCTGTGAAGCAGTAACTAATGTCAAAAGATAGAATTAAATATTTAAACTTTTGTAACATTAACAATTCTTATATTATGAAATGTGCAAAGATTTCCAGTAGCTGGTTTTGAAAACTAGACTTAAGTGGATGGCAGAATTTTAAAAAAAAAGAAAAAAAAAAAAAATGGCTGGAGACATTTGCATACATCTTAAATGTGCCTTTTTTTGCTGTCTAATATCTTTTTAAAATTGAAAGTATTTTTTTTTTTTAATTGTCTATCATGGTGGACACATCTCAAAACTCTTTCCTAAACTCTGCTAACCACTGAAATTCCTGATGGGAAGGGGAGGACTATTATTATTATTACTACTACTACTACTGCTATTACTGCTACAGGGTGCCTAGTAAAAAAAAAAGCAGCAAATTTATTCTTTGAGAAAACCCACCAACTCTAATTTGTCCATCTCAGTTGCCCTGTAAAATCCGAGACGTGAATGTTATGGATGACTGCATCTGTAGTATACTCCTAACTCATTTGCAAAACTGTCGTCATGACAAACTGTAGGTTGGAATGAAATTCCTCTTAACACTATCCACAAAGTTACTGCCTCCTTCCTGCTTACCATGATTACAACTTTGTGTTGAACATTCAAGCAAACATTTCAAACATCTATGATCATTGTTTAGTTTGTCCCCGAATCATGGTAGCTAAATAAATTTCTTTCTAAATTTACCACATTTTTGACTGGGCACTCTGTATTTAAAAAATCTTTCAAACAAACTGAGTTTTAATGAGATAAACCATCTGCTTTTTTAGTGAAAAGTAGATGCAGCCATGCCTTTTTCTTAGCATTTAATTATAGAATTAGTCACAAAGAACAGATTAGGCTTTTATTATGGCAGTTATATCCTAATTTCTATCTGATTGCGAAATCTGTATACAAGAAGAGTCGTGTGTTGAGCTGTGCAATGAAATACTTTTAGATGCCACAGCAGCAGACGTGGGATTGGCAGTCATCAAAGTTCTACGTATCAGCGACTAATGGCAAATTGGTAGCCAATCATTGTTTTCTCTTGGAAAAACATGAAATGACATTTTTTTTTTTTTTTTTTTTTTTTGCTGCTAAGAAAACTGGATATTTGTCAGTTGAGGAATTCAGAAACAAGAAAGTTAGGTTGAAAGATATTCTCTGACAAAAGCCTTTATTGATATTCATGGAAATTTCTCACAGCCGCTTTGATTTACTCATAATTGGATATTTCGCTGTTTAATCAGATTTTCAGTTTATTATTTCAATTAGGTATCAAATGGGATAGTTTCACGATGTTATCTATAAAATAGACACAAGTTTGCGATGCTTACAAGAATATTCATATCAGTTTGGGTCTTGTAGAGAAATGTCTGTACCATATCAAGCTGTGGTTGGTTTACTTTTGGGTTTGTCATGGACCCATTCCCCTCCAGTAAGATCTGTACCAGGGTTATGGTGGTGGTGGTGTATTTTTATTTTATTTTTTTTTTATTTTTTTAATTTTTTTTGTACCAGATAGTTAGATTTTTTTTTTTTTTTATTTAGTTTGTCAGAACTAGTTTTATTATTTGAGGTTGTTCAACTAGTGGAAATCGAGACCATTCAAATATTTTGGCAGGAGGGTACATTGCCTTTGCTACTCAGTGGGTCCATGTGCGAGGGATTCATCCTGGTTTTACTTCTTGAAGATTTAGGATTTTCGCTGTCACTGGTCCTGCCACATCAAAGCAAGGGACAAGTGGAATAACCGCCAAAATGTAAAAATTGCATGAAATTTGCACCATTTTTACCCATAGTTAAAACAGTTTTTTATTTATTAGATTTAGACATTTTTTTTTTCTTTTTGCCCAATTCCTGTCTCTCATTTGCAGAAGCCATTTGAGAACATTGGATTAAGGAAGCCCTTTCGATGCTAAAGAAAAATGCTTTTTGGAATACCCACCCTCCAAGTTTCTGATTTTCCCCACTTAAAAAAAAATGCTTTGTGGGAACAAATGTCTCCCCAACCCTTTACTTTCTCGTTGCAATCATTTTGTACAAACAATTTTGAACATGTCCGATTGCATGTGAAAGGAACAAAGTAACAATCTTATCCTTTTAGCAATATTTTCCTGCATTTTTGTTGTCTTCAGTCCATCTGTTGGTTTGGAAGAGAATTTAATTCATTATACTACAGATATTTACTAAGCTCATCTTTGGGTCATGTGATGCACTCACCTTCCATGTTAAAACTTGGGTTTATCGAGAAAGGAAAAAAAAACAAAACAAACATTGGCGCAATATAACCTTCCTATTGGAATTATTGGGCCAGATGAGAGTTGAGTAAATCTTTATTTATTTTTGAACGAGTCTTAAAAATATATAAATGTGACATTGAGGTCAACACTGATCGGCGACAATCTGTTTCATGCCTGAATGCAATCAATGATACTGTTGCTTCTCCGTGTCTACTTTTATATTTAAATGCCTTCTCTGATATTGAGCAATTTTATCCATAAATATAGATTACCTGTAAATTAGATTTTTATCACCTAACATATATTAATTTTACTTTATCTTTTTATTGCTTATCTTAGAAAGTTTGTCAACGAATGAGGTTGTTGAACAGTATAGGCAAGTCCCTGCTGAACAGTGTCACCAAAAGATCAACCATTGAAAATGGCTTCTAAACAGTTTTACCTCCCCAATTTCACTGACAAAGCTTCATTCAACCTCATGATATAGTTTTTCAGGCAATTCTCAACTGTGCTGCATGTTGAGATCATCTAAGACATAACATTGTCAAGAAGTTAGCTTGACTAATTTACCAGGGTGAGATTTAAGTCTGGGTTTCATGGTTGAAATGCTAACCTTCTAAGCATTTATTCATCCGCAGGGGGTCGTGTGAAGGCAATGGAGGGAGGAAAGGCATTTCAAACTTTTGTTAAAATGAAGGGATTTTTTTCTTCTTCTTTCTGTGAATTACCAGTAAAAAAATTTTTTTTTTTTTTAAAAAAAAGGCTATAATTTAACACTTGCAGACCTTAAATGTGTACCCCCACATATCAAGTGCAATTTACCTGCCTTTTTTTGATTTGTTTGTTGGTTGTGTTGACTTGAAGTGTGAAAACTGCAATCAACTTGTTAAATTGCTGATGAATCCCATGTCATTTTGAGTGATGCAAGGCGTAAGTGTGAGTATGACAGTCACACAGTATGCAAACTCACTGCCAAGATGAGTAACTTAACAGGACAGCGTTCATGCATGTGCAGTAAGGTGCCCTCGAATTGGTTATCAACTTCCATCAAGACTGATACTCGCCTCCCCCATGATATTCTGCTTTTTTCTTTTTTAAATTTACCCCATTTATTTAACTCGACCTTTCCAGGTCAGCCAAGAGGAACCATAATCTGCCTTTCAAACCCACCGTGCCCCCCCACCGCCCCATGCAACTGGGGGGAGGGGGGAAGGAGAGGATATTAACCATAATGTAATTTTCTGTGCATCATTAAAAAAAAATATTTCACTGTACCAGAAAAGGTTTTTCTTTTCTGTTTAAATGACAAATTAAGTAAAATGTATCACTTGAATTTATGAATTAAAAAAAAAAAAAAAAAAACCCTGAAAAGCCCAATTTGTCTTCCCACTCTTAAATTTGTACAAAATGTCAATGATTATATTTTTTCTTTTTTTTAAATACTTGTAAAATCCTATTTAAAATATTCTTTTATTATTATTATTTTTTTTCTTTTAAACGAATTGTAAATTGCTCCTTTTCTTCACTAAAGACATTTTACCAATCACCACGTAATTCCATATTCGAGGGGCCAAAATGGTCAGCTGTTTTATAATTACATTCTTTATTGAAGTTTGGTTGACCCTTGACTCTTTGCTAATTAGATTTGGAAATAAATTAGAAATGATTTTTGACGTTTCTCAGCAGTGGAGGCCAGAAGAAAAAAAAAATTTGTAGCATTGGAATATTTGAAAATATGAAAGAAAATCACCAGAGTAACGTGTGTGTATATATTTTTCAAATAAACCTGAAATTTGTTTCAGAACCCAATCTGTTTGCTGTGTGTTGAAGAATTAGATTGTCAGGAATATTATCCAATGGCTTCTCTAGTTTAGAAATTGGGTTCATCTATTTTATGAATCCTAATAATTTTGCTTCTTCAAACATTTATCTGAATATTTGCACTTGTGGATTGCTGGGCATTATTAACCTCTTGGCACTAAAGATGGCACCTCCATTCAGAGGTTGTGACATCACTACATGAACTTAGATCTTTTCACTGCATATTCAACGGAGTTTGTTTTATTGGGAAGATCACAGAAAAAAAATATATATCACAGCCTCTTGCTAGAAATTGATCCCCTTATTTTATTTTTTCTGTGGAGAGAGGAAGGTTTGATTGCAAGTTATTTGATCTCACATTACAATTTTTTTTTTTTTTTAAATGATCATTTTTAGACAGATTATCATGTGTGTGAGGGTTTTATATAATGTGGTGCCCTGTCTGACAAAGGACACTACTACAGTCTATATCAAGAGCTGTGGGGAGTGGCATGTGCACACAGACACAGAAAAAAAAAAAAAAAGTTGCCCACCTCTACTCTGGTTTATTTCTAAAATTTTTAATCAACTTCTTTGTTTTAATTATATCTGTCATTTTGTGATTGCTTAGAAGTTGAAGTGTACAGTTATTCCTTACTGGGTTCATGCCTTTACAGCTTTCCAGTTCCTACATAACATAAAAATCTGATATGAGTTTTTTTTTTTTTTCTTCTTCACCCTCCTGTCTTTAATTCTCTGAAAATGTTTCTTAATTATAAGGGAGTTTTACTTCACTTAATCTAGCAGTTGTCAAAGCCTGGACTTCAAGAACATTTCAACATCACCCAGCCTGGCTTCCACATTCAAGAAAAAAAAAAAAAATACTTGAGAAAGGATTTTCATTTAAATTTTTTATTTTCAGTTGAATTGTAAAAATTTATGCAAATGAGGTTTGACTCCCATAATTTCTTTAATTGTAGAAAAATAAAAACTGTCAATACAGCATGGAATAAAATCCAAAGAAAAAATTCTCATCCAAAATTAGACTTCAGATTGGTACAAAAAGATGTTGACTGTTTAGATTCCAAGGCAAATGATTTAATAAGAAAAAAAAAAAAAAAATCCTATATGTATTGAATTTGTGGTTGTGATATAAAAGTTAACTGTGCATGAAAAATGTCAAATTTGTTTGACTTTTTAAAATTAATGATAAAAACTTAAAATTTCCGGATTTATTTCATTTGTTGTTTTTTGAGAGACGAGATGAGCAGAAATTGTGGTCGCATTAAAATAAATATGCAAAAATCCATGAGATATGTTGGTCCAAAAGCAATGCCTGTGGGTTCAACCGGTTACTTTGCTAAACGAGAAATTAAAATCTTAGAGATATTTTTTTTTTTTTTTTAACCAATCTAAGCTGAGCTGGAAAAGAAATGTCAAAAAAACTTTGATTTGTGCTTTTTGAATTTAAAAAAAAAAAAAAAAAAAAAAAAAAAAATTTTTTTTTTTTTTCTTTCTTTGCAGGGTGGTATTAAAAAATTGTTTATTTTGGAGAAATATCTTATGCAGAATTTCTGTGTCTTTGGAAAAGCAATTCATTTTCGTGGCGGTGGGTAGGTGTTCAAGCCTGCAATTCAATTCCTAATTGTATCATGGTGTCTAACAACTCTGGGTCTTCTGCCCAATTCACTCCACTTGCAATGATGAGGGTTTGCATAATGTATTTAATTGCGTTGTTTTGTTTCTTCTTGATTTGAAGTTCCTCCAAAATTCTACACAAAAAGAAAAAAAAAATCAGTTCATTCTTCAAGAAGGCAAACGCGTTAAAATGGTTAAATGCTTTTGCAATTAGCATTTCTCAGTTCGAAAATTATTAAATCGAGATAACAAGATTCACTGTTACTCTAAGGGAGATAACTCTGTAATACAAAAAATTCAAGGGAGATAAACATGCTACATGATTAAAATAAAGAAAAATCACTTACAGTGCCTCTTCCTTTTTGCTATCAAAATGTTTATTCATAGATTCTAAATTTTTATTGGTGTTGTCCAGAAAATTCATCAGTTCTCTGTTCTGCGTAATTATTTCTGCAAAGAAAAAGAAAACTGAAATGAAACAGTTTTATGGCTTTGCACATAGCATCAGGGGCTGTTTGTTTTTGGTCTTTTGTAGAATTAAAAAAGCAAAAATTCTTTGGAATTTCACAGAAAATTGGATGGATTTTTATGGTGAACAGTTGGTTTAAATAAAATTTTCTAGACAAGGAAGTTAACAGAGGATTTTACTGGTCAACATTTGACCCCAGTGTTGACAATGCAATGCACCAACATAAGGTTGAGGCACTTCTTCCACGTCTGTCATCTTCAGACGACCTCGTTCCCCCCCCCCCCATGAAACACAGTGGTCAGATTGTTCTAATGAGCCCCAAAATATCAGGATTCAAAAGTGAAATCATTCTTCCTGACAGAATGGACAATTTAACTGAAAGGTGGTGATAGCTTTATTATTCAGTCAATGTATTTTATCTGGCAATCAATGGATTTAACTTTCTTTTATTATTTACATTTGTTCAAAATGGCCTCAGGATTGGTGAAAATTTGGGATAACAAAGACATTTGAATGTAAATATTTGTCAAGTGTCATGTTTTTTTTTTTTTTTTTTTATTATACACACTTGGGTGATCATGTCTTTCTGTGGTAGACTTGTGGCCAAACAAGGGATTAATGCCTCCCACAATGGTATTTGTGCATAAATGAATGTAATGAACCCAACTGGAATTCAAATTCTGCTTTCTCATTCCGAGCCACCCTCCATTGCACTAAACTGCAAATATTGGTAACAGACAGAAATGAGTTTTTGTCAAGAAAATGTTGGACACTTTTGCATCAGCCAACAAAACTCAGACTCCCAACTGAAAGTAGACATCTGTTTATTTCTGCCTGAATTTTGCGAGCGAGGACATTATTTTACACATGGACTATTGTCCTCATCTTTGTTGTTATTATTGTTCCCTCCAGGCATCATCAGAGTGAATTCCTTATTTAATCTACAGGATAGATTGTGTCTATGTTCCTTTTTTATTATTGCCCAGTTTTCACAGTCCAAGTCTGAACTGCCTGACCCAGTGATCGAACTCCTAAACCAACACTAGGCTATTGTGCCAAAACAGTCAGCGAAACAGGGAACAATCTAGCCCCATTAGATTAAATAAAAAAAAATTCACTTTTAAATTTCCTGAGGGTTACCTAAATTGATAGACACCTGATGATGGTTGGAGAGCACAATGGTCACAAAGATGAGGACAGTAGTGTACATGCAATGAATATAAATAAAATTGTTATATCTGCTTGGAACTTAAATAAAACTTACATTACTTGAAAGCCTAATGGTTCTAATATTGTAAATTACCTTACTACTTACAGATCTATTAATGGTTGTTGGAATGGATAAACTATCTACATTTAATGACAATTGTCCCAGAAAAAGGGGAATATTTTAAAAAGTGTGTGTGGGGAGTTTAACTTTTAGAAGAATACTGTTTTTCATGGTATCTGTGGCAAATGAAGGCAGACTCCCAGAGAGGGGATTGAAGACCCTGTAGAAAATGGAAAAACCATTCAGCACTTGAAAGTACAAGAGAGGAAGAACCATAAAATTACAGAGCAAAACCGGAGTTTCCTTTCTTCTGGCAAGTCTAAACAAAATTTATATATATATAAAAAACTGATTGAAAATATTTTTTTTCGCTACACAGTAATAGCAATGTTTCAAAAATGGAAGCTAAAAACTTTAAATTTAATTATATAATTAAATTAAAAGCATTAGTTCAGTTTCATCTTCAAGCAAATATTGGAATAACTTCTTTTTAAATTATAATATTTTTCATTTATATAATTAAATTTAAAGTTTTTAGCTTCCATTTTTGAAACATGGTTATTACTGTGTGGTGAAATAAAACCATAATTTCAATCAGTTAATTTATAATATTTATGCTCTGTAAATTTACATTCAGCACTGTTTTGTAAAAAAAAAAAAAAAAAAATCAATAAGAACACCAGATCATATATCTTACTGTTCTTTTTATATATATATATATATATATAAATAAATAAAAGGGTCTTCACTACAATGTTCAAGGTTTTGAATATGAAATATCATGTGAAGCAGGAAGATGTGACACATTTTCTCATCATCATATTCAAGGTTTTTGCAATTTGTCTTTAATCATTATTGGTTATAATTAGGTACTTTGAAAGAAATGTAACATCGAAGGCAAAGGTTGTCAACCTATGGTACACATGTTATACCAAGCAATTTCTAATGGAGTAAATGACATGAAAGTCTGAATGAAAACCAACTACAATGCAAAGAAGATATTTAACTGTTTCAATTTTGATATATACCAAAAGTATATACAGTGTAACCCGGACCAGAGAAGAAGTCTCTTATATCTGGGTTTGGTCTAATTTATATACATTAACACAGGCTCTAGTTTGAGACCAGAGAAAATCTTAAAAACCCTATGTTGGCACATAGATAAGGGGTCAGCAACTTATTGACAGGGTTTCAAATGAATTTTTAAAAATGGAAAAAAAAAAAAAATCTTTCTTGAAGCTTTTAGTTTAGTACTAATTTCAAGCTAAGAGATTAAATTTAATATTTTTAATAAGCAAAATACTTTATTTCAAAAACTAATTTAAATCAACTGGAAGGAGTTTTTTTTTTCTTTTTTAATTCCTGAAAATGGCTGATTTTTAAACACATTTACTATTCTTTCAGCAGAACTGAAAATATCAAAAAAAAAAAAAAAAAAAAAAATTCTTGTGTTTGGTCACCTGCTAATGCAAGCAAAAAAATATTTTTTAAATGTTTAAAAAGGATAAAAAAAAATATAATCTAATAATTAAAACATCCTTTGGTTTTTGTCTTAATAAAGAATTTGACAATAAGACTTTTTATCAAGGATGTGGCATTTTTTCATCATGGTGTGCCTTTTTTTTTTTTTTTTTTTTTAAAAGTGAATCTTTGGTGATACTTAGATATAATTTGTGAAAATACTGACCAATGTATTTAATTTTTTTAAAAAAGGGCTACAAAAATTTAACTACACTATTTACATTGTCATCCTCATCTTTGTTGCCATATTTATGACATTTTGGCCGTTTTATGCTCCAGCCTTCTTCAATGTTGAACTGAACCCTTTATTTTGCTCGCTGGGGTAGACTGTTCTAGTTCCACGTGCCATGTGTAATGGATCTCAGTTATCTCCTGTTAATTCCCCTCTCCAAGTTCTCCACTGTCTTAACCAGGTATTGAGGTCATACTCTTTGGATCCTGTCACTGGATCTAACCAACACCTTTATCCACTGTGCCATGTGTCCTCAAGTCTACCCCAGTCAGTGAAATAAAGGGTTCAGTTTGATATTCCAAGCACCTGAAGAAGGCTGGAGCATACAATGGCCAAAACTTTGTGATAAATATGGCAACAAATAGGAGGATGATAGTCCGAACAATGTAAATAGTGTACATAATACTTCATCTCAGAAATATAGACAAAAATTGAATTATATCCCTTATGGTCTTCTGTACGTCTAATGGTTTGTGCAATAAGTCTTTCCATTTAGATTTGTGAATTGGTTTGAATGAGGAATCTCTGTCATGCACAACAGTTTGAAGTTGGAACATACAAGAGGGTGGAGTGGGCGCTGAAAAGTTCTTGCCGCTACACGATACAATATTTTGAGCTGTCAAACAAATTGTCAAATTCAGCTGACAATGTTTGTTTAATTTTTTGTTTTTTACTGTACTTTTCCAATTTTTGAATGAGATGTCTATCCAAAATCAAAATTGTGGATAAACTGTCCAAAGTTCAGGTTTTGTTCTGTTTTTATTCAAGTACTTTCAACTGTCTCAGTCATTATCAAGAACTGGATGTTGTCAGTAGATAAGACAAGATTTTGTTGGTTACATCCTGGTATTATTTTTGGAGCACTGGGATTTAAATTAGTCCAAAAATGACGTCACAAGGAGTTAGACTATAAGAGAAAAAGACTAGCAAATATAAGTATTATTATTTTTTAAGCCTGTTAAAATATTTTATACTGACTTTAAGATATTGAGAGACATTTTATTTAATATGGTTGATTCTTTTCATATAATAATGGCTTCTAGAATTTTAAACTATTTCCTTGCATTGGTTGCCATCATCTAATATTTGTCTTACGTATTTTGGTTATAAGCATAAATTGTATTTTGATGAGTAGCAAGTTAACCTACGAGAGAGTGTGATGCTTGTGTGGCCAATGTTAGAATTTAATATTGTTTTTTGATAATAGCTATTAGAGATGAACTTTCTTTGATGGCATCAGAATTCATAAACAACATTGTTTTTCAGGTGAAGGGGATTTGTGAGGTTCTGAGGTACAGGTAAGAATTTGGGCAAACTTGGCACCTTTGTGCCTGCAAAAATCAGTGTATAAAGGACAGTTTTCAATTTTTGAAGATCACAGTTGACAAGAAAGCAAGTGTCCAGAAGTGAAAAGCGTGAGAGAAGAAAATGTTAGCATAGAACTTACGGTTATGCTATGAAAGTTATAAGGTTAACTTCTTGAAGATCAAGAGTTCAACTTCTGCATAGTTGGACTGTAGACCCCTTATGTTAGTGATGGAGAAATCAATTTCTAGGGAGGATCTTGATTTAACTTTATTGTGGGGGTTTGCTTTATTCATATTTTGATATGGAGAGATAAGGACTTGTGGTAGCCAGACAGACTTTGAATTCAGAGTTTTCCTTCTAGACTGGTTGTCAACCAAGCCCAGTCTACTCTATTATTTAACCCATAGCTAAGGGGAGCCAAAAATGGTTTCATAACTTTCCCAAGAGTATTTCTCATTCTGAGCCAGTATCCATCACATCACCTGCATACATTTTCTTTTTAAAAAAAAATAAAAAAAAAAAAATCATTTCACCAGGCAATAAAGACACAAGAGGTTACTGAGTGTGAAAGAGTAAGAAAAAAGAGAAACATTATTAAGGAGAGAGAACAATAAAAGAACAAGAATTAAGACATAATGATTAATATTTTTGAAGATCAAAATTGACTTAAAAGCAAGTAGCTGGAAGAGAGTTCCACAAGTGAGAAGTGGGAGAGGAGGAACTGTTAGCATAGTACTTCCAGTTACATCTCACCATTTTAACTATGAAATGATGAGACCTAAATGCCAATCTAGCACTGAACTTAAATTCATAAAGTTTGGGTAACATAAAGGAAAGTTCATCAGAACAGTTACCATGAAAGTAATTATAGAAAAGTCACAGGGAGGCTATGTTATGGCAGGTGGGAATTTGACTGAAGCTGAGATGCCAGGTCAGGACCAATAACACTAAAGATTCTTCTTTGAATTTTATCAAGAATCTCTAAATATATAGTCACAGGGAGGCTATGTTATGGCAGGTGGGAATTTGACTGAAGCTGAGATGCCAGGTCAGGACCAATAACACTAAAGATTCTTCTTTGAATTTTATCAAGAATCTCTAAATATATAGTCACAGGGAGGCTATGTTATAGCAGGTGGGAATTTGACTGAAGCTGAGATGCCAGGTCAGGACCAATAACACTAAAGATTCTTCTTTGAATTTTATCAAGAATCTAAATATATAGTCACAGGAGGCTATGTTATGGCAGGTGGGAATTTGACTGAAGCTGAGATGCCAGGTCAGGACCAATAACACTAAAGATTCTTCTTTGAATTTTATTAAGAATCTCTAAATATATAGTCACAGGGAGGCTATGTTATAGCAGGTGGGAATTTGACTGAAGCTGAGATGCCAGGTCAGGACCAATAACACTAAAGATTCTTCTTTGAATTTTATTAAGAATCTCTAAATATATAGTCACAGAGAGGCTATGTTATAGCAGGTGGGAATTTGACTGAAGCTGAGATGCCAGGTCAGGACCAATAACACTAAAGATTCTTCTTTGAATTTTATCAAGAATCTCTAAATATATAGTCACAGGGAGGCTATGTTATGGCAGGTGGGAATTTGACTGAAGCTGAGATGCCAGGTCAGGACCAATAACACTAAAGATTCTTTGAATTTTATTAAGAATCTCTAAATATATAGTCACAGGGAGGCTATGTTATAGCAGGTGGGAATTTGACTGAAGCTGAGATGCCAGGTCAGGACCAATAACACTAAAGATTCTTCTTTGAATTTTATCAAGAATCTCTAAATATATAGTCACAGGGAGGCTATGTTATAGCAGGTGGGGAATTTGACTGAAGCTGAGATGCCAGGTCAGGACCAATAACACTAAAGATTCTTCTTTGAATTTTATTAAGAATCTCTAAATATATAGTCACAGGGAGGCTATGTTATAGCAGGTGGGAATTTGACTGAAGCTGAGATGCCAGGTCAGGACCAATAACACTAAAGATTCTTCTTTGTATTTTATCAAGAATCTCTAAATATATAGTCACAGGGAGGCTATGTTATAGCAGGTGGGAATTTGACTGAAGCTGAGATGCCAGGTCAGGACCAATAACACTAAAGATTCTTCTTTGAATTTTATTAAGAATCTCTAAATATATAGCCGGAGCAGCAGACCTGATGTGGCAGTGATATTCAAAGAAAGGACAACAATGGCAGACTTATAAATGTATAAGATGGATTCTGATGAGAAAAAACTGTCTAGCATGACAAAATGAAGCAACCTTCTTAGCTGCAGACATTAGGAATTGATTCAATATAATCTTTCCACTTCATAGCAAGGAAAACATTACTTTGAAAAAGACAGAATGAGTCACTCTCCTGGAGGTTAGCATCAGCCATGATGATGGAAAGTAAAAAGGGTTCACACTGACGATTAAAAGAGAACAATTTCATTTTGGAGGTGTTAAAATTAACTAGCCATTCCTTGCCCCAGGCAACAACAGATTGTAGGTCATTTGTGAAGTCAGCTGTCAAATATACCATATCAAGCCAAACATTAAAACATGGGTATATATTTGTGTCATCAGCATAGTTGCTTCAATTCATCCAGGCTTGACATAATCAGCAATGGCAAATATCAGTGTTTAGAAAAAAAAAAAAATAAATAAATAAAGAGGAGGTGTTAATCATCACTTTTATTCTTTTTCTTATCTCTTTTGCCCTCCATGATCTCCAGAATAAAAAAAAATGTAAAGCTAGCCTTCACTCTTATATAGGTAATAGAATTAAAGGGGAGGTAATTAAGTCATTAACAGGAAGTACTTACTTTGATTGAGATCTTTGAGGTCGTCAAGTTCAGCTTGAAGTGTAGATAATTCCTGAAAAAGGGAATAAGAATATTTAAAGAAAAAAAAGAAAAAAAAAAAGAAAAGAAGAGAAACAAAGTCCCCCTACTCTCACACTACTTGGCCTGTCTTAATACAAAACAACGTTTTTGAAGATATGGATTTATATATTTATAAACAGGTGTATTTGTAACCATTTTTGTATGAAAACAGCTTTTCGATGGCTGGCAAGATTAAAATAAATTAAAGCAGATGAGAAAAAAAAAAATCATGAAAAGGCTTTGATGGAAAGCTTTTCATTTGACTGTGGGTGATAAGTTGGTGTTTTGCATGGAACGCAGCCAATAATCAGTGGTTATTCTGGAACTCTGAAAGTGGAGGTGGGGGGAGGGAGGAACCACGAGTTTTCTGTGGAGGAAGAGGGGGGGGCAAATTCAAGCAGCGTCTTTATTTTCATACTACACCACTATTGTATACACAACTTAGGAACGAGTTTTAGTATGTTACTTCACTAAATCAAACAAAACTTTTCATTCATAGTAGTGGAGTTCTAATCTATTCTTGCCCTCTTTTCCACTCTCAAGCTGGTGGACCACAAGAGAGGGGTTAACTTCAAAACAAAATCAATCGGTTAATACTAACGTCAATACTAGCAGAACAGTATAGTTTGTCTGCTCTGATTTCTTTTCCTCTACAAAACTTAGAAAAGTGTGTGTGTGTGTGGGGGGGGGGCAGCTAAAATTCAGGGAGGGGGGGGAAGACATTGCCCATCTTAATATCCTGGCAGATGTGACTTTCAGGAACTCTCTTCTGGGGTTGAATATAAATTTCAAAGGTTTATGATCAGATTTTAATAGAAATTTCCTTCCCAGCAAAAAATTTTTGCTGTGCTCCACACAATCGCAAATGCCTCCTTCTCAATATTCAAATAATTCGCCTCCACAGATGTTAGTCTTCTGGACAAGTACATTAAAGGCTGATCCTCTTGCAACAATATTGTCGCTTATAGCACAGTCACTGGCATCTGTAGTTAATGTCAATTCTTTTGCTGGGCCAAAAATTTTAACAACTGTTTTTTTTTTTATGAGTGCCTTTTTTAATTTCTCAAAAGCAACCTCCTGTCATTTTGTTCATTGAAACTCAGTATTCTTCCTTATTTTGTTAAATGGTTCCACAAGGTCATTTTATTGTGGCAAATATCTGTTATAGAAATTGGTTAATCCTAAAAAAAAGATTCTACTTTTTCTATTTCTGGGTGCAGCTATCTCTGATATCTTATTAATGAGTTTATCATCCGGCGGTATACAGTCTTTCGATATTTGATATTCTAAGGATGAAATTTTTTCATAATTAAATTCTAATTTATTGTAATTGTCATACCTGCGCTATTTAATTTTCTCAAAACTTTTACTCTTTTTTTTTATTGTAAGCACCAATGCCAATGGTGTCCTGATATACAAATATATTTTTAATCCCATCTGAAACATTTTGGAAAACGTGACTTTATATTTATACCTCTAAACAACTGAAGAGTCCATCTTATTAATCCAATGGGGGGGGGTGTTCATTGTGGTGACTTCTTGAAACTTGCTATCAATTTTTATCTGATTATATGCTGATTTAAGGTCAACTTTAGCAAAGTATTTCAATACCAGTAAACTCATGGCAAGCTGTTTCAATGTTTGCCAGTGGGAATGAATCCAAACAAATCTGGTGATTCACGCCTACCTTATAATTGCCACAATTTTTTAAGTCTCCCTTGGGCTTCCATATTACCACAAGGGGTGAAGTCCAATTTCTACCACACTGTAGCTTACTATTTCTAATATTCCTTGTTCTCCCATTTTGTTCAGTTTAGCAACAACCAAGGGTAGCATGTGAGCAGGAACTTTTCAGGTTTGAAAATAAAAAAGGTTGACTGCTTTAAGCCAAATACTCACCTCATATCCCCTTAATAATCCAACATCTGGTTCTACAGACTTCATGAAATTTATCAGCTTCGATGTATCCATTATTAATACATCAATTTCTAGAAGACTGTGACTTTTGATGTTTTCCACCACTATAATGGGTATTATCTCAAATCTGTTTTTTGTCTCAAATGTGCCTTCAAAGTATCCTAAAATTTTGACAATTGATCCATGAAGCTTTTCTTTAACTTACTAAATACCCATTCTTTTCACAAAAAATTCCTTGGTATCAACATAACACTACTTCCAGTATCGACCTGCATGAACAAAGTTACTCTATTCAATTTCACCATTTCTCTACTTTTATCCTGTTCTTTTATCTCAAATACTTCCATATTTTTTAAAATCAGAGGATTTATATTTCCCACTCGCTTTTCATATGTGCATATTGTCTGGAAATGATTCCTCTTTTTAAACTTAAAACACCATTTCCCAAAGGTTGCACACTTATTTTTGTCCTTTTCATGTTCTTTATTGCCAATATCTGCAGACAAGTAAGCTTTTAGTAGCACAATAAGTCATACTGCATTCCGAGGCATTAAATTTCTTAATCAATTCCAAATGTTGTAAGAACTCTACACATGCTTCCAGATTCATATTATGAGCTTGAAGCTTTTCTAAAATTTTATGCTTAAACAAGAAATCAAACATTCTTTCAATCAGTCTTAGTAAAATCAGCTTGTTCGATAGACATTTTTGATAGACATTTGTTCTGAAACTATTCTTTCAAACTTCTTAAATCGCTGTACATACTGTATAATAGTTTCGTTCAGTCTCTGTCTACTTCTGAGAAATTTAGTTCTTTCTGTTATGACCAATCTTTTTTATGATCATGTATTTGCTTTTATGATGGCAGCAATTTCTACATAGGCTAAATCTTCCAACACTTTGGGATAGACCATGACAGAGATTATTTTTATGGCTTCATACCTCACTGAGACCAAAAACAAATTCATAACTTCATTTTCTCTTCCACTAGCTTTCATGTCCTTTAACTTTTTCACTTTATTTACATTGTTGGGATTGTTGTCCTCATCTTTATTATGATATTCACAACGTTTCGGCTGTTGTAAGCCTTCTTCAGGTGACATTTCTTGGAATTGTGAACCAAACCATTGGCAGTACATAGTTTTAATTGGACTATTCAATTCAAAATGGAATCAAATGTTTGAATGTAAATTGGTAGAAATTCTTACTTTTTGAGATTCCAAAATTTCTGCAGATTGTCGACATTGGTAAAGCAGCAACTTTTTTAGGCGCTTACTGAAAGGAGAAAAGGTAAATACATAAATTTATCAACTTCCAGTGAATAATATAAAATACGAGAGATCCACCGTGGATATTTTTTCATGCACAAATAGCAAAAGGAGAAGAAATAAAAAAACAAAACTTCACAGGCTGTGAGTAAAAAAAGGAAAAGCAAACAAGCAATGAAATCAGGCTTAGAAGATCATGTATGTAGAGAAAAAAAAGCACATGAAAAAACACAGCTCTACAAATTTAAATAGTTTTCATTATTGAGTATAAAAACAATTATTGTTTTCTTTCAAGTTGAAAGAAATGAGTTACAAATTCCTTGCAAAGAAAGTTCAATAAAAAATATTTTGCTTTTTTTTTTTTAACCACACAACAGTAATGAATTGCATTAATGAGTGAAAAGGTGAATGGAACTACATAATGAGAGTTACATTTGTGTTATTTTATGTATGCATATAATTTTTCAGCAGTCAACAATCAGTGCTATGTTGTTACTACTGCTATTATTTGTTTACATATCTTTGTCAGTATGGTTTTTGTGTTGTAAGATTTACTTTAGAATGCGGGAGGATATTGCAAGAATATTTTAATTCAGTAATTATAAGAAAGGTGGATAATCAATATTGTGTACAAAATTCCTGCTCATTGGTTTACTGAAAAACTGTTTTTTCTTAATTTAGGCAATGTATTTATACAAGAAAAAAAAAAATCAAGAAAGCTAAAAGTTTAGATTTACTAAACTCAGAAGTTTATTAGTAAATATTTCCCAATTTTTTAATATCAATTTTTAAGAGGGAAAATATTGTTAACCATTTTCTAGAGTGAGTTTACAATTGTAGCTTTCAATATGGCTGTCTGCTTTTTTAAAGCTGTAATAGCATTCAAGATAATGTTGCCAATTGGTTGCCAATAAAGGTTAATGTGGAAATTTTAATTTGGAGCTCGTGTGACCCTATTTTTGGACAAAAATGAGGTGATTTCTAAGTGAGCTGATTTTTGCATAGAATTGAGATTTTTGGTGACATTACTGAAATCTATTGAATTATTCTACAATTATTTTTAATGGGACTCCACACATGTATACAAGGCAAAAGATGCAGACCATTATTTGAGATGAACAAAGCTGTACATATGAATTTATTAAATAATAAATGCATGTATAGATTTTAAACAATATTGCTGACTTTAACATTAGTTAATTTTAATTCCTACACCATTTTTGATAACATTATCATTGATAAAAGCATGAAGACTGACAAAATAAACAAGGAATTATGTGTAAATGTATTGTTTAGTATCAGGAGTCAACTCTGGCTGGCAGTTATTTTTGGTCATTTTCAAATAAATCCTGATTAAATTCCTGCTTAAATAGAACAGATTGGAACAAAGAATTGACGTTCCTATCAGTTGTCATTGTTTTCTTTTTTAATAGATCTGCATAAAAAAAGAAAAAAAAAAAGATGAATCCATGAAATACTTGATTCCATTAACCAAAGTTCCATTTATCCTGATTCGACTGGATTCATTTTTTTTTTTTTAAATCATACCAGGTTGTTGGTGAATGTTACTGCTTTATTTAGTTTGTCAGGACTAAAGAGTATAAGTCACTTGAAGTTACAAAGGAATGTTGTACCATTTCTAAAGTTTGCATTCAGAGTTAAAAAAAAAAAAAAAAAAAGAGATGATTTCTAGCGAGGAAAAAGGAGAAGAAAAAAAAAAAATGACAAACCTGAAGTAAGGATTCGTCAAATCATCTTTCTCAAACAAACTTTTCAGAAGCACATTTCCAATCTGTAATCTGGAAAAATGAAAAGGATGGAACAAAAAATAATTTCAATTTATCAAATAAGTTTAAAAACTTTTTTTACACAAATAATATCGTAAAACAAACAGATTAGGGTCGAATTTCCACAGTTATTTTTTTGTTGAAAACTTTGAACTTTTTTTTTGTTGTGTTTACTTTCATCATGAGTGGAAGTGGGGGGGAGGACATTTTTTTTTTTTTCTTTTTTTTGGAGGAGAAAAGTGACTTTATTTCCTGAGGAAGGGGGGGTGAGTAAGAAAAAATTATTATTGGAGGAAAAGACTAATTTCTTTATCAGGAGATTTTGAAAAATATTAATTATAATTAAAATACTCTTTTTGCTTAATTATTTAAGCTTTATTTTGGACAAAATCAAATTGCAAGGAATGGTGGCGGGGGGGTGAAGGAAGAGGAATCATGTAGTCATGCATTAGAAATAGGGAGTCTATCCATTCATAAAAATCAGTATTTTAAATCTTGATCTTTATACTCACCACTGACAGAAATGTGCATGTACTGCCTTATGTATGCGTCTGTTACATTGCCTTATGTATGCATTTCTTAAATTGTCTCCTGTATATATTAATTATATTATCTTGCAACTTTATTATTGCATGTTAATCTGTATCTGCATTTACTACCTTGTATTCTTTTCTTTGACAATTTTATCTTGTAATAAACCAGTTGGCTAAATACAGCCCTTCAGTAAGCTTAATGAATGGACATGAAACCATTTATTCCGTCTGTCAGAGTTTATGTTTAAGAACAGTGCAAAAATATTAGAAATAATCATTGAACGGTTTCTGTATAAAAAAAAAACGTCTATAAATTTTAATTAAAAAATGAAAGTCTAATTTGACAAATCGTTTAACAAGTCTGATTTTTAATTTGATTTAAGACATGACAGTAATTAGTCGAATCAATGAAAGAATTAGAAAAACAATGTGACAAGTTTCCAGAATGATTTCTTAAGCAGACATGTTATTGTCTCCTGACGGCATCCTTAAAAAGAACACACAGGTGATTTTTCTCTTCAAGAAATGAGAGTAAAGATAAAATTCAGATACTCACTTTTCAACCGTCAACTCTCTCCGTGAATTGATGCAAGTCTTTTGTTGGAGCTTTTTGATGAGCCTGGAAATTCTGAAAGACAAAAATAATTAAATTGTTAACCTTTCACACTCTGCATTATTAATATTACTTCTCTTTCGACTGGATTCTTTTTCAAGGCCTCTCAATTGCAGTATCTTTATTGGTAATTTCACTTGTATGCTGTTGCCATAGCAAGATATGACAACACAACTATCAACTTCAAATACACT
The DNA here is from genome assembly GCA_903632075.3 of Acanthosepion pharaonis. Lineage (NCBI taxonomy): Eukaryota > Metazoa > Mollusca > Cephalopoda > Sepiida > Sepiidae > Acanthosepion > Acanthosepion pharaonis. The sequence goes on along the minus strand of CAHIKZ030005441.1, from coordinate 421,458 downwards.
ATTGTTCAGGAATCAGAGTCACCTTTAGTGGCAGGGTAAATCTTTTGTATAGAATGATAAAGGTTAAGACAATGAGTGATAAGGAAAGTGTAGAAAATTTGAAATATCTTTAACATTATAGGTAGGTAAGCTTATAGAAGATTGATGCCACACATGGTCAGGTGTTTCTGTTATATATTTAAAGATGCTTGATAAAAATCCAAAGAAGAATCAGCAATATTATTGGTCCTTATCTGGCATCACAGCTTCAAACACTTTCCCATCACTTTAAAGTTGCTTCCGCACTTTATTTTTTCCTATGAATACTTTCATGGTAATTGTTCGGATGAGTTCTTTGCTATGATACCTTGATTTTTTGAATTTAAATGCTGGCCTAGACTGGCACTGAGATCCCATCAATTTACAGTTGAACTGGCTAGATGCAACCATAAATTCTATGCTAAGTTTTTTTTCTCACACTTCTTGCTTGTGGAACTCCCTGCCAGCTCTATTCTTTCCAGCCAACTTTAATCTGTAGAAATTTAAATGTAATCTCAATCGCTATTACTGTCCTCCTGATTACTCTTTTTCTCTTCCAGCTCATTATAAATATTTCTGTTTCTGATTCTTCCACATCCTGTAACCCCTTGCGTCTTAGTGGCTTTACTACCTTGCATAGGCTGATACTGGTTAAAAAAAAAAAAAAATCCTTTTTGGTTAGGCTGAGAACTTTTCAGACCCACCTATTTATATCTCAAAGGAGTCAAATGACGACAACTGTGTATTTGGTGTGGGAAGGAGAATTAGACGAGCCGAGACTCTTAGGATGAAAGAAAGAAGTTAGTGTCTTTGACAAAGCCATAACCAATAATTAGGAGACACATCAGTAAAAGACTAACAATGGTATGCACTAGAAATGTGAAACATTTAACAAAGATTAAAATGATGTAAAGATGGTTTAGAGATTTACTAATAGAATAACATGTAAAGTTTATTTCAACTTGATGTTGATCTTTGAGGCCATAATGATAAGATTTAATTCATTTTTTTTTTCTTTTTAAGATTAACAGAAACAATTAATAGGAAAAAAAAATAAAAAAATCAGATTTATGATTCACTCACTCAATCTCGATGTCTGCATCCGATGGAGGAAGAGTCATTTTCTCTAAATAAAAAAAAAAAAAAAAAAAAAATCTATTAAAAGATGAACATAAAAACAAATTTTAAAATAAAAATTAATCTTTCCTTGTCTTTGTTGTCCTGTAGATGGCTTAGAAAGTGCTGCAGTTAAGCCTCATCCGATTCCCACACAATTGCGAGTTCAATCTTTGGATAAGGTAGTGCAGGAATATATATATATATATATATATATATATATATATATATAGATACACCTAGTGAGCCAGACAAACCTACCTAGGTTTCACCTAAACGGATTGTCAGGGAAAGTTTGGCTGTATTGAGCTCTTTTGTTAGTTACTCGTATCGGGGTTTTTTCTTTGGGCTTCAGACCTGCATCTGTGCTTGATTTTTTGTCGGCAGAAGTTCATGTTTGGAGCTCTTTCTTTTTTTTAAACCTTTTTTCCCTTGAGATTGATTTGATTAGCAAATCAAAAATTCGAGGGTTTTTCGAAACGAGTCTAGTTATCTATATATATATATATATATGGCAAGACAGAAGGATAGAAATTGGCCTGAAAGGATGTATGAAGTGACAAGTAAAAAGGATCAAGATCTTCATGGATTAACCATTTAACATTCAATACGCTCAAACCCAACCTGCAAATGACGGCACTTCCCAAACCCAGCCTGCAAATGACGGCACTTCCCAAACCCAACCTGTAAATAATGAGATGTCATCAAAGAATTAATTGCGATGATGATGTCATATATTATGACAAAACATACATGGGACAAGTTACAGCAGGTTGAACATTGAGAGCCAATATTTACAGGGTGAGGTGAATGCTTGAGAATTAAATAAAGACCTTTGTGTTATATCGCAGACAATATGCTGCATTATAGAAGGTCTTAACACTTAACGTCTTTTCCTGCAATGCAAATTTCTTATTTAAAATTTTTATTCCATGTCCCATCAGGATGCAAGCATCACAACTCTCCACAGCTTCCTTTTCTTTTGAAATGCTATATCCCTTTCAGGGTGCTTGCAATCATAACTCTCTACAAATTCTTTTCTTTTATTATCCAAGAATTGCCAGGACTTTTTAGGTAATATAATTAAGTGGTTTCTCATTGCATTCTTTACAGTTTGGGATTTGGAATTGTCCTAGACTGGCCACTGCCTGAAGACAAGGAGCCCAACTGACCCTGGAAGCAGGATGGTTTCCTAAGGGCATTAGTGAGAAATTAGATGGAACAGACTAGTCCAGAATTTGAATAGGTCTTACTGGTTCCATTATAATCATTCTTACAAGGTGAAACAAAAATACCTCCCACATTTTAAATGGTCACCTGTGTAGCGCTAGTGAACTTAGGCAAGTGGCAATGATGTCTTCATCTAGCTAAAGTCTTACCATTTTTTTTAAGATACCATCAGTTACCATTATGGCTTGGACTGGTGCAGACAATGTGTTTGGTGTTGAAATGTTTTTTTTTTTTTTTAAAGATTTGTGAATCTGTAGTTGCAAGACAGAGCTTTACGTGATCAGTTCAGGTGATGTTGGGATGACACTGTTCTGGATAGAAAATCAAAACTTCAGGGCTACAGGTTCAACATTGAAGAGAAATACCTCGATGCACTGAAACTTTTCAGTGATGGAAAACTTTAGAAATCGTCTACAACAGTGTATGGTGAATTGGGGCCCTCATTAAGAGGATGTCATTTTTTAAAACCAAATGAATAAAAACTGTAGACATTTGTTTAAACAACAGTGAAATATTTTTTTAATAGCAGTTGCCTTGGTCTTCTTGTCAACCTTTAAAATGTGGGAGGTATTTCTGCCACACCCTGTACTACATGCACATAACAGAAATGACTGTAATTAAAATACTGGTTCTTTAGTAGTAGACAATTGGTTGCTTTGTTTTAAAAGCATTTAGAAACAAGTACCATCTACCAACAAGAATGGGACATAACACAAGGCCAGTGTTTATATGTGAGAACATCCACAGACACCTAGGTTATATCAAACATTGCTCAGATCCCTCAGCATAGTGATACAGATCCCCAAAAAACAAGGGATCAATAAATTTTTTCTGTCTCAACCAAACATGAAACAAGGTCGGCACTGAAGAATTTTGAATGAGAACTATGAAACAACAAACAGTTGTTTTTGTTTGGAATCAAAGTTTTTTTTTTTTTTTTAACCAGCAGGTGCAAGACACGACTATCAAAACATATGTGCTGTACTTAAACAACATGGTTGACCTTTGGGATGTGGATAAGGTTATATTTATTTTGTAACTTTTCTGAATAAAAATGATATTCTGAAACAAGAGCGGCTTCAACAAAATGTTATGTTTTGAGGCGTTCAAAAGAAAATGAGGAACAACATCTGTGGGTTTGTTGCTGATCGGCCAGAGTACAAACAAATAACAAAAAACTTTCGACTAATATTATCTCGGTAACATAATAAATCAGTTGTCAAAAATGGAAGTTCATAAAATATAAATATAAATATAGACAAAATGTCTATCTATGCTGGGCACAAGGTCAAAACTTTGATTGAAGCTGGTTTAGAATGGTGTAAGGAAGAGTTATTAATAGTCTTCTTAAATCAAAACTATATCTACTGACGAGTGGATGGAGTGATTGTTGGGGAGTCTGTCTATGAAACTCTAGGGTTGGAATGCTGAATATAACATCAATCAGATAAGTGACAATTTTTTTTGTATTAATCATTAAGGACACATGGCACAGTGGATAAAGGCGTTAGTTAGATCCAGTGACAGAACCCAAAGAGTGTGAGTTCAATACCCTTTTAAGGCAGTGGAGAACTTTCAGAGGGAAATTAACAGGAGATAACTGATATCCATCAAACACGGCACGTGGAACTAGAACAGTCTACCCCAGTGAGCGAAATAAAGGGTTTGGTGCAACATTCCAACCATCTGAAGATGGCTGAAACGTTATAATAAATATAGCGACAAAGATGAGGACAAGAGTCCAAATAATGTAATCATTATATATATATATATATATATATATATATATATATATATATGGAACCGTCATTTACGCTGGCGTGCCTAACCTCTCAGCCACAAAGGAGCGTTCGGTAGACAAGGTCGAATTTACTGCTTATTGTGGCTGAGAGGTTAGGCACGTCAGTGTAAATGACGGTTCCGTATAGGATGCACGTTCGAATCCTGTCAAAGGACGAATATTTTCTATGAAAATTTCTCGGACATTCAGGCCGGTAAATGTTATTTAATACTGTTTATTATAAACAGAGCATTTACTTAAATACTTGTATCTATAAAAAAGAATGTTAAACATAAAAAATGTCTTTAATAAATAAATTGTCGGACTTTGTCCATTTCTTAATATATGACGTCATTTGTTTACATTTGATACGCCAGAGCAGTTATGAATGTACGAGATTCATGGAAGATTGAAGTTTATAAGCAGTAAATATATATTACAATGAATCATTCATACAAAAAGTATATTAGTAAAGTTAATGATATAAACTGGCAAAATCCTTTTGCAAACAAAATTTTAAAGTTGCATTAACCTACGAACTACTCGATGAATGTTATGATCCTTGTTTTTAATAACTACAAGCTGTATAAGGTCTTTTTTTATTCTGCAAGTACTTTCAACGGTACATACAGTCATCATCAGGCATGGAAATTATTTTGTTTTTAGTAAATCCAGGTAGCATCAGAGACGAAAGATTAAATGCGAACTGAAATGGTTTTTTTTTAAATGTGTTATTGTTAACGGATAAAAACATTGGGAGTGTGCAGTTGCAACGCTAAGGTTGAATTTTTTTTTAAATTTAAGAGTGCGTTTTTTTTACTAATATGGTAATTTGAGAAATAATATATATATATATTATATATATATGTGTGTGTGTGTGTGTGTGTGTGTGTGTGTGTGTGTGTGTGTGTGTGTTTGTGATACCATACCTATGGACTATAATGGGTATGTCCCAATCCTTATAAATACTGTGGAATATACAGTCTGGAGAGGACTCACCACCAGCAGTTGATTACTCACTAAAGATTACCGTTCCATTTCCAACCTTTGTTTTGGTTATTCTTATTCAGTAACCATTTCTAGGTTACAACAATATATAATTAATACAAGTAAAAGGTTTGGCACTTAGCTGATTGATATTACTTTCAGCATTCCGATTCTAGAGTTTCATAGAGTCATCCTTTGGGGAACCACTCTGCTTATACTTCTAATTTTGCTTTTTTACATGAACTTTGCATTAGTGCAAGTTCCCCCTCACCCCACAGTGTATGCTTATGTGTGAATATGTGTGTGTGTGTGTGTGTGAGAGACCATCTGCCCGTACACGAAGAATGATGTGGTCATTTGTTCTTTTCATGGTTTTCTTCACTTTACACTCATTCCTTACTGTTTTTTTTTTGCTTTTTCTCTCTTTTTCACTTGTAGCCATTTTGACATCCAATTTTCCATATAGATAAGTTGACTCTGAAGTCAACATCCAGTGGTGACAGTCTGTTTCATGCTTAAAATGCAATCATCAGGCCTGAGGATAGCATTTAAACAGGAAACACTGGATGTTAAGTTTTAGTTTTAGATATGCTCTATCCCAGATATTGAGCACTTTAGCTCATGAATATAGCATATTTTAAAACTAATTATATAATGTGTGTGTGTGTGCGCCAAAAGATAGAAAAAAAAAAAAAAAAAAAAGGAGAAAGAATAGTGAGAGACTATAAGAAAAAAAAAATTATGAAAAGAAGAAATAACCACACTATTCTACACACATGCACATACACGTGTATACACACACACACACACACACAAACAAGAAAAAAAAAATTAACCTAATACCAATAAAAAGTACACTATTTTTCTATTAAGCTAAAAAAAAAAAGAAAGAAAGAAAATGACAAAATTGGCAGACAATTACTTATACCTCCTGATGAGTGGACTGAATGATTACAATGATTATGTCTATGAAACAAAATACAACACTAATCAACTAAGTAACAAATTTTATATTGTGGATGACTACACACACACACACACACACAGTCGGAATGTTCTATATATATATATATATATATATGAGTGCGTTCAGCTATTCTATTAGATATTATCACGGATTTCTTTTCTCAAGATAAAGTGTGTAAAAACTATTCAAATGTTCTATATAACCAAGCATTTTTGGTTAGTCTATTTATATTTTATTTTTAACTGAATACGTAGAGTTTTATATATGTATATCAATAGTGATAGGATTTTTTTTTATTTTTTTTTATTTTCGAAACATACTCAGCATGTTGTGGCCGTGTTTGTAGTAAATATTACTGAGGCATATGAGATGACCACGTATGTGGCATGATAGGTCCTAGCTGTAAAGCTTTGAACTGGTACACCTAAGGAATGTAACTCATAGTGATAGAGTAGCAAGAAGCTAATGTTTTGTCTGTGGGGAAAGAAGTTGTAAGGTGTAAAATAATTCATCACCCACAAGGCTGTGGAATCCATTCAAAACGGATGATAGTATCAAGATGAATGCTGAGAATTATTGTTAAGTTCTTGGACAAGATATTTCTTGAGTGCAAAAATGTGCAACAAAGAAGCTGAAAACCAGTATTTTCCTGCAACCAATATTTTTAATGACTAAACAGGGAAGTGGGTGGCACAAGTGGGGTTGGGGGTGTGTGCTATTTTTAATTGGTTTTGCATTCTTATGACCAGTAGAGGGTTTGGATTATGGGAATGAATCATACAGATGGCATGCTTGGGACAACTCTTTAAGCAAATAAGATCGTACTTGCTATGGGTGGGTACAAAGTATGTGGTATCAGTTTGGTTCTGAAATTTCACTAATTCTCCAGATACTAAAATACTCGCACCAAATAGTGTTTCACCTATTTTGACTAAGTCCTGGTGTACCAATTTCCTGGTACCCACTTTTGATCAAGGACTATGGGAGTCATTTCACAAGAGTACCTGGCATGATGACAGAGCAGTGGGTCATTATTTTCTGGCTGTTTCTTGTAATACAGGTCTACAGTTTCAGAGGAGTTGTTGAAACTGCTTAAAATATCTGATTGTGAACCCCACCCCCACCCACTACCATAAAAAAAAACCTGCCTTTTTAAATTGTTGACACTGAATTTATTTGTTTTTATTTTGATCGACAACAAAAATTAAAAACATGAAAAATCAACATTGTACATGTATCAAAATATTTTCAAAATTTCAATAAATACTACCAGTGTAGTAAACGTGATAAGGTTTTGGTATCAGTACCCATGTCTGAGGTGGACTGGGATGAGAACTTTTTAGATCTCCACTTGCTGTATTATACACAACTATTTTTGTTTTATAATATTAACTTGGACTAGCACATGCTAAATCTACCTAATGGAGGGAGCCTATTTACTAGCTTTTAAACTCAACATTCAAAACTTTTAGCAGGGCTTGAATACTCATCGTGGGTGGGAAGTGCATAACTACCCCTGCTATCAGAAATGTTTGGAAATATAATGATTTGAAAAGTGAATACAACAAAACCTTTGGCAGGATGTAGGGGGTACAAGAGGCAATATGATCAGAAATAATCTTAAAAAAAAAAAAAAAAAAAAAAAAAAAAATTTGTTCATTAAATTTTATAGGGGGTCCAATTTTCTCTATTCATTTGTTTTAAATTGATCCCTCTACAAAAGCCAAAACAAAATATACTCATAGCACATGGTTTCTCAAAATGTAAAAAATTAAAAAAAAATTGACATTCATAATCTGGAGTTCTTTGTCCATACATTGCTATCAATTAAGCAATTCAGATTATTAATTTACAAAAACAAAAAAAAAAAAAATTTTAAGAAATCATGTTGGCTGAGCACATTTTGTTTTAGCTTCTATAGGGGAACCAATTTACAATAAATTTCCATGGTAAACTGGACTCCCCTTATTGACTTTTATAAAATTAAAAATATTTATTTTTAGTATTTGTGATCTTGAGTACTTAATCTATAATAATAATAATAATAATAATAATAATATGAAAATTATTTCTGGTCACAAATCTTTTTTAAAAACCATGGGGATGCTTTTGGAATTGTTAAAATAAAAATTTAATATGACAGATTTTATTAAATTAGGGAATACTGTGTAATGCAAACAAAATGCAGACTGAGCAGCCAATCACTAGCCATCTTACCACATTTCTTTTCCATTTTTATATACTCTGAAAAATATGTTTTTTGCCAATTTTGAAAAAATTTGTGTCCTTTTTGTTCTTATCTTTTTTTTGACCTGGTAACAACTTTTGTTGAACACTGATTTCATTTTAAATGCTAACATCAATTCTGCTGGCAACATGCCTGTCAGTGTATTGGGATTCAGCGTTATCTGTCATGCTCTCAAGAATTTTAGTAGTGTTTCTTTGCTCACTTTTTCATTACTTGCTTTTTTTCAAAGTTCTCTTAAAAGTACACACAAACTGTTCAGCTTGTCTGTTTGACTTTGGGTAATACAGCACGGTAGTAATATGTTCAATTGAGAACATTTTACAAAATTCTTTAAATTCATAAGCAGTGAATTGTGTACCATTATCCAAGACTATGACATCTGGAATGCCTTCTCTCATAACTGTGGAAGTTGTTTTTTTTGCACTTACAAATTTCAGGGCCACTTAGTAAAGCTATCCACTACCACAAGATAATGTGATCCATTTATTGGACCTGTGAAATCTATGTGCTGTCTTGTCCATGGAATATCTGTCTTTGGCCAAGGTTGTAATTTCATGGTAGGTGATTTTGTTGCCAGAGCACAACCTCTGCAGGCTTTTACTAAATTTTTATTGTCTTGATCCATTTTGGTTTAATATACATAGCTTCTCATAAAAGATTTCATCATTGAAATTCCCAGATGTTCACTATGAAATTCATTTAATATCTACTTTTGTAATATGATAGGTATTACTACTCTTTTAGCAAACATCTGTACTCTGTTACATAGAGAGTAAGTGTTCAAGTTTGGATTGTGTTCTAAAAATCATCTATCTTACTTTCTTTTAGTTGTTTTTTATTTTATTTTTGAAATAAACATGTCTTGTTCTGCTTTTACTTTTATTCCTTCCAGGGTAAGTGGTAGTTTGCGAACTACATTGTATAATACATTTTTAATTTCTATTTCATTTTTTTTAATGCTGCAATAACATTGTCTTCAAATGGTTCAGTATTTTTTTATATCAATCTTCATAAACCATCAGCATGTCCTAATTTTTTGAATGGTTAGTTTTTCATTCTCAAATCATAATTTAATAAAATTGTATCCCAGCATTGTAATCTATTTGCTGTATGCGTAGGAATTCCTTTTTTTTGAACCATAAATTAATAAAAGAGGTTGTTGGTCTGCTTGTAAATGAAAACTCCTTCCATGTATAAATTTGTGAAATTTTTCACTGAAAATATTATTGCTAATGCCTCTTTTTCAGTCTGGCTGTAGTTTTTTTTCTACTGGTAGTGGCGAATGTGAAGCATGTGTGATGGCTTTCATGTTAGTGTCATCATATATATGTAGAATTATTGCTCCTATACTATAGTCACTAACATCTGAAGCTAATATGGTTTCTGTTTTTGGATCATAGTGCACTAATGATATGTCTGACATTAGTATTTTCTTGATTTCTTCAAATGTCTCCTAACACTTATCAGTCCAGTTCCACTTTACACATTTTTATGCAAATTGTTTAGTGGAGCTCTCAAATTCTGCATATTAGGTCTATAAATTTGATAATAGTTTGCTAGTCATAGAAATGCTTGTAATCTAGTAAAGTTTGTTGGAGGAGGCATATTCTTAATTGCACTTGCCCTCGACGGATCTGGTTGATGACCAGTTTTGTCAATGATTTGTCCTAGGTACTTTATTTTTAGGCAAAAGCAATTCACACTTTTCCTCACTGTGTTTGAACCTGTATTCTCGTATTTTTTCAAAAACTCTTTTCAGATGCCTCAAATGTTGTTCCTTAGATACACTTTTAATGAATATATTGTCCAGATAAGCAACTGCAAAAATCACAATCTGCAAGCATGGTATCCATAGCTTGTTGAAATATAGCCGGGGGCCACTTTTATCCCAAAAGGAAATTAGTTGAACTTATACAATCCCTTGTGTGTATTTATAGTTATGAACTCTGAATATTCTTTTTCACCCTGTATTTACAAATACGCTTCCACTGTTTAAATTCAGAAAATTTTCCTCTGAACTTGGTAGTGGGGAGTTATGGGGTTCTACACATTTTTTTTTTTTTTTAACCCTGTAGAAAAAAATCAGGACAAACACAAATTTTATCATTTTCTTTTCTTTACATACACTGCTGATGCTGGCCATTTTGAGTGGTCAATCTTTTCAAGTCTGTCTAATTCTTTGTTGACCTGATCCAATACTGCAAATGGTACACTATGTTTTGGTTAAATACGGGTGCTGATTTTTTTTTTTTTTTTACTTGAAATTTTGCTTTGACTTTGGAACATTGACCCAACTCACCTGACAGAACATATGGAAAACATTTTTTCAATTCTTCCTTTAAATTTTCACTGTATTTTTTAAACTGTTCACTTGTCAACTTACATTTTTGCAATAAATATTTACAGGTAAATCCCACAACTCAAATAATTTCATCCAGTCAGTACTGAATAAGTTTGCAGTATTTTTTAACACATAAGCCTTAGTTTTTACACACTTGTTTTGAAATGAAACATTACAAGTAATTTCACCAATAAAAAATAATTTATCACCTGACACACCACATGCAATTTTTGAAGTTCTTTTTAAATGTAGATTTTCTGTTTGCTTTCCATGTAGCTTTGTCAATTATTGTGATATCACTACCAGTGTATAGTTACATTTTTACATCCACATTATTAATTTTCACATACACAAATGTTCTTTGGTTTTCTGTAATTATTTTTTTGTTGCAATGCTGTGTATGAAATTTTTTCTGTGAGGACATTTCCTTGCTTTACTGTGTGACTTTTTATGTTCTTCTTTCCCACACTTGTAGCACTTTGAATTCATAAAGAGACAGTCATTTCAGAGATGTAATCTTCTGCTTCCTTTAGTCACTCTCTCAAGAGTAAAGAGAAATCTCGAGAAATGTCTTACCAACAGCTTTTTTTTTTAAGCTGTTAAATACCTCCCCTGCTAAAATGTGACTAGGTGTGGGGAACAAATAAATAAGAGGAAGAAAAAAAAAAAAAACAAGAGAAAAAAGAAAAAGGTAAAAAGAACAAAAAAAAAAAAAAAAAAAAAACGTTTCTTACCTGTTTCTTCCCAGATTTTGTTTTCTTCAGATTGATTAGTAAGCCAAGTTTTGACATCAAGAAGCTGTCGGCCACTGAATGTTCCAAGTTCTTTTATGTCTACTTTTTGGTCTTCTTCAGAACTTTCAGTGGAATTTGATGAAGCTGGTGAAGCGAATGATCTTTTTTTCTGATGAGGTGAATCTGCCATGTTGGGTTTCTTTTCTTTTTAATGACTTTTCTGATTAGAAGGAAAAAGAAAACAAAATATTACTCTTAAATAGTCTTGAATGTTTTTTTTTATTTTTTAGCCAAAACATTTTCAAGTGATTAGTATTAAAATCATTACACTTGATTAGTATTTCTATCATCTTGTTGATTTTTTGTTCAGTGACTTATAATCTCATTTTGTATTCATTAGTAAGCAGTACAGATTGAAAAAAAAACAAACCCTCTGATGAGATTTGAACTTGTATCGCTTTTCCCTAAAAAAAAAGTCTACCTATCCAAGATAATTGTCTTATAATTATACCATAACGGAATTTATAGTTTCTCTTCCACCAACTGGACCCTGAAGTGCGATAGGTGGAAGGAACCCAAGAACAGATTTTCAAGGGAGGGAGTGCTGCTGTATTGAGCAACAGATATCTAGACAATATAGACTTATGGTCATTTAACAAGAGGGGATAGGTTCACTTATCGGCCAGTTCATACTCCTGGATCTTTTGAACAGGAGTAGAAGTAGATCCCTTGTTTCTGTTTTGGGATTAGTTTTCTTGGTCCTTCTAAAGTCTGCTTCAGCTCTTTATTACTAATGTCTGCATCTGAACTTTAAAATTTCATTCCCTATTTTATTTTACTTTTTGTAGTTTCCTTTCCGTCAATAATAGGAGTAGATAGGTTCTCCTATTTTCCGGTTCACGCTCCTTTCCAGTTTTTTAAAGATGAGTAGAAGTTTATTCTTTGTTTGCTGTTTAAAAATTGAGTTTCCAGTTTCTTGTAATGTCTGTTTCACTTCTGTACTCTCCTAACACTTGTCCTTTCTTATGCTAATCTTACGCAACTCCACACAGTAATCCTCTACCTTAAGTAACTCTTGGGACTTGTATTGGCTGAACATTAGGAAAAAGAAAAAAAAAAAATCTTTACCAAATCCCATGGCCAAAGAATTGGTGTTTCTTGCACCATTAATGTCTGGTGGATTTGAAATGTAGCCCAGTTAAAACAAAAACCAAAACAAAACATACCATTCACTATAAAGAACTGATGAAGATTGTAGGATCAACTAAAGATTTTGTGATTTCCACATGTCAACTAAATAAAAACCATTATTTATATATATATATATATATATATATATATATATATATATTATATTTATATATTATTTTATTATATTATACTCGGTTCAAATTTGGTACACTTATAGAGCTTTATGATACAAATTGGACCTTTTTTTTTCACAAGCTGAAAACTTTTCTTTTAATTGTGTCATAATTTCACTTTTATTAGATTTTTTTTATACACTTCTACATCGGTAAATTCTTGATGTGAAATTTTAGTCAAAATCAATTTAATTTTCTTTAATACTGATCCTTTAATTTTTCCTACTTTTTGTTCCTCATAACTGGTTTGTTTTTCAAGCTTTTGACACTTCATTGGTAATTAATCAATAATTGAGGGTGACTCATTAAGAAGTTGCAATTCATTTTCACTATCTACAAAAATGCTAGAAGGTTATGGCTGGTCTTCAGCTGATGTTGAATTACTTTCAGAAAACTCAGGTAAAGCCGTTAATTTTATTTCACAATGGGTTTGCTTATTAATATCTTTGTAAATGTTAAGAACCTTTTTTTAAATATTCATTTCAATATATTATTTTTTCAAATCAAAACTTAATTTTTTAAATATATATAAAAATACTGAAAATTTGGTTGTTTTGTGCATTTAGTGAACCGTGTCAAATGTCAACAAAAATTTGTTAATCATTAACCTCATTTGTTGCATATTTTTATATTATTTTAGGTTATCTTAACATTAATTCAGGTCACTTATTTTTAAATAATTATTTTTATTACGTCACATCTATTTGTTGTATAATAAAAATGTAAACAAAAACAAAAAAAAAAAGGTTGTTTATTTTCTACCAAATTTGTCAACATTTAACAACAAATAACACAAATTCTGTTGATTTGATGATCATAGTTCTTATGTGAATATTAATCAGCATTCAAAGAGTTTTCTAAAGATATACAACTTGACATTATTGGGAGATATGAAAATGTTAGCAAATCCCAAAATCTGCCATTTTAAATTTGGCCCAACTCAGTAAAACCTTTGTAACTCAAGTCACATTCAAAGGTCCACCACAAACTTTTGTACATATCTTGCTATAAAGCAGACAAATTTGTTGTCAAATTAAAAAGATACAATTTTTGAGAAATTAATGGTCAAATGCCAAAGTCAAATTATCGTATTTGACCTTTAAACAAAAAATAAATAGATTTAGCTTTGTGGGTGAAAAAGTAACTGAGATATTGATATTTAAACTTTTTTAACTATTTTCCAAAATTTACCTTTTTGGCAAATATAATTGAATAATTCCCTGATTTTTGGCGAATATTTTAAAACAGTGGGTAGCAACTTTTTGCTTTCATTTTGGAGAAAAACACATCCATTTTGATGATACATAAATGGTTCTTCATATAAAGTCAGGTTTTATGGGATCCTAGGAACACCTAAATATGAAATATATCCATAGCAGTGTTAGAAACTGATTTTAGAACCCTAGCCGTATTGAATTGGTGACCCTCAATACCAGTGGTTCTCAACCAGGGTCTATATGGACCAAAGGGGGTCCATGTAACATTACTGGGAGGCCACACAAAGAACATAGAAGATTGCAAATCTAAGCAAATCTAATTTCATAGTACAGCCTAAGAAATCAGCTGCAAACAAATGTGAACTATCAGATAATCAGTCTAATGAACTATATAAAACTTATCCGAAATCTGATGAACAGAGTTTTCAGCAGAATCAGACCAGAAATAGGACAAGGACAGTGTAGAGTTGTTAAAGACACTGGAACAAGGAATGTGATATTTACGCTCAGAATATCAGAAAGAGCAATATAAATGAACCTGGGCCTTGTGCAGGGTAAACCCTAATGTAAAAAAAAAAAAAAAGTTTAAAAACTCCTGTTCATTTTCAAGCATTGATGAAGGTTACAGGAGGAACTGAAAATTTTGTGTTTTTTTTTTTATTTTTATTCTATTTATTTCATTTATTTATTATTATTTTTTTTTTACATAAACATTTGTGCTCTCATGTCAACACAATAAAAACAATATGAAAAAGATATTTTTGTTAATCCACTTTTTAGATACATATTTGTTTAACTTTTAACCCTCTGCATTATTATTATTACTTCCCTTTCCACTGCATTCTTTTTCAAGGAATCTCAAATGCAATATCCTTATTGTTAATTTCACTCAAATTTTTTCCTGTTGCCATAGTAGGATATGACAACACAACTATGAAATTGTTCAGTGATGAGAGTCATCTTCAGTGGCAGGGTAAATTTTTTGCACAACAAATGAAATCAGATACAAAGTGAAAAACGTTTAGAACTCAAAATCATTTTGCTATTTTAAAGTAAACTTTGCCTTTGTTTGGTTTTTCAAGGTAATTTTTTTTTTTAATGATATCTCAGATAAAAGAAAGCTTTTACTTATCCAGATTAACTCATTAATGTCCAGTCACAAAAACAAAGGACAGTAATGATTGTCTCAAAGAGGAATTAATAAAATTGTTCAACACAAATAAGCCCCCCACAAAAAAAACAAACAAAAATAATAACCGTTTCTTTTCCAATATACATAGTGCGTGCAAATCAGATCTAATTCAGATGGCCGAGAATGAATAGAGTCTATAAATAAGAACAATTTTAAAGTTTACATTCAAAATAAATGCAGTCACAGATATATTAGACAACAGTCAAGAATGACTCAACAAGGATAAAAATGGATAAAAAGTGGTTAGTCAACTTGTTTACAAGGCAGGTGTGGCTTTTTAAGAGTGAAAAATGTTTTTAGAGTATTTATTTTAAAACCAGTTTTGGAGACCAGCTGACTGAATAAATGAAATACTTGTTGGTAGAGAATTCACTCTATGTAAATAAAAAGCAAATGTAATAAATTAGTAGTAAGCTAATAGCAAACAAAGTCAGTGTTGGAATAAAATTTAACATTATAAACTGAAGTAAAACCAGTAATAAAAGAATTATATATCATGCATATTTACTAAGTTTAAGCATGTCTGGTATAAGGTCATGAAGTACTTGTGAGGACTGAATTCAAATCATGATCTGTGACACTAGCTTACAGACTATCACTGTAAGGTATTTACCGAGGGCATGTTTGTCGGGTATGTAGTGAGGATTAGGCTGCTATAAACTAATGGTTAACAAGCTAGTTAGGATTAAATAAGGAACAAGCAGGAAAATCTATAAACTTAGTGGGTTTTACCATTTATCTTGATTCATCAGAAATTTTGAAAGTGTAAAAATGTGGAGTTATGTTTGTGATGAAAATGGCAACTAGAATTCAGACATGTGGGCGTACACACACACACGTTAGATTTACCTGACCAATGAAAAACAAACACAGAATTTAAAGGATCAGAATAAAAAAAAAAGCTTAAATAAAAGCAAGACGTTAAATTTATAAATATGTTCTATAATGGAAAAAGAAAGGGGACACTTCTACTCAAGAGACAGGTGGAATTTCTTTGCGACATTATGATGAAAGATGGCTTGGGGAATTTGACAATCACAAGGGATATTGAAGGTAAAAAGGGACAAGAAGAGACAGTGCATCACCTACCTGATGATTTTGTATGAATGGGGTTGGGCAGGGAGGAGGAATGACAAAGGGACAAATGTTGCTATGAGCAATATGGGATAGGAGAGCTACAGTTGCCTGAAGGGAGAAGGTTAGTTATTTGACGACTGCATTAAGCAGGAAACGCAATAAGAATAAATCAACTTAAAAAGGTAAAGGGTAAAAAAACCCCGACTGAGACAAAGCTTAAAATATCGATCGTATAAAGAAAGCTGAAATGGAAGGCTAAACTAAGAGACAGCTGACCAGAAATATGTCCAGAGATGCTGTAACGTTCCCATTATCTTGCAGACCCTTGCACATATTGTTTCTGTATAGATTTCTAGGGAGTAGAAGACACAGTTTAAAAAAAAGAAAGAAAAAAAAGCTTATTTCCATGTGTAAAACTCACCTGATTTTAGAGCAAAGAAAAATGGCTAATACTTGTGAAAAAGAAGAGAAAAAGTGGAAAGAAAAAAAAAAATATTTTGTTTACTTTTGTGATCCGTAAGCATTAGGAAAACGTGATAAGGCATCATTTTATTTTTTTATCATAAATGAAATAATATTTTTACCTTTGACTGATTCCCAAACTCATGGAGGTGTCTAGACTCAAAGAAATCCGGAAAAGTATGGAACTGTATGGTACTTAGAGAAACATAAAAGATTAAATTCCATTCGTTGTAACTTGCCAATAGATAGATTTTATTTCTTTACTAAACAAATAAATCCAATTTGTCCTGATTTTGTCCATTTTGAGTCCTGGAATAAAAATGGTATCAAGTTCTAAACTAAAAAATGCAGAAGATTATCGGACACAACTCTGAAGCACCCCACCAAAAAAGAAAAAAAATAACAAAAACAAAAACACTGTGTCTTATCCACAGAGGATTATGGTAATTTCCGAGTACCCAATACTTAATTTGAGTAAGTACAATATGTCTATTTGGCAATCTTTAGCCTTCGTGCCTGAAAAAAAAAACAAAAAAAAAAAAACACGTGCATACACATCAAAAGAATGAATTTTTCCCCAATTGATGTCATTTTTATTTTAACTCCCTTCACTTCCCAATATTTGTTTTAAAACAAATTAGAATTTTAATAAAACCTAAACATATGATGAAAGTGAATTTATACATTTTCTTTGTTCTTGAGAATTGACAACAAAAATAATAAACACTATTTATTTATTAGATTCTTTATTTACAATATTTATTATATGAATTATTGGAATGTATTGTAAAACATTGGCTAATTGCCAATCGATTCAAACTTTATAAAATGGCAAATAATAAGGATTTCTTTGTGGTTGGTTCACCCATTTTAATAATTTAGTAAATATTTATAAATTTATGAATAAAATATTATTTCTATATGTATTTCTTTATTAAATGGTAAATGATGAACATTGCATTAGTTTTAAAACAACTATTATTATCTTTTAGGATGCTGTAAATATAAAATTATTTCTGTAAATAAACAATCTAATAGTATTTAATATTTTTGCTGTAAATTCTCACGAACAAAAAAATGTATAAATTCACTTTCATCCTGTTTAGGTTTTATTACAATTCTAATCATTACTTTTTAAAAACAAACATTACTGAGGCATTGAAGATAGTACAAAATAATAGTGGTGTCAAAGGAAAAACAGTCCTTTTGCCACACTTTTTTTTCTGCCCTGTCAGCTGGGGCTGTAGAATACTGTTGTAGAGTAGTTTTCACAGTGGAGGCTTGTATTTCAATAAGTCGTCCTAAATTAGGTTCGACGTACAAAACGTTAGGAACTTGAAATAAGAGTTAATGACACAGCAATCTAGTTGTGATGGTTGATACTTCAATGTCCGACATCGACTGACTTGCTCAACACCACTGAGCCCAACTGGCCATTGCTACTACTACTTATCTGTGGGAGAGTCTATTACAATAGAATAGGTATTATGGTATAACAAATACGCTGACTGCACCTCTGCAGAGGGGTAAGACCCCACCAATGGGGTGTCCTGGGTATGATAAACTACATCTGCATCCAGGGTAAGATGATAAACTATGCCCAAAAGCATGGCCTCTGATAAGGAGGTTTTTGAGGAGCGTGGAACCACCTCTTAATAATGCTAGTGTTCCCAGGCTCATCCTGACCCGGGGTGGTAGCACCTGTTAGGGTCCCAGCTATGGGCAAATACTTAACCCCAAAACTGAGGTAAAAAGCATTATAAAAGTCTAAAAATAGGTTAATACCAGAAATACTTTGTAAAAAATTATTACCAGAAATAAATTATTACCAGCAATATATTTTTGAAAAAAATATTACCAGCAATACATGTGATTGTACTCAAAAATATGAGTAATTGAAAAATGGTTAAAATATATATGTATACATACACACCTTTTTTTACCAAACCATTGCAATGAATCTATTTAAAAAATTTTGTTGCCATTAAATGACCCACTGAGATGTTGATATGCCATAAAACAAAACAAACAACTTTTTTTTTTTTTTTTTTTTTTTTACAGCTACAACAGTTAAAGATTTCCATTTACTTTTTAATGATATGTCTCTAATAGCATTCAAAAAAGTATTTACAATTTTGAATTTCTATGAGGCTAATGGATTCTGTAGACTGCCCATGGATGTGCAGATGGTGGAATGGCTATTGGTATGGAAAATGAAATTAACAGACAGGGTTCAAATTCCAGTCAGGGCTGTTGCCTTGGATAGGAATTTGTCTGTACTTTTCCAAGCAAGAGGTAAAATATAAAATAGTAGAATAGACTATACTCTTTATCATTAGTAAGGCAACTAGTTTAGGAGAAGGAAAACTGAATTCAAAACCATGGAAAAGTTATCAGGGATTTTTCCATTATCTCTGAAGAATTTATGGTAATTTGCAGATACTAAAAACATAGGAAGCAGTAGAGAGCTAAAACCACCGAGTTTTTGAATAGATATGATATTAAAAAAAGAAAAAAAAGAAAAAAGAAGCCTATCCATGATTTGGAACTTTCAGTTTAATAAATAATAATATTTGTTATATCTTGATTGATTAATTGATTCGTTTTCTATGGCTTAACTCTTTGCAGGTTATTTAAAGCCATAAAATATTTTTAGATTGTAAGAATTTTTTTTTTTTGGAAGATAACAATTTAGTGATACAAGCCTTACTAATTAACCCCATAGTTTTTTGGGGGTGGGGGGGATTCATGCCTTTCCCAAGGATATTTGTGTGCAAGTGAATACAACAAACCCAACTGGAATTGGAATTCAGCACTCCAATTAACAATTCTGACCCATTACACCACCCACACATCCAAGCTTAGAATGCCTGGTATTCCCAAGTGGTCACCCATCTAGATATTAACCAGGTTCGACGTTGCTTAACTTAGGTGATCATATGGGAACCAGAGTTTCAATGGGATGTGGCCGTAAGCCTTGTTATGTGTTGCAAAAACATTAAATATGATTTAACATTGGAATGGATGTCTTAAATGAAAAATGTCTGTAAGGATCAGTGATGAGTTGGGAAGATAATAAAAATCCTTAAATTTTGGTGATAAAAACAAGTTTGCCGTAAAGGAAAGAGAGAAGAAAGTATCAAACCTCAATTCTAAAAAAAAAAAAAAAAAAAAAAAAACAGAATGTATGGTTGTCAACAAAAGGAACAGCCCAACATGCAAATTACAAAAATTTAAATATCGAGGAAGCGTTTTAACAGAGTACAGAAAATATAACACTGAAATATTGGAAGGTGCATTGGGACAGTGAAAGTTGCCTTCCAAAAGCTAAGCAAAGTATTAAGAAAAAGAAAAATTGTTTGAAACAAAGTAATTTGAACTGGTATGCAATATTGATTCTCCTACATGGCACTGAATGCTGGACAATTTAATCACAGATGACGAAAAGGTAACAGAAATGTAGTTCTACAAAAAAAGGATGCTGAAAATACCATGGACTGAACATGTGAACAATGGTGAAGTCTTAGGTAAAATAGAAACTAAAAAAGTACTTATACTTTGATATCAGCAAGAGACGGTTGAAATTTCTAGGGCATATAATGAGGAAAGAAAGTTTAGAAAATTTGATGCTCAAAGAAAGGACATTGAAGATGAGGAAAATAACAACCCTAACAAGCTTCTTCTTAATCTTGGTTGACAGAACAGAGACAAGGAGAGGTAATGAAAAGACAAAATTTATTTTTAGAGTTATAAAGGACAGGGAATTGTGGTGGAGAGTTATGATCGCCCACGTCCTGAAGAGACACGACACATAGAAGAAAAACAGAAGTGGCTCATCTTATAAACACGTCAGTTGTAATGGGTTAAAAAAAAAAAAAAAGTCAACAAGATGCATTTTTTTTAAACACATCTTGAGCCACGGAAATATTGGACAAGTCAACAAGTTTAACTTTTTATGACCCCTGCCGCCTCGTCCGTCTTGTTATCAAAGTAAGAAATTTAAGAAAGAACAAACACTAAGTTTCTAGTAGAGTCTTGAAGAGAAAGAAAAACAAAAATGCAGTTTTGCTATTGAACTGAATTCCATCTAAGGATGCAAAACTTACTTAGTTCTGCCCATTTTGGGATGTAACAAAATTTTTTTATAGAAGTTTTGCAAAATCCCATTACGACGTAATTAAAATATAAACATACCCCCCCCCAAGAAAAAACAAACACTTTTTTGGTGTTGTACTATAAACAGATCATTTTTTTTAAATTGTGGAACCAAAATTGACATTGCAATAAAAATAAATAAATAAATTGATGTTTGATTTGTAATGTTTAGAAAAAAAAAATATCGAGTTTTTTTTGTTTCGTAAACCGAAACGACAAAGAAAAAAAATGTTTAAAAGCAAAACGGCTAATAAATTAATTTATTGTAAATAAACTGTAAATGGATTTAAGTTTTTAAGACTTAGTAGTTCTAAACAAAAAAGGGTGTATGTGTCACCCAGTGAGGATTGAAGTCAATTTTTTAGTCTCTAAGGTGAATTTGCTAACCACTGCTCTACGGCGAGATGAAAAATGAAAAAAACAAAAACATTCAAGTATTTCAGTTTTCAGACAAAATATCGGATATTGTTAACTTTAGAGTTCCATACGAATTTAACATAAACATTCGTTTCTTGGCTTCTCGTAAAAATAAATGTAAAAACCTTTTTATGATTTTTTTTTAAGTAGACTCATATTGTGAAATTGAAAAAGTCATGAATTTTTAGAATAAAACGAAAATTAACGTTCAAAATGCAATAAATACTCTTAGAAATAAATATTATATAAAATAAAAAGAAAAGTTGAAATAAATTACATTTGAAAATGTATTTTTCGTTTTATTTAGAAATTAAAATTGTTTCGGATATATAACTTTTTTTTTCTTTTTAAACTAAAAATTGTTAGATTCGTCGACTTTTTTCTCTTTTAATTTTGTGTTTTTCAAATTAAGATTTATTCAAGAACAAATATTGAATTTTCAGATTTTAGTAAAAACAATTTATATTCAGAATTTCTTCTTAAAAGTAATTTTTTTATGGAATCAATTTTGGAAATAAACGACTGAGAAGAAAAAGAAAAATTGTTCAAAAATTTTAAAAACGAAAAGTTTGTCTTGAAAATAATTTAGCAAAATTAGAGAAAAAAAATTGGAAAGGATGTCTTTTTTTTTGTTTTTATTTCAGTTTAATTTAAATAATTATTTTTTTGTAATAATAAAAAAAAACGACTTTTCGTTGGAATTTTACTTTCGTTCCAAACAATTTTAAAAACTAAAAATGAAACATTTGAAAGAAAAGATAAAATTTAAAAACAAAAGCATTTTTAAAATTCAATGATTTAAATTTGAATAAAAAAATAAAACTTAACTTTAATTTTTTTTTATAAAACAAAAAATATCTAAATTGATTGAAAAATGTAGAGAATTTAATTTAATTTCTAAAATATTTTTGAATTATTGTTTTTAATTTTCTTTTTGTCGAAGTCATAAAAATATTAAAACGGTTTCAAAATGTAATAATAAATAATGAAGATAAAGGTTAAGAAAAAAAAAGATTAAATTTTAAATTAAATCTACGATGTTTTTTTTTAAGGTTTAAAAATAAAATAAGTGAAATGAAGGAAGAATCCTGACAAAGAAGACGAACCAAGAAAAAAACAAAAATCAATTCACGAAACAAAATTACAACAAATAAATAAAAATAAACACACAAAATATTAAAAATAAATAGAAAAACCAGATAAATAAAGAAATACCTAATTCAGCAGGAATTGATGCAATGTTTATATTTAAAAAATGTAATCCATACAGAAAGAAAAATGAATTGTTTTCTGGTGACTCATGCTTACGTGTTGACCGGATGAAGTGGGCCGAACTGACTGAAAATTAAAAATAAAATATGAATCATCATCAACTCAACGAATGTTAGAATATCTTCCAGCTCACATTTATTTAGTAATTAGTCAACTAATTACATAGTTAATTATATATTTATCAACAGTGTTCAAAAGAACATACGTTAGATTTAAGATTCTTTTTAAAACAGGGGACAGTCACCGGTTTTCTGTCATTTTGGCGGGGATTTAAAAATTGCAACTTCAATACAGCAACTGTTTGATGTCAATCTTTCTTTATTCACATTTCGTGTTTAAGGAGAGTGAATATAAGATGGAAAGAATTTTGTGAATGATAAAAATTAAATGTTTTCAAGTATCAGTAGGTTGCATTCAGAAACTATGGTAGCTTTTGAGTGCTACAAATTATCAATATGTTTTAAATTTATCTTTAAAATTATTTAAAATTTTTTTTTATCTTGCTGATACGACCAGGGTCGCAACTGGAGTGTGTAAAAACCTTACAACCCAAATTAGAAGGTAACCTTTGAGATTTAAAATACATCGATTACTACAGGCAGGAGTTGTAGTTTTACAATACATGACAGATAAAATAAAATCTGTATTAAAATAATTTATTGCTATATACAACTTGTAAATGAATTCCTCTTTACAAGTGTTGCTTTTAATCGAAAATAATGCCTTCTATTTATAATCGTTCACGGTATAGCGGTTGAATCTTTCCTAACCTATATTATTCTTCTTTTGTCTTATGTACGGTACGGTGTGATGTACACTGTAATGGATGACGGCTTGGGATGGGAAATCTTGAGTTCGAATTTCGGTCGGGTTCGTTATTTTCACTTATTCGCAAAAATACACTAGGGAAAGGCATGAATCCATCACTTCGTCTTCCCCTACCCCAGCTATGGGTTGCAGGACAGACTGGGCTCTATATCCTTGGCTGGCAACCAGTCTACAGCAGAAAGAAAAGGCAGCCTACTGTCGGAAATATTCTGCCTCGTCAGTCGTGAATCGAAAGGAACATGATCGCCCAAGCGTGTATCATGTATGATACTTGACTTTACTTGACAGATAGTGACTGGGCAATGTCTGACATGAAAATGGGTATATAAAAATTATTTTTTAACAAAAAGAATAATATTAAATTTGTATAATGAAAAAAAAATAATTAAAATATTGAAATTGCGTAAAAAGGAATATAGAAAGTATTTTTAGTGAAAAAGATAATATTGTAGGCTTATAGCCATATCACGTTGAAACACTAATTTTCATACTATCACCGAAGTTAAGTAATATCGAGCTTGATCAATACTTAGATGCTTGACAGTCTGGGAATACCAGGCGCTGTAATATTGGATGTGTAGGTAATGTTATAGTTGGTTATCAGTTATAGTGAAGTGTATGAGTGTTGAAACAGATTAGTTTGATTTGGCCTTGTTAGTTAGATAGCCCGCCATAAGAGGGGTATAAAACAAGAAAATCAAATTGTAAAGTGAAACAACAAATTTATATACATATAAATCAATTTAGGTCTTTACAAATAAAATTAATGTATTTTGGTTGATACAATGTCGTCAAAATGTTCGTAGTAGACAGGAACGTATGTATGTATGTATGAGCGTTATCGTAGGGTAGGAATGTCTTTGAAGTAATCGCTCAGTCTTAAAATGTTCCGCTCGTTTATCAAGTATAAAAGTGGTGAGGGAGAAAGGTAGAGATAATAATAACGATAGCTTGACGTTTGTCAAGGTACGTGTTAATACGCTCGTCTTCTTTCTCTCTGTTGACAGGCGAACTTGCCCGTCTTTTATTTTGTTTATGGGGCTCATTTGGTCATTTGGGAATTCACTCCCGGATATGATTCGGGCCTTTCCATTGGACGACGAACAAACTTCGCGTTGGCTCGCGAAAAGGTCCGTAAAAGAATTTGTTTCTGAGAATTGAAGATTATTTGAATTTTTTTTCATCAAAGTATGAAATTTTACGTGTTTTGTTTTAGAATCGCTTTTGCATGTGTGTTAAGCAAAGTTTGTAAATTCGAGTCTTTTTAATTTCTAACAAAATCAATGCTTAGCATTTGAATTTTAAATCTAGATCTTGTTTTGTTCTCTACAGTGTAATGGTTAATAGCTCGGAATTGTTAATCGGAATGCCGACTTCCAATTCTCGTTCAGTTCGTTAATATTCATTTACATGCAAAATATCCTTGGAAACGTATGAATCCACCTTGTCACCCCCAGCTACGGCTTAATTAGTAAGCCTCGAATCAGTAAACCATTATTATCTCAAAAATAAAAAATAAAATATTTTCTGGCTTTAAATAACTTGCAAAAGCTTGTTAAGCCGTAGAAAACGAATTGATCATCAATAATATTGTATAAACTAGTTATAAGAATTAAAAATTTACCAACACTGTATATTTGAAAAAGAAATTGCTTAAATAAAACTAAATTGTTTACCTCTTGACAGGTGGAAGTGATGACTGGAGATTCCGTCTATGAAACTGGAGTTGGAATGCTGAAGGTAACACCAATCAGCTAAGTAAAAACCTTTTATTTTTATTAATTTATATATATATATATATATATATATATATATATATATATATATATATATATATGAAGACGATGAGACAGAGTGGAAAATTTTAAATCAAAGATGCGATTCGCCGGAGATAAGCTTATGTTCTCTTTGGCTTCATCAGTTCAACTTGAGTTGAACTTTGTCTCATCGTTTTTCACTATTGTTTCCGATATTATTATACATCTTACCAACACACACACACACACACACACACACACACACACACACACACACACACACACACACACATATATATATATATATATATATATATATACTAAAAAAGCTCTTGATTGGGCCTTCATCACAATAGTTAGGGAGGAGTAGATGCGATAAGCATCAATAAACTATAGAAGAACTCAAAATTGATTTCTGCATTTAATTATTGCATTAATATTTAAGCTTACCTTTTAAGAGTTCAACGATAATTCTTCTGCCGCCACTTAATTTAAAGACAGTGTGATGTACGTAGGTCCTTGCTTTCCGTACAAACAATTATTTTTCATTCATGGGTGACTTTTGCTGGATATCGCAATTAATTTCGATTATTCCCAAATTTATTTCTAAGTTATAAAAATTGTTATCGTACAAAAAAAAAAAAAAAAAAAAAAAAAAAAAATTCGTCGCAAAAAATCACGTAAAAAATCGCCGAAAACAATCGCAGTAATGAAAAGTTGGAAATCGAAAATTTCAGGATTGCGGGTTCAGATCCGGACAGAATGCTTTTAATCTGCTCACGGAGTCGGCTTGATTCCAAAAATGGTATGATATGTAGGGCTACGGCCTCTAGGTGTAAAGTTGGAAACACAGACATTTTTATTTTGAAACACTGTAATTTGGGAACAACAATTTTTTCATTTGAACATGAGCTATTGAAAGTTAGAGAGTTGTGTCCCTTTATTTTTTTCATAAG
Source organism: Acanthosepion pharaonis (assembly GCA_903632075.3). NCBI lineage: Eukaryota > Metazoa > Mollusca > Cephalopoda > Sepiida > Sepiidae > Acanthosepion > Acanthosepion pharaonis. Next base: position 395,340 of record CAHIKZ030005441.1, on the reverse strand, counting down.
TTAAAGCCAATATGATGGAATCCAAAAATAGTAATGAAAAATATAGGAATCCCAAATTTCAGGATTGCAGGTCTGGATCTGGCCCGTAATGTTTTTAATTTGCCCACGGAGTCGGCCTGATTCCAAAATGGTATAATATGTTGGGCTACAGTTTCTAGGAGTAAAGTTGAAAAAGTGTGACACAGTAACATCTTATATAGCTTCATGTCTCGCACATTCGCATTTATTATATACATTTTTATTTATTTATTTTAAAATCGGTATCGCCTCACACAAGGCTCTCCAGCCCACGACCCAGAATTGATTTATGAATCGGTTTTGAACGACTTCTTTGCTATATAAGAGGAAGAAACATTTTGACTGTAAAAGCAGAAAGGACATTGCACAGAAAGAGGTAGACCACACCCAGGCTGCTGAGGAAGAGATAAAATGAGGTCAGTCAGTGGGTGAAAAGTTTAACCATCTTAGCATGTAAAAAAGTCTGCTGCAGCTGAGAAAAGAAATAGATGATTCGGGATGATAGATGACGAGGAAGAAACAACAACTACTACTACTGCTATTAGTAGTAGTAGTAGTATATCTAAATTCTTATAATAGGTTCTTGATAGGCTCCAGAGACGGATATGCAATATAATTGGCCCTGATCTGGCATCTCGTCTACAGTCACTCTCTCAAAGACGCGCTGGCGCCTCTCTCTGTCTGATTTACAAATACTTTCATGGCAATTGCTCCGAGGAGCTGCATTCGCTAGTTCTCAGACTTCATGAGTTCAAGCGCCCTACGAGGTTGGCATCCCGCTCTCACCCCTTCACTGTCAAAACTCCTAAATCTAGCCGCCTCTTCTACTCCAATAGCTTCATGTCTCGCAACTCTCGCCTGTGGAACTCCCTTCCCTATTCCATTTTCCCTGAGAGCTATAATCTCCAGCTATTCAAATGTAATGTCAATCGACATCTCCAGTTGTCTTGATCTATCCACTACCCTTCTCCTCATCCTTTCTTCTATCACTGCTATCTGATCTTGCTCCAAATTTTCTGTAACCCCTTGCGTCCTAGTGGCTTCCCGCCTTGCTTGGGGTGAAACGCTTAAAAAAAAAATACGAATGGTTTTCATAAAGTCGTGAGAGTTTGTCAAAATTGAAGACATCTGTTCCAGATGGTAACTTCGTCGAGATAGGGTAACCTTTTCGAAGTACATTTTTCATGTAGTGATATGAAGTCCTAAAAGACGAAACGCGTCGTGCATAAACTTTTTCCACTTTGTCATATTCTTTTCCTTAAAATAATTTTTTTGACATATAAAAAATTATATATCGTTATCCATATATATATATATATATATATATATATATATATATATATATGAAGAAATATAGTCTTAAGATGTGCTATATTTATGTGATAAAGTGCTCAATATCAGAGATAGAGCGTGTGTAAATATAAAAGTGAACATAGAAGTCAACACTTAGAGGCGACAGTCTGTTTCATGCTAGATGCAATCGTCAGGCCCGACGATTGCATCTAGCATGTTGACTTCTATGTTCACTTTTATATTTATATAAATATATATATAGGATACGATTGCGTCTAGCAAGAGACAGCCTGTCACCTGTAAGTGTCGACTTCAATGTTCACTTTTATATTTACACACGCTCTATCTCTGGTATTGAGCACTTTATCCCATAAATATAGCACACCTTAATATATATATATATATATATATATATATATATATATATATATATATATATATATTGGATAACGATATATAATTTTTTATATAAATTGTATGGTTGGGCAGCAGTCCCTCTTTTATACAGGTTTCACTGAAGACAACTGACAATGCATTGCGATTAAGCTTTTTTATAATATTCTTCTTGAAAACGTAGAAAGGCTTATTTGACAATGGTGAGTAGATTAGCCGAAAACGCTCGGATAAAAGATTATTTGAACAATTCTTACACACTCTGTCTAAAGAAAAATATAATAAAATGTTTAATCGCAGTGACTTGTCAATCATTTTATTTGAAACATATATACAGAGTCCGCCAAAAATATATACGCACTCCAAGAAAGGAAAAACATGTCTTTCATAGTTTTTATCAAATTGCGATAACACTGTTTACTGTAGTAAGATATTTTCTTGACAGATGACATTAACCCTCATTGCTTTAGCATCAACAAGTCCTAAAGTATGTTGTGCATAGCGGGAAACTCTGATTCCAATGCCGGAGCTTAGACAAGAAATTGAAAATGCATGTATAGCGATCCCACTTGACACTTTGGCAAACGTTGCTCAAGCAGTAGTTGGCCGTAATATTAAATGTCTAGAAGGTAAAGGCCACCATTTTGTGATGTCTGAATAAATTTAGTATTTCTTGAAGTGTGTATACATTTCTTTTTGCGAGCACGCACACACATACATACATAGACACACACACTCACACATATATATATAAATATAGGAAATGGGGTAACTGGACGACAAAATTTCTTACAATGCAAATTATTCTAAATTTTAATTGTAAGTTTTTTTTACACACACACACACACACACACACACACACACACACACACACACACATATATATATATATATATATATATATATGTGTGTGTGTGTAAAAATAAAAATATCAATAAAAAACACCGGATTATATATATATATATATATATATATATATATATATATATATATATATTTATATATATTAAAAAATGGACAAAAGTCCGACAATTTATTTATTAAAGACATTTTTATGTTTAACGTTCTTTTTTATAGATACAAGTATTTAAGTAAATGCTCTGTTTATAATAAACAGTATTAAATAACATTTACCGGCCTGAATGTCCGAGAAATTTTCATAGAAAATATTCGTCCTTTGACAGGATTCGAACCTGCATCCTATACGGAACCGTCATTTACGGTGACGTGCCTATAAGCAATAAATTCGACCTTGCCTACCGAACGCTCCTTTGTGGCCGAGACGGTAAGGCACGTCAGCGTAAATGACGGTTCCGTATAGGATGCAGGTTCGAATCCTGTCAAATGACGAATATTTTCTATGAAAATTTCTCGGACATCCAGGCCGTTAAATGCTATTTAATACTGTTTATTATAAACAGAGCATTTGCTTAAATACTTGTATCTATAAAAAAGAACGTTAAACATAAAAATGTCATTAATAAATATATATTCATACATGACATGTTTTATATATGCCCATTTACACAGATGTGCCCTCATATACATGCAAGTAAGTACCTGCGATGAAGTTTTTAAGAAAAGGCAATTACGAGCCTGCTGCAGCAATTATATTTTAACTTACATTGTCGTGTTTTAACCGGTTTGTAGAGTGCCGTATATAAAAAATGACTGACTTCAGCGAATTATGTCATATATTTTGCCTGAATTTATAATATCTAAACTATGTAAAGTCAGGACATGTAACGAGATTGACTGATAAACATTTGAAAGCATTTCTCTTGGTTGGATGCAGCAATAGCAAAAGAAATATTAATTATATCTTAAAAGGTAAACGCGCATTTCACAAATCTCACTAACATTTTGAGCTGCTTAGTTTGAGAGATTCGAATATGTACGCATATGGTGTGATATAAATATTTTATTGCTATTGTCGCCTTCTTGAATAACTTCTTAGTAAATAAGTATGTTTGTTGTCATTATTTTTTGTGTATTCAGTGTATTTTATTGAACAAAATGGTTATTCGACCAGCGTTCGTCATTTTCTCAGTTATCTGGCCCTCTATGAATAAAATTTGGTGACCCCCCTGGCTAAGAAGGATGTTCGATTCAAACAACTCCCCTCCCCTAGAGCTGCTGCCTCTCCAGACCATGTTTCTCCAATCACTACAATCTTAACCTCTTCAAATCAAGGGTCAGCCGTTTTCTATCTTACATATCATCATAATTTGAATTTCTTACCCCCTCCTCTTATGTCCATCAAAAATTTTAATCAGTAACCCGATACCTTGAGTGGCTTTTAGGCCTTGTATTGGGGAACAATTACTAAAATAAATAAGTAAACATTTACCGTTGTTATTTATCGTATATACACCTTTTTTTTTTTTTGGTTTCATTCTTGTTATTGTTGGAAAATAAAAACTTTGTTCCAAATTCTGTTAACGGACTCAATGTGAAGAAAATATTTGTTGTCCCCCTAAATATTAATCCTATGTCCTTCTACACAATGCACATAAAAAGATCCCATTCTTGAACTTAAAAGGTTATAAAATGTTCTTTAAAGAGCATTTCAACTTCCTGGACAATATTCACTTGTCTATCAACAGACTTTACAAGAGCAATACTTGCTCGATTATTCTGACACGTTGGAACTGGGTTGAAAAAATAGGTTCGGCTATTTTAACATGTAAGAACATTGAATACCTAAATTATCGAAAAAGAATGAAGTGAAAAGATATTTTCTGAAATAAATTGAACTAGTTGTTCAAAGTTTTGTCCAGTTTATTATTGATGAAATAATGCGTCAATTTTTTTTTCCAGTTGGCCACAAGTTTTTCTGTCACTAACTCCCGAAGATTGATTAAAGTAGGTGTATTTGTCGGAGTTAACTCCTCCTTAATTTCCTAATTGTCCAAATTGTTCACTAGGGGACGCTCTCCCTACACTATAAATATTGGGCGATTTCTTGCCTCGTTCTCTTTTTCACTTTGGTATTTCAGCCAACCATGTAAAGCTCTCGCAAGAAAATACGCGTTTTCCACTTGTGGGAAGACGCCATGAACATTATACACACACACGTACGTACAAACATTCATTGAACCCAAAATTTCCGCAGACACACACACACACATACACACGCACACGTTAATGTTTTTGTCTTTTGTCTGCTGTTGTTTAATACCCATAATTGTTTGTACATATATAGCGGTATCTTATTTTCGTTATATATTTTTTTTATAGTGGATTTCTGAGTCCGCCATATTCTTGTAGTGGACTTTATTTTTTATCAGGAGTCATACACGTGTTTCATTTAACAACACGTAAACCCACGGTCCGCTACACATTTATAAGTTTAGGACCGACTTGAATATTTAAATTATTATTATTATGTTTCTTTTTACTATTACTAGGAACGGTTAACTGTCAACTTTAAGATTTTAGTTGTTTGAGAATCCTCACTTAGGACTTCACATTGCAACAGTTCTGGAGAAAAAGCTGTATGTGTGGAACTTCCTCCTTACCAATGGAATATGAAGGGATTGAGAGTGAGTCAACCCAGTGTATGGGGCATGGCGGAATGCGTCGATGACCAACAAGGGAAGTTGAAGTGTGCCTCTAAACACAGATTTTTCTCTGACCCTTAAAAATAGACATATCTACTCAGTTTGGTATCCTAATGTAAACAAAGCAATTTCTAAAGAATGGAGATGGATTTTATTTATTAAACCGACAGATTTTATTACTTAAACGTTATTTTTAGTGGATACCCATATTTGATTAGACGCACCGTTTATTTATTAAACAGAATATTTATTTATTTGCGTCTACCGGCCTGAATATTCTTATTAAATAAAATCTCCCCTCTCCGGCAGGATTCGAACCTGCGTCCTTCTAGACCGAGAGAAGCTGTCATTAGATTCGACGTGCGTTAGATCAGTTATTTATTTTCGTCTACTAGCCTGAATATTCGAGGAATCTTATTACATAAAAATATGCAATCTCCGACAGGATTCGAACCTGCAAGCCCCCCTCCCCCACCTCCGGGCAGAGGGGAAACTGTCGTTAGATTCGACGTGCGTTAGACCAGCTCGGCCACGAAGAACTTTGCCGATCAAGCAAGGTTGAATAGTGCCTTTAAGCGAAATCCTTCTCGTTATAGACTTCCAAAATTATCATATCTGCTCTGTTTCATATCCGAACGTAAACAAAGCAATTTCTAAAGAAGCAATGGATTTTTATTTATTAATCCGACATATTTTATCATTTAAACGTTATTTTTTAGTGGATGCTCATATTTGAGTAGACGCACCCTTTATTTATTAAATAGTATATTTATATATTTCAGGCCCGTTAATGAAAATAAATATACTGTTTAAGGAATAAACGAGGTGTCGAAAAAATACAGGTATGCACTAAAAATAGTGGTTAAAGGGCTAAAATATAGCTAGAGTATAATGCGACCTAGCTTCTGGGCAATACCAGTAGGCCTACCGTAGTCCAATATTTCAGTACAGGGTACCATACATTAATAACGATAATGATAGTCACGTGGTCTTGTGTGACGTCACGAGCTGCGGTGCGATTTTCGTTTCTGCGTTTCGTATACACGAGTTTGTCGTTGCTTGGAAATCTTTCATGCAACAAAAACAGACTATCATTATTGTCTTGTCCGTGTATTGTTTAATATATTGAAATGTAATTGTCATCGTTGATAATGGCTTATGTAAGGCGAAAGCTTAGAAAGGATTAAAAAACAAGTATCAATATGTTGTTTTTCTTTAATTTTTTAATGATAATGCTATTAAACATCAGACAGTATGAAAGGAATTTACTTAAATTAAATAGACAAAACTTGTCTATATTATTTAATGAAACATGCATCAATATATATATATATATATATATATATATATATATATATATATATATATATATTGATATCAAATATCAAATATATATATATATATATATATATATATTATCATTTTAAACGTTATTTTTAGTGGATGCTCATATTTGAGTAGACGCTCCTTTATATATATATATATATATATATATATATAATATATAGGATATATATAAAAAATAACGTTTAAATGATAATATATATATATATATATATATATATATATATATATATATATATATATATATAATATATATATATATATATATATATATATATATATATATTGATAAGCAAATTTTAATGAATATTGTCCTGAAGAAGGTTATTAAACCGATAAAAGGGGTGCATCTGTCTATATTTCTGAGATGAGGTATTGTAATTATTTTGCACTATTTATATTGTTCGGACTTTTGAGTTAAAGGGATGTAACTGAGACACCCGGAAGAGGCAAGACACGTGAAACTAGAACAATCTACCCCGATGGACGAAATAAAGGGTTCAGTTCGAAATTCGAATCACCTGAAGATAGCGGGAGTGCACAAGGGCTGAAACGTCGTGAATATGGCCACAAAGATGAGGACAACAGCCAGAACAATGTAAATAGTGTAAATAAAAAGGGTGCAGTTGGAAAAACGATATCTCAGCGATGTAAACCTGTGCAAAAGAAGATGAGTGCCAAGTGGAGAAAAATACAACAAAAAATACATTCTTAATTTTTCATTTCTAAAACGTCTTTGTAGATTGTAAGCTGTACACATAGTGAATGGCGTTCTATCGTTCATTTAGCAACAGAAAGAAAGAACCTAGGCTAAGGGTGGTAGGCTAAAGGAACCAACACAGGTTCCCGTAGTATCATCAGTTAAGCAACGTCGAGTCTGGTCAGTACCAAGATAGGTTGTAGAGGACCGGTGTGTGTTTACCTGTTGTTGTATTAGAAACACGTGTGTAACTCCTAGTAGAATATTAAAAAGTCCAACTACAAGAAAATTGCCGGACTTGAATTAAGTCCAACTGAAGATAAATAAGGCAAACAAAACCAATATATATATATATATATATATATATATATATATATATATATATATATATATATATATGAATAAACAAATATATGTATTAAGCAAAACAATTTTTCAATGGACATAGACAATAATATTTGTGTGTGTGAACGTTTGTGTCTGTTCTTTGGTGAATGTTCGTACGTACGTGTATATGCGTATAATGTTCATGGCGTCTCTCACAAATGGGAAGACGCGGATCTTCTAAGAGAGCTTACATTGTAGTCGCTGAAATGAAAAATAGAACTTACCTCACCTTCACACGAGGTGGGATGCGGCACGAGGCCTGAAGGAAAAAGAGAACGAGGCAAGAAGTCGCCCAGTATTTATAGTATAGGGAGAGTGACTCCTAATGACAATTAGGGAATTAAGGAGGAGGTAACTCCGACAAGGTAACCACATGGGAATACCAGCTACTTGGATGTGCAGGCGATGCAATGGATAATGACTCGAAATTGTTAATCGGAGAGCCGAGTTCGACTTCTACTTGGGTCCGTTATATTCATTTATGCGCAAATACCGTTGGGAATCCACATCTTTTTCCCCGCTATGGGTTAAATAGTAAGACTTGCATCACTAAATCATTATTATCTCCCCCAAAATTTTTACAATCTAAAATATTTTCTGACTTTAAATAACCTACAAAAGGTTGATAAGTCGTAAAAAACAAATCAATCTACCGTATTTGACGGCCTACTGGACGCAGATTTTTTTCCAAAATAATGCACCAAGAAATTGCCCTGCATCCATCACAACAGTCCCATGTATGAGAGGAACATGAAGACCACGAAAAAAAAAAAATTGAGGTTCATCAGGAATCAGTGAGCGCATAGAGTTTAGCTCTGAAACTAGAATTCCTGAAAGTGAACAAACATGATATCAATAAAAACAGAAATTAAGAAATTTATGGAATTGCACGATGCTTGTTTTGTAGAAATATCAGATTTTACAGAAATATTTCCTTTGACTGGTATATTGCTGCTTGCTTTGTGTGTTTTTTTTTTATATACAGGTTCTGGAATTTGCTTTTCTGTATGTATGGTATGGGGCTTCATTTACCAACAAGCACCATATTTCAGTTTTTTTTTTAAAAACCTATTACCCTATGTACCAGTGTTCACTGATTTCTTTGTAGCTGTTATGAATTTACTCGATGTGCAGATGCTGCTCCCTGAAAAACAACTAAAAGATAATTTATCAATAAATGCATGATAAATTGTACTAAAATTCTTCTTTTCCAAAAAAATGTACTGGTAATTAAATCTTACCTCACTTCTATTTTAAAAAGTCATTTGTGGTAATACTGTAAGTTAGTGAGAAGGTCACATAAAGGTAAGGTTATAATTTTGATTTTTTTGGTTGTGATGTGTAATTTTTTTTCTAATTATTCCATGCCAAAAATCTGGGTGCGTGTGTAGTGGGAGAAAAATAAAAGGCTCACCATTTTAAAAAAAAGAATTAGAAAACTAAAAGTTGGCAAACCATTTTGATTTGCCATAAAGAAATAAAAACAAAAAGATAAGAAAAATAATTAAATAAATAAATAAAAGAAGCCAAAATGTTATGATTCCTAAATATAGGTGAAAAAAAAGGTTAGTCATGAGTCACATCTGTGAACCAATTAAAATCAAGAGACAATTCTAGAATGAATTCCATTGTCTCGAAAAAAAAAAATGAAAAGACAGGCAGTGACGACCAGACAAACGAACCAGCCGGTAAAATAATTTCATCCGCTCTTTCATGCCCTAAAAATCCGGACACCTCAAAATCACAGAGAGACGAAAGGATTCATTACTACTATTTTAAGAAATACTTCAGATTTACAAAGACTTTTTTCTCTCTCTATGCTAAAAAGGACTTAGTCATTCAACACGAGAACTTTCTGATAGGAACTTATTAATTCTTTGAATATATTTTATTTTGAGAGATATAATTTGTTATCAGTACATGCAATATATATCTTTGTATTACTATTAATTATCTTCGTATGCAATTTTAAAAGGCCATAAATTGAAGTATATTTGGATTAAGTACGTTATCCGAAGATAACCACCCGTAAACTTATAATCCCCACACATCCAATGTCTGGCTGTGTCCAATAAGCCGGCAAATACGGCAATTAAAATAAATAGATGAGTTTTAACTTCTACAGAAAAATGACCTGTGTAAGTGCAACTGGTCATGGAAAATGTATGATTTTCAACCTCTTCAAAAAATGTACCCGTGTATAATGAGATTCCGTATTTTTTCTCGTAAAAAACTTATAATAAAGAACTGCACTCGAGTTAATAAAACAAAAAAAAATGTACGAATGTATTTATTTGATATTTCTCTATAAATCGAGTCACTGTGTCTCTTCACAATAAGTGTGACTTTACCGCTGGTGAAAGAGAATTGGGAGTGTTCTAATTAGTCACATAGTGATTCTTTTATTTATGGCTTATTGCATCGAATGTACTGACAAAACAGGTTAACTTTCCCGAGAACTTTCAAATTTATGGTGAACAGCCAACAGCAGCAAGAAGAAAGCAAATTGGATTGGTTTAAGTGTAAAGCACTTTCTCTGAGTCAGACAACATGGCGGACTGTGACTCAACAGTTGTGAACACATTTACGTTCTGTTTAGAAGAATCGGAATTTCAGGTGGAGACTAAATAGTTTATATATATATATATATATATATATATATATATATATATATATATATATATATATATATAAGAGCTTATAGTAGTTCCAATCGACAGAAAAGTGTGTATATTAAAAAGATGAGAGATACCGCAAACGTTTTTGGTTGTAATGTCGATTAAAAAAAATATTATGTTTTATTTTCCATAATTTTACTACACGTGTTTCTGGTCTCGCGACTGTCTTCAGGTAAAAGGCGGAGATTTCCACATATTAAAAATAATTCATTTTTTTCCTTTATGTTTTTCAATGTTAAATATTCTCGATATGAGACATTCTCTGTTTGTGTGTTAGTAATCCGAATGTCTTTCTTTAATTGGCAGTGAAGAGTTCTGCGCGAAGGGTCATAAAACAATTAAGGTTGGTCCAAGAGAAATGATGAATTACTTATCGGCATTTTATCTTTTAATGTTTTAATGACCCCTGTGTGTTCTTAGATCTGTTTCCATTTTCGTGTGTTTCTGTCAGCATGCGTGTATATATGTATATATTCCCTCTCCATACATACACACTGTCTCCCCACGAGGAATTAGTAAACACATTTGTACACACACACACACACACACACCGTCCCACTACAAGTAATCAGTACATACACACACACACATACATACACACACATACTTCCCAAGTTACATATATATATATATGCGTGTGTGTGTGTATGTGTATTGAAGGCATTTGTATAAAATAATTATTAGTTAGTAATATAAAATAATGAATAAGAATATTTTTTAATTGATTTCGCCCCAAGTAAGGCTGTAAAGCCACTAAAACGCAAGGGTTTACTGGACGTGGAAGAATTAGAATACAGAAACTTTACGAAGGAGCAATAACAAAAGAAGTGTAATCAGGAGGGCAGTAGATAGCAAAACTCCTAACATAGAACTTATGGTTACATCTAATCAACTCAACTGTATATTAGTGAGATCTTGTTGCCAATCTAGGACTGTGCTTAAATTAAAAAAGACAAAGTACCATAGTGAAGATCTCGTCCGGACAGTTGCCAATGGTAGTATTTATAGAAAAGGCCCAGGGAGGCAACTTTACAGCGGTGGGAAAGTGACTGAACGACCAGTAATATTGCTGATTCTTTTCTTTGGATTTTATCAAGAATCTCTAAATATATAGCAGGAGCACTGGACCATATGTGGCAGCAATATTCAAAGCATGAACTAATGGTAAACTTACAGATTTGTAATAAAGATGCCGGGAAAATTGTCTAGCACGACACAGTGAACCAACTTTCTTAGCAGCTGACCTAGCAATGAATTCAATAAAATCTTCCCACTTCATGTCAGGCGAGAATGTTATCCCGAGAAAGCGCCATGAGTCACTCTCCTGGAGGCTAGCATCAGTTATTCTGATAGAAGACAGAAAAAGGTCTCTCAGATTATTAACAGAGAGTAGTTTTGTTTTGGAAGCGTAAAAATTGACAAGCCATTCTTTGCCCGAGTTAACAACAGACTGTAGGTCTTTTTTTTTTTTTTTTTTTAGATCATCTGCTAATTTGACCCTGCTGAACCGATCAGACTTACTCTCGAGACAGGAGTAAATGGTTGTTATCAGCATAGATACCAAATTGAGAAATGATGTCATCAGGAAGGTCATTGATGAAATTGAGGTCTCTAGATATATAGTGGAAGCACCCGGCCATATGTGGCATCAAAATTCTAAGCATAAGCGAATAGTAGACTACCAGATGTGAGTCCGCCCCCTCCCAAAAAAAGACATAGAACATGGATTTTAAACAAATAAGAATTAATGCATGTATTAATAAAGGAAAATTACAGAGTCAAAAAGAAAAAAAAAACAAAAACTAGACATTAAAAACTTAGATATTTAAGAATTGTGCGTGATTGTGTGTGTGACACACGTATTCATGTCTGTAAGACTTCAGTCGTTAGTCGACTGGGGAAAAGAGACGTTTCCCCAACTGCTACATCTTGGAACAAGAGGCAGAAAGAAGAGGAAGGAACTGTTTGTCTTTTTATAGAAGTGAAAAAGTGCCATTTAACGGCCGTTTGGCGAAGACAAGTGCAGTAACTCACATTAGTTTATTAAGAGAGCGTCACACCTCAAAAGAGACAAAGTTCCGAAAACTACTTAAGTTTCACGTTCCGCGATCGTCAGGCGACCAGAATATTCATTAGTCACTGTGTGTTTATCTAAAAATAAATACGCTTAAATTCACCTTCATCCCTGTCGTGTGTCAACGGCTTAGTGGTAGAATCCCCCGACTGACACCAATCCAGTCGGGTTTCGATCCTAGCTAGAGGCAACCGGACGTCTAGCCACACTGATGAGCTGTGATACAGCAAAAAAAGTCTGTCTGTGGATGACTATATATATATATATATATATATAGAGAGAGAGAGAGAGTCCACCAGTAAGATACACATTGGTTCCTGACCACTTGCAATTTCATTTAAATGCAGTTTTATAGTAAACAATTAGTATTGCTTTTATATTATAAACTGGCTTAAAGACCGCCATATCGGGCAGCTTTTAAGCTAGCTCCCGCAGAAGGCTCTTGATTGGGCCTTCATCAAAATAGTTAGGGAGTAGATGCGATAGGCAATAACAAACTACAGAAGAACTCAAAACTGATCGCTGCATTAATATTTAAGCTTACCTTTTAAAAGTTCAATGATAATTTTTCTGCCGCCATTTAATTTAAAGAAAATTTGATGCACGTAGGTCCTTCCTTTTCGTACAAACAATTATTTTTTTATTTTCTGGGTAACTTTCTTTGGCTTTTGCAATCAATTTCGATTATTCCAAAATTTATTTCTAAGATATAAAAATTGTTATCGTACAAATAATTCATCATAAAAAAAAAAAAAAAAAATCACGTAAAAAATCGCCGGAAACAATCGCAGTAAAGTAATGAAAATTGGGAATACAAAATTTCTGTAACATGAGCTATCGAAAGTTAGAGAGTTTTCTTTTTTTAATTGAAAAAAGTGCGAAACAGTGACACTCTGGCATTCATTATAGAGATATAATTGGCCGTTTGTGTCAATTTTCATTTGCACTTACTCTTGACCACTAATGATTGTTTTAAATGCGTTTCTATCGTACAATCAATAATAATGCATTTACGTGGATTATCAATAGCAGACCTACAATTTGGGAACCATGAAGTTTGGACAGATATGTGGACCCCTTCGTGACTTGTAACTAATGATTTGAGGATTCAGTTACCAGTTGCGTCCTGGGTATGACGATAAACTACATCCGCATCTTGGGTATGACAATAAACTACATCCGTGTCCTGGGTATGACGATAAACTACGTCCAACAGCAAGGTCTCTGATAATACGTTTTTGAAAAAAAAAAATGTTGCCAGCTGTATGTTTCTGAAAAAAAAAAATAATATTACCAGCTATACGCTTTTGGGAAAAAATATTAACAGAAATGGATTTTTGACAAAACAAAAATATTACCAGGAAAAAAAAGTTGTCGGCATTAAATGACCCATTGAGGTTGATATGCCGTAAAACGAACCAAACCAAAATGTAGGCTCTGAATAGATTCTGGCGTGCTCAACGAGTCCATACAGATGGGATAGGGCATTGCAACCCATCATGAAAATTTGAAATTTGACCAATTACAGGGGAAATTTTTTAGTCTATATTAAATGGATATTAGGCCATATTCTAGTATTAGATCATCTTCTAGTATTAGACTATTCTAGTATTAGAGCATCTTCTAGTATTCTAGAAGATTCTTCTAGCCACTGATCATGGCTTTCCACCACTGGTCATGGCTTTCCACAACCTCTTCTCTCTTAATGTTCTTAGCAAGGTTTGTCAATTACCATTGCGTGAGCTTGTATCGTCTGGCTTTCAGAGAGAAAGCAGTTTCTGCAATGGGCTCTTGCTTAATTTTTAAATTTCGAAAATATTTCTGGTACATTTTGATTAGTCGTAATTCAGCTGCGTTTGTTTTTCATCCAAAACCATTAAAGAGGGTTTCTCTCCAAATTCAGAGCAGTGTATGTGGAACCTATCTGTAAATTATTTAAGGAGGGCCTTGGAATTGATTTTCGGAAATGACGAACAAATGAATTCAGGTCGTCCCGGTCCAGAAAGAAAACAACGCCGAAGAATTTTGACAATCACCAGACGAGAATTAAAAGGAACATCAAAGTCGCTCCTATATCAAGGAAAAATATTCAGCTGGTGTGATTGTTCTATTCTTTGCTGTTATCACGAACTTTGCTTCAAAAATTGTACGAATTCCTTGAAAACCATTCAGAGAAGTATTTTCTCTTTTTCTTCATTTTATGTAGTTTTATTTTCCGAGTACCTTTTACGCAGCATTATAATTTTTATAATAAAAAAGACTAATTTATTTTCCTTGATAATTTACATACATGTTATTGGCAATCATTTGGCACACAATTCACTTAATCTGTGTAATTCATTTTTTGTGTGTTAATACACTTTTCGTATGTTTTAAAACTCAGCTCGGGTCGTCTGTCTTATAAAAATTGACAAAAAATAAAAATTAAACAAATAAAAATTGTCTTTGTTGTGTGCCCGTAAATTAATGTTACGTCAAAGATTTGTTTGAACTATTTTTTTCCGTCGGGTTTTGTTACCAAAAATTCCTCTGCTCCCATTGCCCGATCTCCCATCCATTTACACAAGCTAGTCAGATAGGGTCACCCACTCCCTCCCATCCTCTGGCATTCCTGCCCTGAGTATGACATTTCATTAAGGAGAAAAATGATAAAAATGTTAAAGTATAATTAACAAACAGAAATTATAACCCCCACCCAGACTTAACTGACTTTAAATTTGCCACACAAAGATACACTTGCTTTCTACATTCGTAAAAAAGCCAACACCCCCTTAATAAAAAAAGGGGGAATTCTCTTAACTCCACCAACTTAACTTAAAAATAGAGTAAATCTAATTTTTTCGTAAGTTATTCTTAGCATCGCTTGAGATTGGAACCGAGCTCCGAATTTTAAGTTTAAGATTTTAAGTTTTAAGTTTTAAGATTTAAGCTTCGGTTTTGAAATATTGTATTTTCTGTGTCGCGATGGAGACATATTTTTTTAAAAAAAATTAATTATAATATATGCTAAACGCAATCGTCAGGCCATGTTATCAGCCTGCAGTGGCGATCCCAACGTGCTGTAGTGTGGGGAAAAATACCACGGATTCCTTGAGAATGAAATTGGGTAAACAGAATTGTTCGGAAGGCGTTGATGGTTGTGTTAGCATGAAGTCACAAGCCATCGTGACAGAGAGTTTGAGCGTACTGGCCTTGTTCAAGATAATGCGTTCACTTCCAGCAACTGTACTTCATTTTCGCTCAGATAAGTTGCAGTATAAACCCCACCTGGGCTCATCGGGTGTTGAACAAACAGAAAAGTGCCTGAACAGCTGTCTGCAATAGGGATTGATTCATTCGTTTTCTACGGCTTATCAACCCATTACAGGTTATTTAAAGCTAGAAAATATTTTTCGATTGTAAGACTTTTTCGAGATAATAATGTAATGGTTTAGTGGTACAAGTCTTACTAATTAACCTCTAGCTGGGGGTAGGAGATGTGGATTCATACCTTCCCCAGTGGTATTGGCGCGTCAGTGAATATAACGAACCCAACGGGAACTTGAACTCGGCTTTCCGATTAACAATTCCGAGCCATTATCCATCACACCACCCGCACATCACCTGGTATTCCCAAGCGATCGCCCATCTAGATACTGACCAGACTCGAAGTTGCTTAACTTCGACGATTTTATGGAAATCGGTGTTTCAACGTTATGTGGCTTTAAGCCCTCAGCAGGGATTGGTTACCGTCCCAGCAGACGGGTGTTCTCGGAAACGTATAGCCATTATTATTATTATTATTATTTTCTTGTTATGGGGTGGGGAAAATCACACGGGATGTTCATTGGTTAGCACTTTCTCAAAGCGTATTAGTTACAGTTTCGATTGTGGGATCTGTTGTTTGGCCTTCGTCAGTCGAAATAACAGATATATATAAAGCAAGAGTGTTAGTAATAAGAAGATAGCGGTGTACGTCCGAATGGTAGGTTAACACTGTGTCTCCGCTGCTCAACCGACTCTCCTATGACTCTATATTTAACAGTCCCGCCCCCCTAGGAATGTATGTGGCACAAGGCCGAGTTTAACGTGGGTTTCTCCGAGCCCGTAGGCTCGGCCAAAAATATTCCCTTAGAACCCGCATAAGCGGGTTCGTGATCTGTCTACCTCCCCGGACGAAACTTTGCCCTTCGGCAAAGCCTCGTCCGGGTTCCTCTCTGCCAAGGCAGAGAGTTCGACAGAAGTCGCACACTGTCAGAGACTGTCTTACGACTCTACGCTAGGAAGTCTCTTAGTATTTATGAGAGGAGGAAGAGTTCATTTTACTGGAGGAGGGTTTACCACAACACACTTCTCCCTTTTTATTTTGCCATCGTAATAAATATTTGTTTCTCTGCAGAGTCTTGTGCTTTTTCGTTTTTCGCCATTCAAAATATTCTGGATAAGAGATTTGACGTTCTCACTTTTTTCTTCCAATAAATCCTTTATAAGAATAAAATAAAAAAGAATTGTGAATAATATAGTAAAATAAATTAAACAATGTTTATTGCATTTTTTGAGGGAGTATTTAAAAAGTAAACATAAAAAGAAAGCCCAACGGTTAATAAAATATGGCTCAAATAAATTTGATATGTAGAACTTTGTATAAGTTCACATCTGATATTGTAAATACCGCCAAAATGAGGACTGAAGGTTTATGAAAAAGATACATGTTTACTCATTTGGTTTTCAAATTTGTAAAAAAAGAAAAGAAAAAAGAAAAAAAAAGAGTCCCAAGTTTTATGGTTTGAAAACACGCCAAGATAAATTTGATGAACAGGCGTAGCAATAAAAAAAAGATATATTTTGAGATTTTTTAACCCAAAGGGAAAGTTGGTTATGTACCACGAATATAGATTCCAATGTGGAGCTGGTTTGAGGCTATTTAAGAAGTGGAGTTGGTCTAAGGATGAGAAGGAGTTTAGCCTTCAGGGGCGAATGACCGTGGGCTGTTTCTGAAAAATATTAAGCGGCCAAGGCAATGACAGAGAAGAAAAAGAAAAAGAAAAAGAAAAAGGAAGAAAACTGAAAGAAGATTCACAAAATTAGAGTTGTTAAACCCTAATTATGAAACTTTACATGATTTTTCGCAATAGTGAATTTCAGTTTCATGATTGAACTATTGTTTAAATTACCCGGCGACGTTTATGAGTTTGTCATCATTCTCAAAGACTGGGACTGTTGAATGTATGAAAGTGGGTATTTTTAGACTCCCGCCCCAAAAAAATATAATTGTTTTTACTTTTTATAAGCTTTACAAATTGTAATTTTAGAACTTGTTATCTTGTCTAATTGTAGGGCGCATAAATTTAGTACAAACTTGTATTTTGAACCTTGTATTCTGTTTTATTATATTTTTTATGTAATGTAATAAATGTTTGTTTCTTTCAAATTTCACATTGGCTTTAGTTTTCATTTGTGCCTTTCACAAAACTCGTCTAGAAGAGACGTGACTTTCCTACTTCTCTGCTCCCCACTTCAAATAAAATCCTTTTACTTTTTATACTTTCAGTAAAAGGATTTTATTGGAAGAGGAGGAGGAGGAGAGATAACGTTGCGTCTCTTATCCCGAATATTGTGAAAGGCACAAATGAAAACAAAATAAGACACTGCAATTCGATGTGAAACTGGAAAGAAATTTACATTTATTAATTGGCACAAAACGGTAAAACAAAATAAAAATTTACAAGACAAATTTACACGAAATGTTCCTTTGTGTGCTCTACAATTAGACAAGATAACAAGTTCTATACTAATATATATTAGGCTCATAAAAAGTAAAAAAGATTATAGTTTTTTCAAAGAAATATTAAGTTACTTTCATGTATTCAACAGTCGAAGATTTTTTGAGAAGGATTACAAATTCACAAGCGTCACTGGGTAACTTAAATAGTTCAGGTTTTATACTGAAATTTAATATTGAAATAAATATAATTTTTTTTATATAAAAGTTTCAAATCGGGGTTACTGCTTCTAATTTCGAGAATCTTGGTTCATTTTTTTTTTATTTTGATCGAGCTAATTAACGCTAAATGAGTTTGCGATGAAGTTTTTGCGGTAACGTCCTACTGAAGAACCGAATCTCGACTAGTTTTAAATGATGTTTTCACAAAAATTACAAATATGAATATTTTTTAATTTTATTTTGTCACTTTTATTTCAGAATTTATTGCCATTACAGAAGAAATCGTGAGAGTGAATGAAAATTAAGTTAGATGTGTTTTAAAAAATGGAATCCATGATATCACGGTTTACCTCCCTTACATCAAATAATTACCACATCTACAGTTATCTCCCTTAGATCATAGCATTAATAAATATATCAAAATCTTTTTCTTGGTAAATGTTTCCCCGATACAAGACACAAGAGCCCCTCGTGGTTGGTTGCTCATTGAAGTATGGACGTAAGAAGTGAAAGTTTGTGAACATTATGAGTATATGTGGGATAGATAATTGTTGATACTAGACATGAAGAGGCTAGTGTTTGGGGAAGCATCCTTCCATAAAGTAGCGGTTCTCGAGTAGAAGCTGTCTGAGTGGAGCTTACCAATAGAACGCAGGAAATACGGATGATTTGGTCTTGTGTAGGTAAAACATCATTGATCTTAAATGTAGATCGTCTGAAAATGTTTCACAAAAATAACGACATAATAGGTTGGTGCATAATTATCAGGCGTTTTTGTAGACGAGTTTTTTTTTTTGTTAATAAAAATTGCTGTTTTGTTTACTTTCTTTTTTAATAAAATTATTATTTTATTTTCAGGTTATAAAAATGTGTGTCGATAATCATACGTTCCGGAATAATCATTTAAAAATGTTATTGTTGAATTGTTATGTTTCTTTTTTTCATAATAGATATTATTTAGAAAACGCCTGATAATTATGCACCAACCCAATACTAATAACAGACACAACTTTATTGTTTTTTTTACAACGATGTTCACACTCGAGGTAGAGGGTATCAGATACATATGTGGGGGAGATAACGGTTAAACATAGACTTAAAAAAGTTAATATTATAGTGATCGAGAAAAAACCCCTACCTGGGTGTTGCTTTCATAGAGAAAAGGTTCACGGGAAGAAGCTGTTCGGGTGAAACTTACATACCACTAATGGAATACAAAGGGAATACGGGTGGTTCGCTTCAATGTACGTAGCAGGGTGTTTTAGCTGTGAAAGAATTGGGGTGGGACTAAGGTATGTTCATCTGAACACTTTCCATGGAAATAGCGATAGGGCAGCGAGAGACGTGCGATATTTCGTCTGCGAGAAAGGGATTGCAGGGAGGAAAATAACTTGTCACCTGGTAAGTGAAAACTGGACAGCTCTTGCCCATATATGGCAGTAGTACACCATTTTAGGGCATGACCTGGCTCTTGTAAACGGAAAGAAAAAGCACGAGGAGTCATGTTCTTACTGGAGCGGTACAGAAAACTGACCATTTTTCCAGCGAGTCGTATGTACGAGTTCCATTTGAGGTCTGGGTTTAGTGTAAGTCTCAATAGGCGCTCAAGACACGGGGATATATATATATATATATATATATATATATATATATATATATATATATATATATATATATATATAAATATGGTCCAGGTTAGGACCAAGGAAGAACAACAAGAACACAAGAGTAGAAATAACGAAGGTATATTACACGAAATAATAAAAGAAGTGGAAGGTGTTCGACAGCCTGTTTCATGCTAGACGCAATCGTTAGCCTGATTGTATGAAACAGTGTGTCGCCTCTGAGCTTTGACTTCAATGTTCACTTTTATATTTATATTTACATACTCTCTATCTCTGATATTGAGCACTTTATCCCATATACCTTAAAACTATATTTCTTCATATATATATATATATATATATATATATAATGATTTTTGTGATTCAATGAATACTCGTTGCCACTTTTGTGATGTCACTTTTGTAATGCTCGTTGTAGTGGAGACTTTGTAATCGCAGATACAACTATAGTAACGCCATTGAACAATACTAGTGTCAGATGCTTTCGAATAACATTCGCAGTAATAGTACTTGCTCGATAATACTCGCTCGAATAGTAATAGTAGTGATCCGAATAGAGAAATAGTATTGTGAATATAGTAGAAGATAGTAGTCTATATAGTAACAGAGGATAGACTAGAAATGGCGATCAATTCGACGCACACTACCTCCCATATATGCGTTTTCTCTATGATCACTTGGTTCACTTAATTTAATAATAGATCGCCTATGTTTGCTCGCTGGCGATCTATGTTCAAACTCAAGTGTCGGCAGCGACACTTTATTGCTATATAACAATGATAAATTAAGAAAACACCTTCGGTTCGTGAGAAGAAGCTACTCAAGTGGAAGTTATATCTCACTAATAGAGTACCAATTCGCTACGATCTGCATAGCATAGGGTAGGGGCTCAGGATCGTGAAGGTTAGAATTGGTAGAACTAAGGAATATAGCTCGTCTGAGGACTTTCCATGGGAATAATCTATAGAGCAGTGAGAGATTTGCGACGTCTACGAGAAAGGGATTATAGAGTGAAAAATAATTTGTCAGCCACAAAGATACCGAGACGCTTTTCGATTCTATGGAGACAGGAAAGTGAAGACAAAGCAGCTCATGCCCAAATATGTCAACAGTACTGTATCAAAGCTGTCAAGGAACAGTCCAGATATGGCAGCAATACACGATTTTTGGTCTAACCTGACACTCGTAAAGAGAAAACACAGAAGGAGGAGTCAGATTATTTGACCAAGAGTTCTTCAGACAAATTTTCTCATATTTATTCTTTATTGTCTGGAATTCTTGGATGAATCATTATTATTATTATTATTATTATTATTATTATTAAAATAGATTATTATTATTAATTATTAATTATATAATTATTATTATTATTATATATTATTATTATTATTATTTTATTAATTATATAATTATTATTATTATTATATATTATTATTATTATTAAAAATAGATTAGTATTAATTATTAATTATATAATTATTATTATTATAGATTATTATTATTATTATTAAAATAGATTATTATTATTAATTATTAATTATATAATTATTATTATTATTAATATGGATTATTATTACTAATTACTAATTATATAATTATTATTATTATATATTATTATTATTATTAAAATAGATTATTATTATTAATTATATAATTATTATTATTATGTATTACTATTATTATTAATATAGATTATTATTATTAATATTAATTATATAATTATTATTATTATATATTATTATTATTATTATTAAAATAGATTATTATTATTAATTGTTAATTATATAATTATTATTATATTTTATTATTATTATCATTATTATTAAAATAGATTATTATTATTAATTATATAAATAAAATTATTACATATTATCATTACTATTAAAATAGATTATAATTATTAATTATTAATTATATAATTATTATTATTATATATTTTATTATTAAAATAGATTATTATTATTAATTATTAATTATATAATTATTATTATTATTATATTATTATTATTATTATTATTAATATAGATTATTATTATTAATTATTAATTATATAATTGTTATTATTATATATTATTATCATTATTAAAATAGATTATTAGTATTAATTATCAATTATATAATTATTATTATTATATATTATTATTATATATTATTATTATATATTATTATTATTAAAATAGATTATTATTATTAATTATTAATTATATAATTATTTTTATTATATATTATTATTATTATTATTATTATTAAAATAGATAATTATTATTAATTGTTGATTATATAATTATTATTATTATATATTATTATTATTAAAATAGATAATTATTATTAATTGTTGATTATATAATTATTATTATATATATTATTATTATTATTAAAATAGATTATTATTATTAATTATTAATTATATAATTATTAATATTATATATTATTATTATTAAAATAGATTATTATTAATTATTATTAATTATATAATTATATATTATTATTATATATTATTATTATTATTATTAAAAAATAGATTATTATTATTAATTAATAATTATATAATTATTTTATTATATATTATTATTATTAAAATAGATCATTATTATTAATCATATAATTATTATTATTATATATTATTATTATTAAAATAGATTATTATTATTAATTATTAATTATATAATTATTATTATTATATATTATTATTATTATATATTATTATTATTACTATTTAAATAGATTATTATTATTAATTATATAATTATTATTATTATATATCATTATTATTATTATTAAAATAGATTATTATTATTAATTATATAATTATTATTATTATATATTATTATTATTATTAAAATAGTTTACTATTATTAATTATTAAGTATATAATTATTATTATTATTGCATATTATTATTATATAAATTATTATTATTATTATTAAAAAACAGATTGGAAAATTACAAATGCTTTTATTATAGTAGAAAATATTTTTTGGACAATAGATTTCATTTTTATCGCTTTTATAAGAAGTTGTTGAGAAGAAATAGATTCGTTTGCCTTCCTCATATGTAGAAAGACTAGTTTTAAAATACATTTGAGGAAGGCCAATGGCAGCATCAGCTGATATTTATAGAACAAACAGTAGCAGGTATTTATCAGGCGAAACACTGGTGCCGTGGAAAAGAAACAGGATGATTTTTTATCAGAGCCATTATTTCATAGTGCCAATAGAAGTAACAGTCATAAATCACATGTGTAAATTTTTCGGAAGAGTATTTGGTTTTAGTAGGTGAAGCTCGTACTTACAATTAGATCCAATTATTAATTGGCCGAGCGTTAGTCCTCGTGTCAAATTCCTCATCCGGGAATAGTGAGTGAAATTTTGCAGCGCAGATATGTCGATGAGATATACTGCCATTTGTCTAAATGTTAATTCTCCCCTGCTTGTATCATACACCTGTGGATGGGAAAATATCTTTTAGGTTTTCGTAGGTGCAACATATTCTTCTTTCGACATTTCTAAGGCAGCGACACTTATCATAATTGGAAAAAAATCGATTTTTATCATATTAGAAGGAGGGTGCCGTTCGTAATATCGATAGAGTGCCAAATCGAACTTTGACTTTTGCAGAATATGCTGGTCTATTTGTTAACAAAAAAACAACAAGGAATTTTTTTTCAGGGAATAATTTTTGTAGAGTAACATTTAGTAGATCTTCCTGAAACCCCGACATTTGCAAGAATCGAAAAATCTTGATTTCTCATAGATTTAGAAAGAGTGTTCTCTTCGTAATATGAATGCCGTCAGAAGTCAATACCTGACTTTTACAAAGTTATTGGATTTATTTAGAAATGTCAAATTTGAAACTTGAATCATTTAGTCATTTGTAATTTTTTTTAATTTTCTGAATTTAAAAATACTTTTAGGGAAATTTTATCTCCCAGAAATACCTATCGGAAATACCTCCCATAAATACCTCCCATAAATACCTTCCAGAAATACCTCCCATAAACACCTTCCAAAAAACATATAATAAATACCTACCATGAATACCTCTCATAAATACCTACCAAAAATGCCGATAAATACCTCCCATAAATACCTATAAGAATTACCTATAAGAAATATTTCCCATAAACACCTTCCAAAATACATATAAGAAATACCTACCATGAATACCCCCAGAAATACCTTCCAGAAATCTCTCCCATAAATCCCTTCCAGAAATGCCGATAAGAAATACCTCCCATAAATAACTTCCAGAAATGCCGATAAGAAATACCTCCCATAAATGCCGATAAGAAATGCCTCCCATAAATACCTTCCAGAAATACATATCAGAAATACCTCTCATAAATATCTCCCAGAAATACCTATCAGAAATAGCTCCCATAAATACCTTCCGGGAATACCTATCAGAAATATGTTCCATGAATATCTCCAAAAATACTTACCAAAAATACCCCCGCCCCGAAATAGGTCCCATAAGTAGCTTGCAGAAATAGCACTCACACATTTGAGAGTAGTGCTAGTGAACTTTCCAAATCACTGCATATTCAAGTCGAGGTGTAACTGTTATCTTATCCTTCTATCCGTACAAACTGCTTCCTAACGTAAACCTCTACTTCGATGGTCCCAACGATTGTGCAGAGTAAACCTTAATGGTGTGGGATTTATTTCTGTCGCACCCTGTACTACTGACGATTCCAAGTTCAATTTGTAACAATCATTACACGTTCTTTTAAGTCCCTGTATATTTGGTGCTTTTCTAAATTCTGGTTGGATTTAAGCGTTCGAAAGTTGGGTTCCAAATCAAGGAAGATAATTAGGGCTGTTTTCATGATTTCAGTTTGCAGGTGTGAACTGACATTAGAGTCAAGTAGACCCGTGGATAAATCCGCAATAGGAAGACAGGAAAATAGATAGAAATCAATATTTTCTACTCCACATTTGAAGAAATCTGTGATTTTCGCCGAAAGAAAAAAAAAATCAAAGACTATTTTCATTCTTTGTTTTTGAAAGTTCTGCCACTTGTGAAATGTTCAAATGTCAGAAATGAATGAAAATCTGTCTGTGCTAAATCTGGTGAGTATGGAGAATGTGGAAGAAACTCCCATTCAAATGAAGATTGTTTTGCAGAAAATCTTCATGCTATAGATCAGTCGTTCTCAAATGATGAAGTGCGTTTCCTCGGTGTGGCTATAGCAGGTGAGTCGGAATGATTGAAAGATAAAAATTTAGAAACAGTTTCAAAAAAATTAATGTGCCAAAAATAAATTTGATTTCAAAATTTAAATTATTATTATGGATTACTTGTAATTGCATGCATGAGTCCCAGTATAAATAGTTATAAATAATTATTGACTGAATTTTATCATTGTGATATTTTTTCATTATATCAAGTATTAAGATTAGAGTAACGAGGGTCCGCACATTGGAGGAGAGAGTTATCAATGATAATATTCTGACTCGAACGAATCCGCAGTTATCTCCCCTTAATCCTTACACTAGACCTTCTTTGCCGTAGAGCTCCTTGCACCTTTTCACCGAGACTTTCCTTACCTTGTGCCGGTGTCGCTATACATGTACGTTTTATCACATAAAATTTGGTAAGGCGTGAGCAAGTTCTCATTCCGAAGATGCGGCCCAGAGAAAACAAAATGTGTGTGAATCACTGCCATAGAATAAAACTTTTTTTTTGTTTACCAAAGTAGGAAAATTTTAACAATGCTTCATTTGCCAAGTTGCTAACAATAAACGTTTGTAGAGATGATCCTTTTATTTTCCAGTAGCTTATAATGGAAGACACTTTTTATATTCATTTAAACACAAATCAAAGAGTTCTGTCGATGAAGTCCTGGTTTTGGCGTTGGCACTGGTTAAGAAAAAGAAAATGGTTATCACAAAATAAGGATTTTTTCCTTTTTGCTTTTTAAAACTCTAAAATGAAATATAATCAACACACTGTGGTATAGAAAAGATGCAAAGATACTAATTCCAGACGCAGTCTCCTATCAATCAACTTTGCTCCGGCCTTGGTTGGCTGACTCATAATTCATAGCGGTGAAGTACATAATTATCTTCCAAACACCCTAATGTGTGTGTGTGTGTGTGTGTGTATATATTTGAATAATGATTTGGTACCACAGAATAAATTAATGGACCTGAGGAAGCACAATTTTGTGGTCATTTTTTTATGGACCTAGGTACCTTACGGCCAACACTTCTTCAGGGACCAGTCTTTGGCAGAATTGATTTAACAAAATTGGTCAATACGTATGTGGAGGAAAAGATGAAGCACGTCTAAAATAAATTCACGATTAAAATATAAATGCGTAAATTTAAGAACCGTCTAACTACTCCAAAGTGAGTATAAAACAGAAAACGATAATCACTCACTGACATCCAAATAAGTGTAAAGATCGCAAAAATTCTCCTTTTGCCTGCAAAGAGATGGCTGCTCCAATATAAGACAAACAGTTTCTAACACATGCAAAGGGTGCTTAGACCTGCCCATATGCAAAATAGAGAATGAGTCAGTTGTGAAACAAAAAAAGAGCTCATTCTCTAATAGGTGTTGTTCGCACAAAAGCTTCACCACTATAATCAAATCTCATGTGCAGGTTTCGGGCTGTCAGTGTCTGTTGTGGATTCCGTGAATGGAATCCTGCACAAATAAATAAACAACGCCAGTAATTGAGATAGAAAAATAAGTGTATTAAACGTAAGAATACAGGAAGTGAAGATTAGTAGTCCAGGAATGCGGGTTAGTAGAAAGTATATGTACAAGTAAGTAAAGCCGTAATCATCTCTCTATCTCTGGACTCTTGTATAACTCTCTGAGAACACTCCGTGTCTGTCTCCGTATCTCTCAACCTGTCTCAACGTATCTCCACGCATCTCAACGTATCTCCACGTATTTCAACGTATCTTAACAGCAGGTATTCTCTTTGTCAGTATAAGTATACTTTGGACGAGTCCATCTTATGTAAAAAGGGGAGAGCCCCACAACAGTTTCCTAGGAACTGATCCGCTTGACCCTGATACGTCGAATTCGACGGGAGAGTCAGTATATATATATATATATATATATATATATATATATATATATATATATATATATATATATCAGTATAAAAATTAGGAGATCAGCCGGTTCCGCCATCTTGTTTTCAACCTTTCCGTATCTTCAGGCGATTTCGGTCAATTGATTTCCTAAAGTTTATTTAAAAAAAATAAAAAAATGGTGTGAAAGGGTCCGAAAACAAGCCCCTTCAGAACGACCTTTATTTCTCGATTTGTTAGGAATGACTAGATTAAATCAAACAATCGTTCTGTAATATCTTAGCTCTGAAGCTTACGTAGAAGACCAGCATGTCAAACTGCCAAATGCCTTTGAGATATGTAGAGCCACAGCTCGAGCTTCGCCGTTAGTATCACGAGTTTGATATACATATTTAGGGATGGCCGTAACCACATCAGCGGTAGACCGGGCAAAACGGAAGCCATATTTGTCAGAGAGTAGGTCGTAAAAGGCATGATGCTTAACCACTTCGGCATTGATTAAAGGTTCAAATACTTTGCTGGAAAGTGGTAGGAAACTAATAGGGTTATAGTTAAACGGGTTAGGAGGTTCTTCAGAGTTCTTAAAACGGGGACTATAAAGGAGGACTTCCAAGAAGCAGGAAGCAGCGAGGCAATAGTTGTAGAGTTTGAAGAGAACTGGAGCCAGCTCAGGAGCACATTTCTTTGGGACGACGGCTGGTTTTCGTGAAGCCTCCCTGATTTTTGTTAGTTTTTTGTCACAAATTATTTGGCTCTTTTCCAGCAAACTTCCGCCGTTTTCAGTCTTTTTTTCTTCTTCCTCTTTTTTATTTGAGGGTTACCTTCTCGTTAGTAGAGAGAGAGAGAGAGAGAGAGAGAGAGAGAGAGAGAGAGAGAGAGAGAGAGGTTTGAAAGGAAAACGCAAATGACTTCATTTGTATTATTTCTATTTTTCTTTATATATGTTATATTTTATTTTATATTTATCGGGACACCAAATCGTATAGAAAAATTAAACTCTTGTATCCGTTTAAGATTTGTAACATTAATGACATGATGTAAATATTCTTACGTTTAGCAAAGAAATATTTTATTTCAGAATAAATCATTTCTCTAAATATGTTACTGTTAAAAGAAAACGGGCCAAGCCGATAAGAGTAAAAATGATTATCTGAATAACAATTAAATATGGACGTTGAAAATGTTATCAAGAGAAAAATTTGCAATAAAAAAAAAAAAAAAAAAACACGAAGAAAATACTCAAGATATTATTTACATGTGGACTATTGTCCTCATCTTTGTTGTGATTATCACAGTGTTTCGGTCGTTGTGCCCTTCTTCAGGCGTCGGATAGACTTCAGGGAATTTCAGACTGAACTCATTAAACTAGTCACTCTGCTTTCCAGTTTTCGTCCATGTCTCGAGTTATCTTGTCTTGTTATTATTTAAGACGGCCCAGTTAATGCCAACCCTGTTTCTACTGTATCTGTGCAACCCGACCCAGGGATTGAACTCAATATTCTTATAGCACCAAATTCACTAATCGACATTTTAATTCACTCGACTGTTCTCAAGGCACCCGCTGATATAATACATCGAGACTAGTAAATTAAATCGTCGATTAATGAATTTCGTGATATAGTAATTGTGAGTGTCAGGACTGCAGACATTTAATAACAACAACACATCTTTTAAATGAAACATAAAAAAGGTTATTCGGTGAAGGAAAAGTAAGAGTAGAATGTCGGTTGAAATAACATTTTATAGATTCTTTTCGGAAATATACAATGACAATATAATGTTAAATTTTCCTTGCTGTGAAGTTTGTTTAATTAAGTAATTAAGTGTTTATCGTGAGATGTATGAACAGACTTACTTTATGGCAGTCAGCCTGATGTGTTTGTGAGTTCATAGACAAAGGGTTAGTTGGTGGGGGGCATACGTGTAGATCAAACTAGCCTCCGAAATTGTTTTGAGCCCCGAGAAGCAGTAGACATCTATTTTTATAGTAATGATTGTAATCCAACAAATATTGAAAAATATACATTGAATTTAATTCCAATACATTCCCTAGGCCGGGAAGTACACACATACACTCAATGGAAACAATGCTAGCGATAACAACAGAGCAGTATTAAGAAGAACAAGAGGGGATATCCCTAGGACAGTGGAACGGGAACTGCATAGATTAAATAAAGGAGTTAGTTCCAAATCCCCTGAAGTTTATCTGGAAGAACAGAGATTTGACAAAAGCCGGAGGGCACAACTTTCGAATCGTTGTGATAATAACAATAACGATGAAGAGATTTACAGATGAAAAGATTTCGAATGTAAATGATGTAAATAATGATATCTGCTCGTTTCAGAAATTCAGACAGGAGGTTGAAAACATTAATCACCGAATCACAGAAAAAAAAAGAAAAAAAAAACTTCACACAAGATAAAATAATGCGGATAAGAGAACTCTTTAAAAATAGAGGGAATAATGAAGGCACTTTCATTTCAGAGATTGAGGCAACTATAAGCAGGTCTTAGCCTTTATTTTCAAATAAGTTATTAATGGATATTTCTCGACACTTATATTGCAGAAACGTTCAGAGAAAAGCGTCTGCTATCAATTCAATCTAAGGTCCTGATTTCAAAAGATATTTTTCTCGTCGAAGTATTTATTTTGTGAAGTATGAATAGCCCTAATAAATATTAATAAATATTACAACAGCTTTGATAAGCGTGTGTCTAGGCAAAAACGTACTCATTTGACCTATGCATTTTGAAAAGATCAAACGATATATATATATATATATATATATATATATATATATATATATATATATATATATAAAGCAGAAATAATAAAGATGCAGACTAATAAATGAAACAACGAAAGAAAACCGAAACTTAACTTGTAATTATGACTGAAAATTAGAAGTTTCTTTTGACGACATCAGGAGAAACCATTGGAAAGAAAAATGGCTGCTATTGGTCGTGCTGATTAAAGACGCAGAAAGAGGAGCAGGAAAATGCGAGCGAGGAAGACGACGAGAGAGAAAAAGCGAAGGAGAATAGGATAAAGAAAGAGGCAGCGCAAGAATAAGATAAGGTGGAGAGGAGGATGTGGAAGAAGAAGAAGAAGAAGTAAAAAAAGGAAAAGGAAAATGAAGCAGCAGTGGAGAATTTATAACAACACGAGGAGTAGTGATAAGAAAAGCAGAAGGATAAATAAGAACTGGAGGAGTAGGAGGAGGTAGAAGAAGTGTAAAGGGGAGAAGGGACTAGGAATAGGAGGAGGTAGAAGAAGAGTAGAAGGAAGGAAACGAGAGTAAGAGGAATAGGAGGGGGTAAAAGAAGTAAAGAGCAGTGTAGGAGTAAGAGGAGTAGGAAGCGGTAAAAGAGAGAACTTAGGGAAGAGAAGTAGAAAGAGGTAGAAGAAGGAGGAAGAAAAAGAGCAAAGGAAAGCACATGAGGTGAAAAAGGGTGAGAAAAGGCGTAGGGTTAGAAGAAAGGTAGAGGGACAGTAATAATGAGCTGATAAAGAATGTCAAAAAATAAAAAAGGAAAGAAAAACAACCGAAAAGTTGTAGAAGGAAGGAAGGAAGGAAGGAAGGAAGGAAGGAGAAAGAAGGAAGGAAAGGAGGAAGAAGGAAAGAAAGAAGAAAATGCAACTGGATAAGGAATAAATAGGTGGAGAAATTGAAAAAGCAAGAAGAAAGCGCCCACGAGAGGGAAGAAGAAAAAGTTCCCTCCTCATCCAAGAAAAACGAAGGAAGATAAGCCAAAAAACAAAACGTGGGGTAAAAGAAGGAAGAAGTGAAAGTAAGAAATAAAGAAAAGAATGAAGAAAAGAAAGAAGGAAACAAAGAAGAAATAAGGAAAAAAATTGAAAGAAAAGTAAAGGAAGAAATAGAAAAGGGAATATAGATTTTGAAAAATAATAAGAATGAAAAAAAGGAGTAAAAAGAAAAAAAAGTAGGCCAAGAAGAACGAGACATGAATAATGTAAAGAGTAATGAAAAAGAAAATAGGAAAAGGGAATGAAGGAAAACGAAAAGAATAAAAGAAAAGCAAAGGAAAAAGAAAAAGAAGAAAGGAAAGTGGATAGTAAAAAGAAAGGACAAAATGAAGATATATATATATATATATATATATATATATATATATATAGATAGATAGATAGATAGATAGATAATATTAGTGGTCAATATATATATATATATATATATATATATATATATATATACATAAATTCCCAAGAGGATAGAATCCAGGTAGAACCCAATGTCCAGGACAGAGTAAAAATAAAATATAATATGCTCAAACATTAATATTCTCTGGTTATAATTGGAATCGTAATCATGATCCAATTCATCAGACCTACAAATTCAAAAAGAATTTTGAATTTGTAGGTCTGACGATTTGGATCGTCATTACGATTCCAATGTAATAAATTATAACCATGGAATTTTAGTATTTGAGCATTTGATATTTTATTATATCTATCTATCTATCTATCTATCTATCTATCTATCTATCTATCTATCTATCTATCTAATGAAAATTAATCCCCGAAAGGGAAGAAGAAAAAAAGAAATGTAGAAAGAAAGAAGGAAGAAGAAGAGAGAAAACGAAAAGAAAAAAAGAGAAATATTGATAAAAAGAATTTCTGTCGTGTTAAGAAAGAATACAATAAACAAACAATTAAAGAAAGAAAGAAGAAAAAGAAAAAAAATCTGTGGCGAGAAAGAGAAAAAGAATGAAAAAGAAAGAAAAAAAAACGAGAAGAAAAGAAAGAACCTAAAATAAAGAAAAAAAAGACGCGCATAATGGCAAGAAAGAAGAAAATATAAAAAAGAACGGCCATAAAAAGAAAGAAATGGAGAAGATACACAGCAGTAAGAGGCTGGTTCCCCTTAAGATTACTGAAGTTAAGCAACGTCGAGCATGTTTAGTAACTGTAGCTGCATGTGAATACCAGATGCAGTAAGCTTGCATGTAAAGCTCGTGTAATGGATAACGGCTCAGAATTTAAATTCGGAGAGCCGAGTTCGAATTCCAGTCAGGTTCGTCATATTCACTCACGCGCAAATACCCTTGGGGAAAGGTATGAATTCACCTCTTCTCCCCCCAGATATGGGTTAATTAGTAGGACTTATATCAATAAATCATTATTTCTCCTCAAATTCTTGCAATCTGAAAATATTTTCTGGCTTTAAATAATCTGCATTTGTAAAAAAAAATCAATTAGTTACTGTGCTAAGAAAGAAAGAATGAAAGAAAGAAAGATGAAAGAGATTCACATTGTGGCAAGAAAGAGAAAAAGAAAGAAAGGCAAAAAGAAAGATGAAAGGGATGAATGCGGTGTTAAGAAAAGAAAGATGAAAGAAGACATGCAAAAGACGCACATCATAGTAAGAAAGAGAAGGAAAAAGAAAGAAAGAAAGAACAAATGAAAGAAAAGGGTCAAAGACTTTTATAGTGTTAAGAAAGGGAATAAAAAAGAAAGGAAGATAGATGGAAGTTGATAGGAACACATGTAGTGGTAAGAAAAAGAAAGAATGAAAAAGTAAAAAAGAAAAAAAAAACGGACATTGTGGTAAGAAAGAGAAAAACATAAAATGGGAAAAACATGCAAAGTGACAAAAGATTGAATAAAAAAAACTAATTAGGAAGAAAAATGAAGAACGAGGAAAAGGCGAATGAAGAAAAAAGGCGAATGAAGAAAAAAGGCGAATGAAGTAAAAGGAAGAAGAATAAAGAAATAACACCACAGTAATGCTGCTGCTGATGATGATTGTAAAAAAAAATGAGAAGGATCGATATATGCCATCGCTTATCAATTTTCACACATTGATAGACGGCTGTAAAGTGAGAAGCAATGGGAAATAAAGCCCAGAGATTAATGTCAAAACGATTGGGTTCGATAGAAAATTATAATTTAACACCTGAAAGAGAGACTGGTGTGCAGTCATTGCCAAAGTGATTTTAGGTCGATCGGCGTCGTTCGGTTTTGTTGGCTATGAGGAAATTCGATGAAATTTTCGATTTTTTTTCCTGTTGAAGATTACTCAACGATGTCCATCTTTACTTGCGTTACTTAAGCAGGGTACGATACAGGGTCAACATGGATGAAACACGTGATAGAAAACTTATTAAGTTGCATCAGTTTTCAAAATAAAGTGTGTCTGTCTGCCTTGAAAAAACAGTATACAAAATTCAAAATAAGAGTCTGCGATGTAGTCGATCCTTACCTGCTATCTTGGTTTCAGTCGATTTCTCACCGACGTGAGATGGCTTCACTCTTTTCTTTCTACAAATATTTTCATGGCAGTTGTCCTGGTGAGCTTTCCTCCTTGGTGTCTCAACTGCATGAATTTAAGCGCGCTACTAGATTGGCAATTAGGTCTCACCGTTTTACTGTTGAAATAGCTAGATGCACACTATTTACATTCTTCGGACTATAGTCCTCATATTTGTCGCCATATTTATTACAACGTTTCGGCCGTTGTACGCTCCGGCCTTCTTCAGGTGGTTGGAATGTCGAACTGAACCCTTTACTTCGCTCACTGAGGTAGACTGTTCTAATTCTATGTGCCGACCAAGCATAGAAATATATACAATATGGGAACCAGTAATAAGGCGTGCCAAAGAAAAGCGATAACAACAACAAAAATTGCAATATGAACTCTGGTAAAAACATGAAATGATAACAGCAAAAATTGCAATATGAGCAATGGTAAAAATGGTTGCTGAAGGCATTAGGTTTATAATACCCAGAAATTCATACACAGATGTCGTCAAGGACACATGGAAAGGCGTTAGTTAGATGCAGTGACAGGACCAAAAGTGTGTGAGTTCAATACCTAATTAAGGCGGTGGAGGACTTGGAGAGGGGAGATAACAGATAACTGACATCCATTAGACGTGGAACTAAATTAATTAACTAAATTTTAGTACTATTATTCTCTTTTACTATCTAGCTTAGTATTTATCAACCACACTTTTTTAAAATTCAAGGTGAAATTGTAGAATGACAAAGAAATCTGGTGCGAACTTAAAATTTAATAAGGAAATTTGAAAATTGGAAATTTTGGTTTAACATTCCCAAAGAAGATTTGCGATACAGTTTTCATTTAAAGGGATTTATGAAGAATCTTCTATTTTTTTTTTTAGAGAGACCGATAATAACTGATTTAAGTTAAATCTTTTAAAGAGGGCAAAAGGATTTAAATTTCATTGGGTAGGGCTTTACTCTCCTACTAGAAGTAGAGGACGTAGCCATTAGTTGTCACAGAGTCCTTTTTTTTCCGGGTTTTACATTTTCACAAATGTAAAAAGTAAAAGACTGAATGACTATTTCTTTGAAAAGGCATCGGAATATTCATAGTCAGTTTCAAGTAAAAGAAAAAAAAATCCATTAAGTGTAGTAATCCAGCAACAATTAACATTAAGTTAATAAACAAGTTTGTTTAAAGGCATATCAACACCTCTATGGGTTATTAATGCCAAAATCTAAATATTTTGAACACTGTTTTATGGCTTCAAATACAGGTAAAATGCATTGTTTGAGATTTTTCTATAAAATCTATTGCTGGTAATTTTGATTTAAAAATGTATTGTTAGTAATTCCTTTATAAATAAGTATGTATATTATAGAGAAATACATGATACTTAAAAGTAAGTTGAACTATACTGATTACACTCCAAAGCAGTACTTATATAGTTTATAGGTATCACCTTGCTTCACCCCCAAATCTTGATGTTGGTAACATTTCAGCCAATCCATTCTTCAAACTTTATCAGGTGTATAGAATTTAACCATCTCCTTCAACCAAACATCACCTGAGAAGAGAAAGTTGGTTGATTTTGTTTAGTGGCATATCAACCTCTATGGATTATTTAATGCCGAATTCTAAATGTTTCGGACAAAAATTTTATGGCTTTAACTAAATATATACTATAAATAGGTATTGTTGGTTGGCTGATTTTATTTAGTGGCATATCAACCTCTATGGGTTATTTAATGCCAAAATCTAAATATTTTGAACACAGTTACATGCCTTCAACTATAAATAAAATTGTTGGTCATATTACTATAAAATTTATTTTTGCTAATTCTGCTTTAAAAATGTATTGTTGGTAATTGTATTATAAATATATATTGTTGGTAATTTTTTATATAAACATGTATTGCTGGTATTTTTTCTATAAAAATGTAATTTTATAGTTTCATAGATTTTGTTTGGAGGTTCATTTTTTGCCCATAGCTGGAACCCTAACAGGTGCTAATACCATGGGTCAGGGCGAACCTGGGAACAACAGCAATTAGGAGGTGGTTCCACACTTCTCAAAACCCTTTAATTTCCCGATCAGAGGCCTTGCTGCCCGATGTAGTTTATCGTCATACCCAGGACTATAATAAGAAAATAATCTACGTACGCACACACACACACACACACACACACACACACACACACACACACACACACACACACACATATATATATATATATATATATATATATAGAGAGAGAGAGAGAGAGAGCAAGAGCGAGAGAGACAGAGACAGAGAGAGACAGAGACAGAGAGAAAGAGCAAGGTTTAAAAGAGAGACTTGAAACAACAAAAATATGGCTCTACAGAAGGATGCTGAGAATACCATAGACTGAACATGTGAGCAACCATAAAGTTTTAGGGAAAGTAGAAATAAAAAGGAAACTTATATTTAACATCAGGAAGAGACAGTTGAGGTTTCTGGGGGACATAACGAGGAAGGAGGGCTTGGAGAATCTGATACTCACAGGACAGATTGAATGCAAGAGAGATAGAGAAAAACAACGCATAACATACTTAGTGAGCTTGAGTAAATGGATAGCCAAAAAGAGCTTAAGAGAAATAATTGAAAGACAAAATTTATTAGGAGCTGCAAGGGACAGAAAGTTGGAGGAAGCCATAATCCCCTACGTCCTGAAGGGACACGGTACATAAAGAAGAAGGAGGCAAAAGGGAAAGGATTATCAACTCTCTAAAGATTAAGGAATTTAGCATCACGTTTAAAATAACAAAGACTTTACGATATTGAGTCACCCCCCCACGATGGTGTCATGTGGCACAAGGCCTTTTTAACGTGGGCATTCCGACTTTACTTTGACATGGAAGCCTTGTGCTTGGTATATCTAGCTTTTTAAAAAATATTTAAAAATACTTTAATTTTTTTTTAAAGATAATAACATTTCATAAACTATTCTTCTGTTGACCTGGGGCGCACCTGGCTACCTTTCAAGGCGCATAAGTGTGCCCGAGTGTTCTTCATGTGCTATTTCCTCTCAGGACGTTGGCGATCATATATATATATATATATATATAGGTAACGAAAATCTTGGTAATCCGTATGGATAATCCCAAGGAGGATGAAATACGGAGAGCTCAATGTTAAGTCAGAGCGAATAATTTAATTTAAAGAAAAAACAGACCACTTTAAGGTTCCATTGTTATAATTTATTTCACCAGAGATTTTATTTTTCTTTGGATCTTCAGACTTCACTTTCAAGGGTCAAAAATGAATTTAAAATTCACACTTTTGAAGGGCAGTATTAAGCTTATATAAGGTGACATAGAGGGTGGTGAGGGATAGCGTGAGAGACATGGTCGAGATTTAGTAAGGGAAAGGAAAAGTTTTAAAATTTATTTTTACTTTTTATTACAATACTTAATATTGAGGAGGGGGTGGGTAAGGATCAGACATTGACCTATTTAATCGGCAAACTCACCAGAAAAGATACGGGAAAAAAAAAAAAGAAAAAAGGGGGAAATAAAGAGATAAGATATAAGAAATGGACGTAGGGCTTTGAAGGAAGGAGAGGGGTGGTATAACTTGATGTTTGGGCAATTTAGAAAAACACAGATTTTAACGCTTGATAGTAATTTAAATGTTTAAATACTCCACAAATAAACTAGATTTAATGCTTGATAGTAATTTAAATATTTAACTTCTCCACAAATAAATTAGGGGTTTAATATAAACTGAATATTATATTAATAAACAAATATAGAAATAAAAATAAAAAGATACTAATAGTAATATTATAATATTGTGAATGACGGTTAAGGTAACATCTTTTTTTAGTTAGAGTCTAATTAATCAATTTAATCTAAAGTTATTTTTACATGAGTAATATTTCTTAATTAAAGTTTAAGTTTCAAATGAAGATGAAGTAAGATTTGAGGGTACTAATAATAGAATTTACTGTTTTTACATACACTACATACATATTTACGTAAATACACATACACATATATTCATATACATGTACAATTACATATATAACTACATACACATGTATCGATACACATCGGTATACACGCACATACATACACAAATATTTACATATACATATTTCCACATGCATCCCTCTTTATACATATTTAAATTTTATCTTAAATTTTACAGTTAACGTTAGATAGTGAATTAAGTTTTTAAATTTAAAAAAAATTTTTTTAATTTTAATATCGTGAATAATGGTTAAGGAGTAATATATTTTAATTTAAATCTAAGTGATCAATTTAAACTGAGATTATCTCCAGATGAGTAAAATTTCTAATTTTTCGAGACTAATTAGAGATTATTTCAAGATGAAGTAAGATTAGAAGGTAATACAAGAATTAGAAGGTAATAAAGAAATTTCTGTCTTTACATTAAATCTCTGTATATACAAACATACACGCATATATATATATATATATATATATATATATATATATATATATATATATCTTATACATATATTATACATATATTCATATACACACATATATAATTCCGTAAATATATATATACACATATACATATACAAATATATATGCAACCCCATACACATGAATCGATATATATATATATATATATATATACATAACTTTACAAATACACACACACACACACACATATATACATATTTACACACGTATCCACATATACATATACACATATACATATATACATATATATATATACATATACACATATATCCACATATCCATATACAAGCCCATATACACATTTTTATACATACAAATATGTACCTGCACACATGTGTGCATACAATCATCCTCACATCTAAATACACGCCAATATTTACTATCGTATATAAATATCTACACACACATATATATATATACCAACATACGATAACGCCTTCAAATATCATATGGAATCCTATAAATCATAGCCTAAAAGTAAGAATGTATATCAATGTACTTATGCCCATATACAACTGCATATATATTATATTATAAATGATAGTGATTTTTTAAAAGTGTAGTGAGTTATATTGAGATGATTTTTGTGTCTGCATTTAAAGATCATCTCATTGTGTTGGTTTAGTAACTCATATTAGGATCTTCTCTTTAATACATAGGTCACATCGGTCTCTGAAATTTCTTGGATTTCGAGCCCTAGACATGATTCTCCATTTCACTTGTGGGGTGAAGACGTTTCCTACTAAATCCCAATAGTGTTTCGATAGTGCTGTTTGGTGTCTTTGGGATTCATTTGTGAAGGAATGGCGATGGTTATAAAAACGCTGTTTCCAATTTACCGCAGATATTCCTATATATATTTTTTTTTGCTTTGCATTTTCCTTGGGGGAAATTGTGGCTTCGTATACCACGTGTTTTGTCATGCCGATTCCTCATACTAGACAATCTGATCTTGCTCTGCAATTACAGGTAGATGTTTATTTTTGCAGTTGGTTAACATTAAAATACCTTTGTAATTGGTTAGTGTGAAATTCCCTAATGATCTTGCTATTGTGAGAGTTTATAGTTTTTTCCACATTGTTCATGTACGATTAACTAATTTTTAGAATCATTTTGTTAAACATTTTTTCAATAGCTTATTGTTGTGGTAAATCCTTCTACAGTAGAATGAACTCTTCCTCCTCTCATAAATACAAACTGCGAGAGTCGGATAGCAGAGTGTGAAGTGGAGTGGAGTAGTAGACGCAGTGCTAATCTACTTATTACTAATACTATTATTTTGTATATATCTTCAATATACTTTGTCAACCTACCTTCGTCTTCCGTGTCTATATTTCTGGCCCCTAAACAGGCCACAACACTTATCTTTACTAAAATGCTTATCTATTAGCTTTAGGAAGTATTTCCCTATATTGATATTAGATAGTTTACAGAAAGGAGGGTTGAACCATATAATCTTCCTTTTCTTATTTTTGGACTTAGTGGATGTGTTATTAATTGGTTTATCTATATAATTTAATGTATGTTTCAATTTACTTTTTGATAGGGCTTGATTATATGTCGATTTATTTTGGTTAAAATTATTTTATTAGAAGACAGTTTGTTTATTCTGGCATTTACTGTATTTGGAATTTGGTTTATAATTTCTTTCGGGTGGTTTGAGTTGATATTTATGTATATGGGCGATTGGTTTTCCTTTTGGAAGGGTTATTGTAGAGATTAAATGTAACATCTACAAAATTTACAATTATTAGGTTGGATAATATTTTGATTTTAAATCCCAAAAATTGGAAGGTCTTAATTATTTTCTTCTGTAGTTGGGATGTATATATATTAGTTAATGTTGGGATATATATATATATATATATATATATATATATATATATATATATATATATAAATAAATAAAGAACAGTAAGATATATAATTCGGTGTTCTTATGTTAGTTAATGAATATGGAAGGTATTAATCATTATTTCATGAAAGCTATTTTATTCTCCTTGGATCTTTATACTCATGGAAATTCCATACGGATTACCATATATATATATATATATATATATATATATATATATATATATAAATATATATATCATCATTCAGCTAAGTGACAAATTTTATATTTGTATTAATCTTATTAATTCTCTTTCGCTTATATCAGACACTTTCTTGCAAAGATTGCCTGAAATGACGTTTCTTTCAGACTTGCACTAACTGACAGTATTTCTGGCTTCACACTTTGTTATCGCTATTATATATATATATATATATATATATATATATATATATCAAAGTATATAATTGGTATACACGGAATGAATTCCAATAACCAACAATTACTATTCTTAAAAGAGTGCTCAATACAAAGTAGAGCAGATATAATTATTTTTATAAAAAAATTTATAACATAAGTATGTTATAAAATCACTACAAAAATAGCCATTTTGTTTCAACACACTCTGTGTCTTATCAAGTGATGGTGTTGAAAAGAAAATAAATGGTTTTAAAAGTTTCAGATGAATTAACGATCCTACACTAGGGGGAGCATTGTTACAAAAGCTAGAATAACCAATCAAAAACGAAGTACAGAAAGATTCAAAAAGCTTGACAACAAAATCCTGCTATTATAGCTATTTAGATCTTTAAATACGTGTAATATTAAAAATATAATTTTTACTAACTAATAATTATAAATTTATATGATAAAATTTAATATTAAAATTAAAAACTGGCAATTTTAAAAATCCAAATTTAATCACTATTAAGTTTAAAAACTACAAAATTATTGAGAAAAGAAAAAAATATATATGTTTATTCAATTCATTTCTTCATTGAAATTACGTCTGACAAGACGAAAAGCTACAATTCGTCCGGTCATCTGATAATACATGTATATATTTTTTTTCTTTTCCGTTTTATTTTAAAGTTTGTGAATATGGTCTTAAACTCACGCGTGACACAACAAAAACACAATCAGATTATAATACATACGCATCCAGACATAATTAGATACATACACACACACACACACACACACACACACACACACACACACACACAAATATACACACACACTATAAAAAAAAAAAAAAAAAAAAAAAAGGAAGAGGTGGGGGGAATACATGAACAACTCCACAGCCCTTTACGAAAAAAGGAGACGTGGAAACTAACACTTATACACACACACAGTTAAATGTGAATACACTCTACATACACATAGATACCGATATATACACAAACATACATCCACAATGGCATAGACATTGAGAAATCACAACCAGTAAATATTTCAGACTTAAATAAATGCTAACCACTTATTGAATTATAACTTAAGGGAGCAAATATATAAAGATAAAAAAATTTAAAATAATATTATTTAATATATTAAAACGAAAACTCTAAAACAATAAATATCAATAAAAATATATATATATTATTAATCATATAAGTTGATAATAGTTTCATTATATATTTGGCAAAAGAAAAAACAGGATAAAAAATCCACAAATATATACATATATATATATATATATATATATACACGGCAGCAAAAACAAATTAACACACATAAAAAAAAAAAAAAATATATATATTCATACATACATATACGTACAGAAATACACACGAATAAATATATAAACATAAACATATACGTACATATACATATCTATGATAACAAGTACATATGTACGTACATATACATATAAACCTAAATACACACACATATATACACACATAGACTTTTATGCACACATACTTAGATATATAGTGTAGGATCGTTAATTCATCTGAAACTTTTAAAACCATTTATTTTCTTTTCAACACCATCACTTGATAAGACACAGAGTGTGTTGAAACAAAATGGCTATTTTTGTAGTGATTTTATAACATACTTATGTTATAAATTTTTTTATAAAAATAATTATATATATATATATGTATCATTCATTGACCGAGCAGCCAGTACATTTTTGGAATGAAATGTATAAGACCTTTCTCTTAAACCAAATTTTTAGGAAAACTAGTTTCTCAAGCCCAGTAGCTGTTATACTTCTTTCCAGTACTGTTGGGGGTTTCCATCCTAACCTTTTATTTGATGTAGTCTGAACATCTTGATTATGTCATTAGTTTCTCTTCGACTTCCATGTGCTATCCATTTTAGTTGTTGCTGCTGTTGGTCGTCCTCAAGTGATGTACTTTCTGTTTTTTAGTCGTTGTCTAAAGCCATTCAGTTTAGTAAAGATTTTAACTTTTAAAATAGAGACATAAGGAAAAGAAGGATGAGTCAGTATGATTCAAATATAAAGTGTGTAATGGCCGTATAATATCAGCGATGGTGTACGGTTGCGAAACATGGACATTGAACTAATCACTTGAGAAACGGACAAAGGTCAATGGAAAGTGCGATGCTAGGGATAACTCTGAGGACCAAAATAAAAGATACAGAACTGATTAAAGGACTAGCAAGAAGAAAGGATAAGGGGTGAAGCAAAAGGTTGGTTGGTTGTTGTTCAGAAGACAGAGAGATGACATAGAGGGAGTTGCAGGTAAGACATGACAAAGCGCATTTCAAGTCGTTATAGAAGGATTTAGGAAATGTCATATTCCAGCAGGGGATTTCGCAAGGGCTTTTGTTGCTTATATGATTTAAAACAGACACTCACAGTAGGTGCGAGTTCCCGCCTGTGGGAATTTCAGGATTTCAAGGTGATGAAAAATCTTTTAAATTTTTTTTTGTTTATTATTTATAGAATTTTGTTTATTGTATTCCAGTACCCTGGCATTCTACTGAACTTTTTGTCTCTTGAAGTCTGCTTCACTTTATTTATTTAGTAATTAAAAATCAGCAATATCATTGGTCCTTATCTGGCAGCTCGGCTCTAGTCACTTTCTCACCGCCGTAAGGTTGCCTATCTGTCTCTTTTCTATAAATACTTTCATGGTAATTGTTTGGATGAGTTCTTTGCTATGGTACCCAGACTATTTAAATTTAAGCGCAGTACTAAACTGGTTTCGGGATCAAATCCAATTACAGTTCAGCTGACTGGATGAAACTGTAAATTCTATGTTAATAGTTTTTTC
Organism: Acanthosepion pharaonis; assembly: GCA_903632075.3. NCBI lineage: Eukaryota > Metazoa > Mollusca > Cephalopoda > Sepiida > Sepiidae > Acanthosepion > Acanthosepion pharaonis. Next base: position 352,480 of record CAHIKZ030005441.1, on the reverse strand, counting down.
TTGCATTTCTCGCTTGTGGAACTCTTTTCAGGCTCCATGCTTTCTAGCCAACTTTAATCTGTAATAATTTAAATGCGTCAATTGCTATCTACTGTCCTGATTACTCTTTCCTCTTCCCACTCATTATTACTGTTTCTGTTCTTAATTCTTCCACACTCAGTAACCCCCTTATGTCTTAGTGGCTTTACTACCTTGCATGGGTTATACCGATTAAAAAATTAGTTATGGAATTAAAACAAATTACTGTACACGTATTCAAGTTTAAAAATCCGCCAACATTTTATATTGCTATTAAATTTTTAACCCCACCACTCTATAAAACTAATCCAAGTATATTTGTTAATATGGAAAGTAATGAAGATTTTTCTTTAATATATGCATAATATTTGGAGTGCAGCTTTTGAGCCAGACAATCTTGGAAAGTAGGAATAACATTCTTACATTTTGTGAAAAGAGGGCATTGGGCAAAAAAGGTTGAGAATCATTATTTTCAAATATTTGTATATATTAATATTTATTTAAAAAAAGAAAACGGAACGTGATTTTACCCCAAATGACCCACAAAGAATTACACACACTTTTAAAACTGAATAAATTTCGTAAAAATAGAAATATTTTGACACCTTTTGTTTTATCCAATACAGAATATTATTTTTTTTTATAGCAACCTAAAATAGAATTGTTGAAAAGCAATTCAAATCTAATAAAAATGTAGTGAAACTAATGCAAGATGGAGCCCACATTTGCAACGATAAAAATGGCGGTCATGTTGAAGGTCATGCACTATAAAAAGAAAATTATTCAAAGGGAACGGAGAAAAATGTGTTCTTTATTTAAATAAATGCGTTTGCTTTGCAAATGCCATGCATTCATCTGTAAAATCAAGTTAGAAACCGCAGCGACATATTTTGCATTCATTAACCTTAGTTCGCGCACGCGTTGCTTGCCAGTGGCCTTTGTGCAAAGGTGAACTGTTGGAATAATGCGACGTAAAACCATGAGTATTTTTTGTTGGCTACAGAAAAATACATTCTGTGTTGAATTAAACAAACCAATTCTGAATTGAATAAAATAGATTTAAAATAATATCACTAAGAAATGAAATTCATATAATAATTGGATTTTGTTATTAGTCAGATGGTATAGTTATAGGTGGGACAGGCTGATCCCTACTGTTGATTAATAGGATATTTTATTGTTATATTAAAGGAAGACTTACTAATGAATATACATGGCTTGTGTTACCTTAACAACAAAATATTAATTAATAGAAGAAATATTGATAAAAATCCAAAAGAAGAATCTGCAATATTATTGGTCCTGATCTGGCATCCTCGGAGTCAGTTACTTTCCCACTTCCGTAACGTAGCTTCCCTGTGCTTTTTCTATAAATACTTTCATGATAATTGTTCTGATGTACATTCATCTATGGTACCTAGACTTTATGAATTTAAGAGCAGTTGTAGATTGGCAGATAGGTCTAATCATTTTACAGTTAACTTAGCTATGTTTAACCGTAAGTTCTATGCTAACAGTTTCTTCTCCCGCACTTCTCGTCTGTGGAACTCTCTTCTGGCTTCTTGCTTCTAAGACAGTGCTTTTTATTTTTGTTTTATATTAGTTCTCTTTGACTATTTCTTTTACGTTTAATAAACGCTCGGATTCTTTTAGATTATATATAATTGAGTGGTTTGTTGTTTGCTACATATCAACCCTTGGAATGTATTTTTAGATTGTTAGAGATATAAATCTTACTAATTAACTCATAGCTGGGGGAGAAGAGGTGGATTTATACCTTTCCCAAGGGTATTTGCGATTAAGTGAATATAACGAACCCAATTTGAATTGGAACTCGTCTTTGATTATCACTTCTGAGCTATTATTACACCGTTGCACTTAAGCCATGTTTACATCACCTGGTATTCACAAATGGTCACCCATATAGGTATTGACCATGCTTGACGTAGCTTAACATCGGTGCTCGTACGAGAACCGGTTTTTCAACGTGAAAGTTTTTATATTATAGATAACATGAAACAATTGAATTTATTGTATACAAAAATTCTAGAAGAAAATAATTCTAGAAGAAAAAATTCTAGAAGAAAAATAAGTCTAGAAGTAAATAATTCTAGAAGAAAATAATTGATACAGCAAATAATTCTAGAAGTAAATAATTCTAGAAGAAAATAATTGATACAGGAAATAATTCTAGAATTAAATATTTCTAGAAGTAAATAATTCTAGAAGAAGATAATTGATACAGAAAATAATTCTAGAAGTAAATAATTCTAGAAGAAAATAGATCATACAAAAAATAATTCTAGTAGAAAAATTGTAGAAGTAGATAATTCATACAAAAATAATTCTAGGAGAAAAAATTCTAGAAGAAAATAATTCCGGCCTTGTCGTAACACCAGGTACAAATCTTGCATTGGCGTAAGACCAGGTTGATCATACATTGCTTTTTTATTTATTAATCTTGTTTTATATTAAGGTTTATTTATCTTGTTGTTATGTTACGTTCAGTTTTTTATTTTTAATATTTTGAAAGTCAGAATTCATTTTGATTTTAAAGTAAGAGGCAAAAAAATCTAGATTTCCTGTGTAGAAAATATAACCATTGCAATGGCAAAATTAACTTAAATGCAGATGTCATATTTTTTTTGACGATACGGATAAACCAGTATATATATATATATATATATATATATATATATATATATATATATATATATATATATATATATATAAACGCTCAAGAAAAATCGTTTTTCCTCATGTAAGGAATAGACTATTTCAGCAGAGGATAAAACTGATCGTCTGTCTTCTCAACCCAGATATGAAAACCATGTCTGAGTTGAGAAGATAGATGATCAGTTTTATCGTCTGCTGAATTAGTCGATTCCTTACATGAGGTAAAAAGATTTTTCTTGATTGTTTATCTACTGCTCTGCATAAATAAAATACATCAAGCTCTATTTTGGTATCTGTCTATATTTCTGAGATGAGGTATTATGTACACTATTTACATTATTCGGACTATTCTCCTCATCTTTGTCGCCATATTTATTACAAAATTTCGGCCGTTGTACGCTCCGGCCTTCTTTAGGTGGTTGGAATGTCGAACTGTTTGCGGAATGTACTCAAGGACACATAGTGGGTAAAGGCGTTGGTTAGATCGAGAGACAGGACCCAAAGAGTGTGAATTCAATACCCGGTTAAGGCAGTGGAGAACTTTCAGAGGGAAATTAACAGGAGATAACTGATAACTGACATCCATTAAACATGGCACGTGGAACTAGAAGAGTCTACACCAGTGAGCGAAATAAGGGGTTCAGTTCGACGTTCCAATCAACTGAAGAAGGGCGGAGCGTACAACGGCCGAAACGTTGTAATAAATATGGCGACAAAGATGAGGACAATAGTCCAAATAATGTAAATAAAGGTCTCTTTTGTGGATCAATTTTAATATTCTTATATTACTAGGATCCACTTGGATTATATACCCACGGATTTTATTTTACCTTTACTATATATATATATATATATATATATATATATATATATATATATATATATATAACCATTAATAAATAACACATTCTTAATAAAACATTTTTCGATCTAAAATACATTTATTTCGTCTTAGAGTTTTATTTTGTAAAGGAAAAAATTACAGCCTGATGATGAGAACATGAAGTTTTCGAAAGTACTTGCTGCTGTAAAAATACACTAGATCCATCTGACAACAATTTTATACATAAGGATCACATAATTCAGTGGATTGTTAGTAGGTTAATGCCTATATTAAGTCTGTTAGCAAAGAGAATTCGCCATTAATTGCATCAATATTACTAATTGATTCAATGTATGATTATCTCTTTATAATATATATATATATATATATATATATATGTGTGTGTGTGTGTGTGTGTGTATGTGTTGTGTGTGTGTAGAATTAATAGGCCGGCTATTATAATTTGAAAAATAAAAGGCCAAATTTATGTAACGAACTGATTAGAATTTGAACTAATATAATTCGAATACATTAATTTAATTGAGGAAGGTATATATCCATCTCTTCTCCAGCTCTAGCTACGACAAACCGGGTCTTATAACCTTCGTTGGCGAGCAGTTTACGAGAAACCTGAGGAGAGACGTTTGGAAACCTTGTGGCTGACCATGGACACCAGTTCGGTTCTTCCAAAAAATGTGGCTCGTTCTGCACAAGCTTTCACCACTATAATCAAATCATATGCGCGGGCAGCCTGGCTGTCCAGTTCTGTGGACTGAACACTACGAGAACCTCATGCGTCGAAGACGACAAAAGCGTCTATTATATATATATATATATATATATATTTAATTAAGTTTGTTATATTAAGAAATAATAAATAAGAAAAAGCCAAAACCCAATAATATCAACTATGAACACGGCCACAATGTGCTGACCGTGTTTGAAAAATACAACAGTCATAGATACATACATAAAACAATCGATACATTCAATTAAAATTAAAAATAAAAGCCTTGATAATGGCTAAAAGTATAGCCGAAAGCGCTCGGACATACAAAACATTTAGACAATTTCTACATAATTTAAGTCCAGAAAAAATTTATAAGAAAAAAGACTTTTATTATTATTATTATTATTATTATTATCAATTTGTAATTGTGATGTTTATAATGCGATGATGATGATTTCGATACTGAATATGGCTAGACAATACAATGTATCTATTTTGAATATGATCGCTTAACTACCCCCGTCCTGTTTTTTTTTTAACTTATCCAGTCCTGAAAGAAAAAAATCATTTCTAGGTCACCCTATCGGCTCATGTTTAATTCTTTAAACTTTCTTTCTTTTAATATTAAAACTCTTTCTTGTTCCTTTTTTCCTCTTCCTTTTCCTTCCGTCTGGATAAATTGACTCCATTTATTAACAAAACACCGGTCTGAAGTGATGGATGTAAAAAAAAATCATGAAAGAAATTATAACTGGGTGGATTTTTAAAGATTCTCTACACATAATATATATATATATATATATATATATATATATATATATATATATATATATATATATATATAAAAATGAAAGGACAATAGGATATATAATCCGGTGTTCTTATAGATATTTTTATTTTTACAAAATAGTGCTCAATGTAAATTTACAGAGCATTACTATTATAAATTAATTTAATATATGTTTTTATCGCTACACAGTTCTAACCATGTTTCAAAAATGGAAGCTGAAAGCTCTAATTTAATTTTGTAATTAAATTAAAGACATTAGTTGCATTTCATCCTCAAGCGAATTTTACTTCAATTTTTTACTGTGTAGCGAAAAACCATATTTTAAATCAATTAATTTATAATTTATTATATATATATATATATATATATATATATATATATATATATATATATATATATATATATATATATATAAAAATGTGCGTTATTAATGATTTTCTTTTTCGAATAACAGTTTGCACTTACAGATCGAAATGATTACAGTGATTGAATTTCGATACCAAACCAGTATCTTACTCCGAATGGCCTTAACGTCAAGTCCCTATGAGCAATGGCATTTGCCCTTACCGAAGTTCTTGGAGTGCTTATTTATTTGCTATGCCAGGCTCTACTGTTCTTATCCGCCAGACCAATTCCTATATCATCTGAAATAATCGAAACAGACGTCTCACTTTTGATCCAATCATTATCCTGTTTCAGACATCGTTGGAAGTGTGGCGAAGGAAAAGTTGTCGTCTTATGAGAAGATGGGGAAAAAAAAGTTTTATTTTTTGTTTTGTTCTACCCGTTTCGCCTTCAGCTATATCATTTGGAAGAAGACGTGGCGGAAAATTGTGTGCAAATGGTAGAAGTTTAGGCGAGGTATTCGCTAAAAGAAAATGTCAGGCGTTTAGTTGTTTGAATAGAATATTGGTGAGAAGACGTTCTTTCGAAGAACAAATGCAGGGTGTAACTTGTTATTTTTTATTTCTAGATATTTGAATGTTTGAAAGAATTCCAGAATACACGAGAATGAATGGTCAGAAATAATTATGGAAACCATACAAAGAAGCCCATTGCAGATCCTTGGTCTCACGTTTTCTACTAACATGGAAGTGGAACGATTATATTCAATTAATCGCTTAGTCTACTACTAGGAAAGTCTGTCCTCTATGTCGTGCCAGACATTCTTTCTTGACAGAATCTATCTTGCATGTTTATAAGTGAACCATTCGTCCATGCATCGAATATTTCTGCCACATCTGGTCTGGTGCTTCTGCTATATATACATAGAGATTCTTGACAAAATTCAAAGAATGTGTAACGTTAACAGTCCTGATCAGAAATATTGGTAAAGTGAATGAGAGAAAATTGAAGCCTTTCAAGTTATCCAAATGCATTCGTCAGCGTTGCCCACTAGGGCAGGTCGAGTTTGTAAACGTAGTATTGCACTCAATTTGAAGGTTAGGGTTTGACATGATAAACACTGACTCAAAATATATTTTTGTAAATGGTTACCACTTTGTAAAGAAACCAGATTGAAGGGTAAATTTAGATTCAAATTCGTAACGTTGCAATTTTAGAGCAACAGCTTTATAAAATTTATAATTTACTGAAGCTTTATAAATTTTATATGCACAGGATGCAAAACTACAAAATTCAGACTTCAAGATAAGAAAGAACAAAATATGGCAGATGTAACCAAGAAATTGTCTATTTTATTGGTTAGGAAAAAAATCCTAGCATGCATCTGTACAATTTATCTATAAATTTTGGGAGCGTATATATTTAGCAATCATTCCTAGCAGATTTAAACGAACATTTATACAATAAATTAGCCTAATGTCAGTTGCTGAAGATAATTTTCATTCATTATTGCTATGTCCCCAATGTTTGCCAGTCATATCTGATCCTTCATGTTTGAAGGTAAGAATTTCCATCCCTATCATGCACTGATTTCAATTTAATAGAAATATTATCCAGGTATATTTCAACCCCTAGCTTTCTACAAATTTTGATCTTAAAAACAACTTTTGTACAAGTATATGAAGAGGTGCTGAAAAATTCTCACCCTGGCCTACTTCTCAAAATCAGATCAACTGGTCAAAGATCATTTACTTCAAATGGAAAATATACTGAACAATTTAGCTATATTATCGTGTAATATGTCATAGAGTGCAATAATTTTACTGTTATTTTCAATAAACAATGCAAATGTAAAACATTTTGTCATTATGGTGTTATATACACTTTTATCTATTTTTTGTTTGTTTGTATTAATTACTACCCTGAAAGCCGCCATATCGGGCAGCATTTAAGCTAGCTCCAGCGGAAGATTTTGATTGGGCGTTTATCGTAATACTTAGGAAGGAGTAGATGCAATAGGCATCAATAAACTACAGAAAAACTCAAAACTGATCGCTGCCTTTAAGTATTGCATTAATATTTAAGTTTACCTTTAAAAATTTCAACGATAATTCTTCTGTCGTCATTTCATTTAAAAACAATTTGACGTACGTAAGTCGTTACTTTCCGTACAAACAATTCTTTTTATTTCATGGGTGACTTTCGCTGGATTTCGCAATAACATTTCGATTATTCCCAATTTTATTTCCAAGATATAAAAACTGTTATCGTACAAAAAGTTCATCACAAAAAATCACGTAAAACAATCGCAATAATGAAAATTGAGAATTCCAAATTTCAGGATTTCAGGTCCAGATCCGGCCTGGAATATTTTTAATTTGCTCACGGAGTCAGTCTGATTCCAAAATGGTATGATATGTTGGGCTACGGTTTCTAGGTGTAAAGTTGAAAACAATTTTATTTTGAAATGCTGTAATTTAAGAACAGTAGTTTTTTCATTTGAACATGAGCTATTGAAAGTTAGATAGTTGTGTCACTTTGTTTTTATCGGTAGAAGCCAAGATGGCAGAATTCGAAAAGAATCGCAGTAATGAAAAATTGAGAATCACAAATTTCAGGATTGCGGGTCTGGATCCGGCCCGGAATATTTTTAATTTGCTTTCGGAGTCAGTCTGATTCCAAAATGGTATGATATGTTTGCCTACGGCCTCTAGGAGTAAAGTTGAAAAATTGATACACTGACACATTGATAATTCCCATTTATTATATAGATGATCTTACGAATCTTATTCATTGAATAGCCTTTTTCGTAATCTTTTACAATTATTTTACAATATTTTCACACAATTTTTACTTATCGAATTCAGTAAAAAAATATCCATATTTTGTTTGCTGTGATTCACAGTTACAATTTTGGTTGGAATATATTCTTTGCATTTAATAAAAAAGATATTAACTTTATTTGGAATTATTCTTGAAATAGAAAAATTTTGAATTCTGTAAGCAAAAACCTACGGAAGTTAGGTATTTCTTTCTTTTTTTCGGATGAATTTTAAAACTAAATGCTCAAAAAATGGTAAAAGCTACGAATCTAATTTTGGTAGCAGTACTTAGCACAACAAACCCCAACTTTCACACTGAGTGCAATGAATGTTGATTTGAAAAGTGAAAACACAAATTGCCTTATTGCTCACAGGCTCTGTGTGCGTGCACTGGATTCTTTCCTGTGCATGTTGAGGGCAAACCCAGTCCTTGGTAGGATTTCGTTACCTGCAACAACCATCGCGGCCAGGTACAACGCCTACACCGAACGTGTTTCACGCTTGTAACAAGCAGTGCCGACATCAACAAAGAAATCTGGATGTCAAGGGGGAAAATATTAACCGTTATAAGTCTGTTTACTTACGGTTGGGTTCGTGGAAAGCGGTCTTCTGGTTCTTCAGTTGGATAGACAGGCCTTGCAAGATGCTCGGCATCTTTTTTGGTATCGACCTCTAGCTAGTGAAGAATGCGCCGGAGGTTCTTGAGTAGATAGTTAGTTGCCGTAGTTCATGTAAATACGAAGGAACCCTGTTTTTTTTTTTTGAAGAAGGGCACCAAGGTTTGCGTTACGTATATCTAACCCCTCATCTTTTACCGCCTTTCAGTTCTACCACTGCCGTTCACAGAACTAGTTGAAGTAGAGAGAACTCTGTTTCGTCTCCACTGGTGTGTTGTGAGGTCAGGAATTCCAAGCATCAAGACTCATCGTTTACAATTCCTTGGTCGGATGTGTATAGCAGTTTCTGGGAGGAGGGTTAAACTTTCCAGGTTTTGAGGAGCGTGCCCACGGACAAAGGGGTGGCCCTCCGTTTACATTTAAACGACTGCTACTTGTACCACGAATGCCGACATGCTTTGAGAGTTCTTCCTCAGATACAGGCTGGTCTCTCTTGGACGATCCGACATTGTATCGGGTATTAGGGGGTGCGTTCATGACAAATTTGTCTAGGTGCTCGGTTTGACGGGTGGGTAATTTCGCTCCATATGACATAGGCGTCCTGGGTATAACGGTAAATTACATCCCACAGCAATGCATCTGGTCAGGTTTTGAGGAGCGTGGAACCACCTCTTAATTGCTGATGTTCCCATGTCCACTCTGACCCGGGGTGGTGTTAGGGTCCCAGCTATGGGCAAATAGTTAACCCTGAAACTGGGATAAAAACATTATGAAACCGTAAAAAGTGGTTTTACTACATACCAGAAATACTTCCCATAATAACATAATGGACTATTCCATACGTAATAAATACTGCGCCTCAAGAGGAAGCATGGTGTTCAGTCTGAAGTCTGGAGTGAAGTCCGTCAGGCGTCTGTCAGTCAGTCGAGCCAGAGGCAGTCCTAAACAGAGTCGCGTTCAGACAATTACTACAAGACATTGGAATAGTGATACTGGTTGAGACTACATTATTCTCCCTACTAAACCTGATTGTTCGTACTAACACTTTCTACTTCTCTGTATATATTCCTGTTTGTAATACATCTGTGTTATTCTATATCCGTGTTCGAGTTCTTCTTTATTGGTTCTACCTTGGACTATCACCGTGGTACAAGGAACCGGACCATAACACTTTGTAAAAAAAAAAAAAAGAAAATTCCCAGCAATACATTTTTAGAAAAAAAATATTACCAACTATAGTTTATCTTGAAAGAAAATATTACCAGCAATAAAAAAAACAAAAAAACACTGTCGGCGTTAAATAACCCATTGAGGTTGATATGCCGTAAAACCAACCAAATCCAAACCTATATGATATAGGTTGAAATGCCTTATTAATGGTGATTCCTAATGCGCTCTGGGTCTGTAAAAAATCTTTCGCAGTTGGACTTACCATTTCGCCAGAGTGCTTCCGCTGCGGTGGAATCGAAATGTTGATTGAGTGCGTCTTCATTCATTGACCGGTCATACGAGGTGAATTCAAGAAGTTCTGAGACATTTTTTGGAGAGTCAATTATAACTTTTATAAATTATTGTAGTTTTAATATATAATTACTATACATCTAATAAGTTGACTTGCCAGATTTTTTTCTTGCACACTGAAAGAGATGGTTATAAACACTCTTTGAACACCCCCCACTAAAGACTAATTGTCACAGCGGACGAACTTGGAGAATGCAGTCAGGACGTGAAGCCAATTTCAAAGCTCGCTATGCAATAAAGTTTTGTATTAAACTGGGCAAAATACTACAGAAGCTTATGAAATGTTCCAGACTGCTTCTGGATAAACTAGTATGAGCCAAGCATCCGATTTTCGCTGGCACAATAGGTTCAAGGACGGTGGAGAGGACGTGAGAGACGATGAATGATGTTGGAAAGAGACAATGTGAACGTGGGCGTCAGAACATCAGAGATGGTTGAGAAAATTCGCAATTTCCTGGATGAAGACCGTCATGTCTTTAAAGAGAATAATCACAGAGTTTGGAGTTGGTGTGGCAACTGTTGACAGAAGTATTCATGATGATCTGAAAGTTTCTTGCCAAGGTGTTCAGTGACGAACAGAAAGAAAGACGGGTTGGTAACAGCAAAGAGATGGTTGATGGTCATCAAAACTGTCCCTCACTCTTACAGTTCAGACCTTGCTCCTTGTGACTTGCTTATTTCTCAAGCTGAAGAGAATCTCAGTTGCAATCGTTTCGAAAACACTGAGAAGATGATGGAGGCTGTGATAAGTGTCCTGGACACCTTCACTTTGGATGACTTCCATGGGGTCTCCGTAGTGTAACAGCAGCGCTACAGCAAGTGCGTTGAAGTCAGAGGATCCGACTTTGAAGGAGTTTATAGATTTGTACTTCCTTGGAATTCATAAATGTCTCTCTTGAAAAAGTCTCGAAATGCACTTCCCATGTCCATTGTGTGAACTTAATAAAGGGCACGTGTTGCGCGGGCAATTCTTGTCAGTCCCGTTTGTAACAATATGATCTCGTTTTCGGATAGGAGGAAGCCCTATATAATTATGTGCTTGTTAGACGTGATGCGCATAGTGGTATGGAGGAGACGCGGCGGGGGGGGGGAATGAAGTCCACAGAGCATTGTCTGTTTCTTTCCATCATCTGTTTAATTTCTCCAAGTACCAGGTGAAGATGAAGTACAGGGTGGAGATGAAGTACAGGGTGGAGATGAAGTACAGGGTGGAGATGGAGGACCTTGCCGAAATGAGTGTTGAGTGAATTTTTTTTTTAAGCATTACGCCCCAAGCAAGGCGTGAAGCCACTAGGATGCAGGGGGTTGCGGAAGATTTGGAGCGAGAGCAGATAGGAGTGATAGGAGAAAGGATGAGGAGAAGGATAGTGGGTAGATCAAGGTAACTGGAGATGTCGATTGACATTACATTTGAATAGTTGGAGATTATAGCTTTCAGGGAAACAGTAATTGGGAAGGGTGTTCCACAGGCGAGAGGTGCGAGGTATGAAGCTATTAAAGTAGAAGAGACGGCTACATTTAAAAGTTTCTACAGTGTAAGGGTGGGAGCGGGATGCCAGCCTCGTAGGGCGCTTGAATTCATGGAGTCTGGGAACCAGTGAAAGCAGCTCATCAGAGCAATTACCATGAAAGTATTTGTAGAAAAGACAGAGAGAGGCGACGGCGCGTCTGTGAGAGAGTGACTGCAGACGAGACGCCAGATCAGGGCCAATTATATTACATATCCGTCTCTGGATCTCGTCAAGAACTCCGAGGTAAGCAGAAGGTGCCCCAGCCCATATATGGCAGCAATACTCCATGCAAGGGCGAATGGTTGTTTTGTATATTTGAAGTATCGATTCAGGGGAGAAAAATTTCCTGGCGCGGCACAGAGAGCCAACTTTCCTCGCGGTGGAAGAAGCAATTGACTCAATGTATTTGTTCCATCTCAGGTCAGCAGTCAGCGTGAGACCGAGCAGGCGCAGGGAGTTGCTCTCAGGAAGTTTACTATCAGACATTTTAATGGGAGGCAGGGAAGGATCTCTATGGTGGTTAATGGAGAGTAGTTTAGTTTTTGTGGCGTTCAAGTTGACCAGCCAATTCTTGCCCCAGTTAACAACCGATTGGAGGTCCATTTCAAGACGCACGGCCAGGTTAGTTTTGTCGCCGACACTAGATTTGTTTTTGAGGCAGGAGTAAATTGTAGTGTCGTCTGCATAGATGCCAACTTGGGAATCTATAGAGTCTGGAAAGTCATTGATGAAAATAAGGAAAAGAGTGGGGCCAAGGATGGAGCCTTGGGGCACACCTGCGTTCGTGGAATAGGAACTGGAGGAGAATCCGTTGAGAACGACCTTCAATTCTCGGTTTGACAGGAATGGTTGTATTAGATCAAACAGTCGACCAGTAACACCATACCCCTGGAGCTTACGAAGAAGGCCGGCGTGCCAAACCCTATCGAATGCTTTGGAGATGTCGAGGGCCACGACACGAGCCTCACCGTTATTTTGAAGTGCTTGGTAGACAGTTTCAGTGATGGCCGTAAGCACATCAGCTGTAGATCGGGCGTAGCCTAAACCATATTGCTTGTCTGAGAGCAGATTATGAGATGTAAGGTGATTAACCACTTCGGCATTGATTAGGGCTTCGAAGAGGGGTAGGAGACTAATAGGACGGTAGTTAGATGGGTCATAGGGGTCTCCAGAGTTCTTAAACACAGGAACAATGGATGAGGACTTCCAGCAGTCAGGAAAACAGGATTCCTTGAGGCAGTAATTATACAGTTTAGAGAGGGCGGGTGCTAGCTCAGGCGCGAATTTCTTCAGGACAATGGCTGGTATGCCATCTCCACCACTAGCATTGTGGGGGTCTAATTTGGAGATAATGCCCAGTACCAATGACGGGGTTATGTGTAAGCCACTCAGTAAGGCCTCAGTTCTAGGAGGGAATTCTGGTATGGGTACACCGGTGGAGTCGAGCGTTGAATTAAATGAGAATTTCCGAGCAAAGCATTCGGCCTTGTCGGTAGAGGAGGTCAAGACCTCGAACTGGTTGAATAAAGGAGGTATGGAGGGTTTTCTATTGTTCAGGACACTCTTGCAGACCCGCCAATAATCTTTGGAGCCAAATTTGCGAGATGCAATACGTTCCTTCATCCGAGCAGCTGCTAACCTTGAGTGTTGTCTCGAATAGTTGGAGTTTTTCCGATAATGACACATCTGCCCAACTCAATTATGTTAGAATAGTTTAAGTTCATTGAAACTTAGCTTAGGAGTAAATGGTCATTAGCCTCTTTTGCTTCTCAGTCTCCACCCCCCTTTTACGTTTTTCACCCCTCCATTCTCTTGTTAGATGACGGATGATAGAGTTCTTTGGAGCGGTGGAAACATTTCGTTTTTGTTTTTAATTTATTTTTTTTTTTTTGTAAATGTTCTCACAGTATTTTCGGCCAGTTAATTTGCTTTTTTCAGCCAATTGTTGGGCCGTGGAGAAGGTCCAATACTCATTTTTTTTGTGTTCAAATCATGGGGTTGTTTTTTTTTTAAATAAAAATCATGTTTTCTTCCCCTCCCCACAAACTGTAAATACAATTGTAAATATTGGCATTATTCTAGAATTTTATCGTGGTTATATAAATGTGCTATTATTGTGCTCGTATTATTAAACTGTGATTGGGTTAATAAATAAAACTTTCTAAATTAAAGTTATGACAGTGAAGACCAACACACCCCACTTTTTGACCTTGTAACTTTTGTCAAAAATGACAAAGAGATAGACGTGATCCGGGTTCTTTTTGCCTCGTATTGAGTAGGCGACAGGAACAGAATATCTCGACGAATAGTATATGCATCACTCAGAATCACTTGAATTTTGTCTTTTCTTTGCTTTCCTTTAAAGGAAGCCATTTTGTGCGTTACTTATGTAAGCCTTTAGGTAGCACATCGGACTGAAAACAAATGTCCAGTATCCTTGAAAATATAGATATACACACTGAAGATTTTATGTGTTTGGAGAGAGGGTGGCATGCTCCTCAGATTGATGTCTGACCTCTAGGCTGTAACAACAGCCCACCCACCTTTATACGCTATAATGTAGAAGTGCCGTTCATATATCTTAGATTATAGTCTTAGTTCCTTCAAAGTGTCTAAGATATAGTTAATTCCTGTATAATTTGACTATCATTTCCCTCCAAGCAAGGCAACAAAGCCACTAAGACGCAGGGTCTTACTGAATGTGAAAGAAGATGAGAAAAAAAAACATTATTAAGGGGAGGAGACAATGAAAGAACAAGAATTAAGAAGACAGAAGATAACGATTGACATTAAATTTAAATTTTTTAAGATCAAAGGCAATAAAGCCACTAGAAAGCAAGGGGTTACTGAATGTTAGAGAATATGAGAAAAACTACTATTAAGGAGAGAGGACAATAAAAGAAAAAAGAATTAAGAAGACAGAAGATAACGATTGACATTGCATTTAAAATTTTGAAGATCAAACTTGACTGGAAAGCAAGAAGCCAGAAGGGAGTTCCACAAGCGAGAAGTGCGATAGAAGAAACTGTTAACATAGAACTTACGGTTACATCTAGTCATTTCAACTGTAAAATGATTATATTTTGCCTAAAATCTAGTACTACACTTAAATTCATAAAAGCTAAGCGTCATAGAGGAAAGTTCATCAGAACAATTACCATGAAAGTAATTATAGAAAAGGTAGAAGGAAGCTATATTATGGCGATGGGGAAGTAGCAGAAGCCGAGGTGCTATGTCAGGACCAATGATATTGTACATTATTCTTTGGCTTTTATCAAGAATCTTTAAATATATACCAGGAGCAATGGACCAGATGTGGCAGCGAGATTCAGAGAAAGGATAAATAGCAGACTTATAAATACGCAAGATAGATTCTGACGAGAAAAATTGTTAAGCCCAATACAGTGAAGCAACTTTCCTAGAAGTAGACCTAGCAATTGATTCTTTCCACTTCATGTTAGCGGGAAAATGTTACACTGAGAAGGTTCAATTAGTCAGAAAGGCTTCTCTTAGACGATTAATAGAGAGTTTCGTTTTGGAGGCGTTAAAATTAACAAGCCATTTCTTGCCCCAGTTAACAAGAAAATGTAGGTCATTTTTTAGATCAGATATCAATCTGGCCATATCGAAACGATCCGACGTACTTTTAAGACAGGAGTAAATAGTTATGTCAAAACGTATATACCGAGTTGATTTTATATCCGAAATATAATACACGGACAGAATTGAAAGAAAGGGATGACACACATGCATTGTTCTTAAAGAGATTTTATATTAACGTAATGTCACACAAGAAATTTTATACAAATATATAAATACGTGTCCCTAATTAGTTCCACATAGAGAGATTGTAACGAATGAATAAAACAAGCAGAGTGGAAAGGCAAGAAGCGAGAGGGTCTTACTTGAATTGCTCGAAGTATTATAATATTTTTAATTCTGAAAATTGTATAAAAACGGTAATATGAATCATAGAGACAAAAAATTCACCTGATATTAACTTTGCGTTTTGCCTTCCCTTCCAAACACACATTAATTTTGGCTCCCCAAGTTCCCTGATCTCAATCAAACGAAAGAAATAAGAAGCAAATACAAAGAAAAAAAGGAGCTAAGTGGATTATCTGAAATCTGGTAAAAGCTAATAGCATTCACTTACGGCTTTTGCAAATTGACAGTTCCCGCTTCGAAGTTTTTGCTTCAGTTTCTAGAAGAGTAACAAGTTGATGTAAGGACTTTTAAGTGACTAGTGTGGATAAAAACAAAGCCTGAGGGCAACCAAAATATAACTTGAACAGATGTCAGAAACATGTTCCTTTTTTCTTCCTCCTAAAAATTAAATTGACTACAAAATTGCTGCGGGGAGGGGGCGGTGATGTTGCAGTTACTTGAATGACAACGGAAGTAATTCAGACGAGGAGAATTTTCTCCCCCTTTGATTCGTCCATTTTTATTCAGTTTCAGCAACGTGCAATTATAGAATAATGAAATATCTGTCGATTGCGGCAACTGTTTCTGTTGAATAAAGACGCAAAAGGTCTTGTATGTCTGTTGTCATGTTGTGAAATAATGTTTATTAACCACTTGCTTAAATATTCCCTTCGGCATTCTCAGTGTCAACCCATTTCTCCTCGTAGAATTAATGATATAATTAATTACAAAGGCTTATTATCCCTCAACTTAATTAATTTTATTATTAATTATTACCATCACTGGCATGCCACAATAGGTAATTTGAATGAGTGCAAACATGTCAACTGAAATGATCCTGAATTTAGCATCTAATGAAGCTGAAGTTATTATTTGGACAGATACAATTTTGTTAATTTATTTAAAAAAAAAGGTGTGGGGGGGGTCGACTATTATCATCGTACGGACATAGGGTAAGTGTTCTGATAGTAGTGAAGGTGATTTGCGGGGGTGATATCAAGAGCTTTGATCATCACTAAAATAGTTACAGGGTGGTGGTGAGAGGGTAACAAGGGAAAGTAGACAGAGCGGAATTATGGGAGTTTTGTTTATGACCGAAAAAGGAAGTAAAGTAGTTATAGAATTATTGGGGTGGGGGCGTGTTTTGTAAGCAGTCCCCTCCTCCAGTTCTCCTGCCACGGCTGGGGAATAAGTTACAGAAATATCCTTCTCCTACAAGCCAAGGCAACATGGGGAGAGGGGGCACTTACATAGAAGTTTACTTTGCAGTAATAATAGTCACTCCCTTAAAAAAACAATCAAAATACCGTAGGCATGATTTAATTATCAAAACAATATTTGAATATAACACCTGATCATCTTTTTAGGAAGCTGCTGCTGAGAAGCTCGTACGAGATAGAAAATAGGTCACATGACATAGCATTCAATTTATTGACCAATGAAAATAGTCTATACTTAATAATTCCTGAAAGCACTTTCAAAAACAAAACAAATCAAAGCCAAAATAAAAAAAAAACCCAAAATAGACAGGAAAACAAAAAAACAAAAAACAAAAACCAAAAAACAAAACAAATAAAGCAAACCAAAAACAAAATGTTAAAACATCTATAACTAACTATTTTTTGTCTTAACAACGTAGAAGTTAGCGAGTCCAAATCAGGACAATTTCAACAACTAGTAAGTCATTCCTACTACCACACACAAAGAAAAAAACTTTCCTCCTTTGAATCTACATACCCTAGAAAAGAACTTATTTTTTAAGCGTCTGAATAGTTCCTTTTTAATTAACTTACTGTATAATGACAGTTACTATGAATGCCCATAAGTATTATCTTCAGTCATTGGCATAAAATGTACTTGTTATGTATCCAGTCTGCCTTTCAAAATCGTGTTGTTCACTAATTACTTCGACGAGCAATAACACTTCTCAGAACCGGTGTCCTGATTTGACTGGAAATGGCTTTATTATTCAAGTTATAGTATTTTAAAGGTATTGCGCCATAATAGAGTTACGACGTGCTGCTTTAGAAGTGTTACAGTAACAAGAAACAAACGTACAGAAATCAGTGTGAAGAAATCAGCTCCTTCCGTTTAACAGTTCTTCGAGTCTTGTCTGTTCTCATGTAAACGTTACTAACAAGCGAATTTAATATGCACTCCTGTAACGTCGTTAGATTTGAATGTTCTAGTTGAAGAGAGGAAAAAAATGGAAAGAAAAAACAACAAAAAAACAATATTCAGCGATTTCGAGAAATTTCCGGATAAAGCACATATCCAGACATGACTGAAGAACAGATCGACCGAAACAATATAACATCTTCTATCATTATTCACTGACATGAAGTAGAAATATTATATGGAATCAATTGTTAGGTCTGTTACTAGCAAAGTTGGTTTACTGTGTCGTAATATACATTTTTTTCTCACCAGAATCTCTCTTGCAACTCTATTTGCACACCATTCATCCGTGCATTGAATATTGTTGCTATATCTGGTCTAGTGCTTCTGTTAAGTATCTAGGGATTCTGAACAAAATTCGAATAAGAATCTGCAATGTTATCGGTCCTGACCTGGCATCTCGGATTCAATCATTTTCCCATCGCCGTAACGTAGATTTTTCTATCAATAGTTTCACGTCAATTGTTTTAATGACCTTTTCTCGTTGGTACCACGTCTTTACAAATTTAAGCGTACTACTAGATTGGCAGTTAGGTCTCATCATTTTACTGTTGAAATTCCTAGATAGAACCGTAAGTTCTGTTCTGATACTTTCTTCTCCTGCACACCTCGCCTGTGGAATTCTCTTCCGGCTTCTTGTTTTCTTGTAAACTTCAAAAATTCGAATGCAACGTTAATCGTCGTCATCTGTCTTTTGTTTTTTTTTAATCGTTTCACCCCAAGCAAGGCGATAGTGCCACTAAGACGCAGTGAGTGAAAGTGAAAAGATTGAGTATGGGGAGAATTGAGCAAAGATAAAAAAAGGAACAGTGTTCAAGAAGGTAGAATATGACGACTGAAGTTGCATTAAAATGTTTGATTTCTGTATTTCTCAGGGAAGCATGAAATCGGGAGTTCCACAGGTGAGAAGTACGAGAAAAGAAACTGTTAGAGTAGAAGTGGCGGTTACATCTAGCTAATTCAACAGAAAAACGGTGAGATCTAGATGCCAATCTAGTCGCACGATTAAATTCATTTAGTCCGGGCACCAGGGGTAAAAAAAAAAAAAACTCACCAGAACAGTTGCTATGAAAATATTAGTAGAAAATACAGAGGGGGTACGTTATGCCGGTGAGAAAATGACTGAAGTCAAGATGCCAGGTCAGGATCGATTACATTAAAGACCCTTTTTTGGATTTTGTCAAGAATCTCGAGGTGTACGGCAGGAGCACCAGACCAGATGTGGCAACATTAGTTAATGCACAGATGAATAGTAGATTTATAAATGTTCAAGATGAAGTCTGACTAAAAAAATGCTCTGGCACGACACAATCAACCAACTTTCCTTTCAGTAGATGTATCAATTGATTCTATTTAGTCGCTCCATTTCATGTCAGTGGAAAAAACGAGCCCAAGAAGGTGTAGAGTTGCTCTCCTGTAGTTTAGCATCAGCCATCCTGATGACAAGCAGAAACGTTTCTCTGTGGTGATTAAATAAAAGCAGTTTTGTTTTGGAGGTGTTAAAATTTACAAGTCATTTCTTACCCCAGTTAACCACTGACTGGACGCTCTTTTCAACAGCAGTTACCAGGTTTACTTTGTCAGATCTGTCGGACTTGCTACTAAGACAAGAGTAAATGGTTGTCTCATCTCCATAAATCCCTAATTGGGAACTGTTGCCATCGGGGAGATCATTGATGAAGATCGGAAATAGCGTAGATTCAAGTATAGAGCCCTTGGGGATCTTCACGTTAGTATGAAGAGATATGGAAGCGAGCTTCATTACACGGTTTGTTAGGAACAATTGGATTAAGTCAAATATTCGTCCCGTGACACCGTAGCTCTTGAGCCTGCGTAGAAGGCCATCATGCCAAACCCTGTCGAACGCCTTGAAGTAAGATGCATAACCAATTCGGCATTGATTATAGCCTCGAGTACATTAACAGTTCGATAATTTGATGGGTCAAAGGGTTCCCCAGAGTTTTTAAAAGCAAGAACTACAGAGGAGGACTTTCAACAAGCTGGAAAGCAGGAAGTTAGGCATTTGTTGTAAAGTTTGGAGAGAACAGGACCCGGCTCGGGAGCACATTTCTTTAGGACGACAGCAGGGACCCCGTTATATCCGCTTGCCTTGTAGGGATCTAATTTAGAGATAATGCCAGAGACCAGTGACGGGGTTATGCGTATATCACTCAGTAAAACCTCCATTCTAGAGGAAAAATCTGGTAGAGGTACTCCAGATGAGTCGATAGTGGAGCTGGAAGAGAACTTTCGAAGAAAGAACTCTGCCTTAACTTCAGTAGATCTCAATACTTCAAATTGATTGAAGAGGGGGAGGTATTATGATTTTCGATTGTTTAGGACACTGTTGCAGAGCTGCCAGTCATTTCTAGAACCAAACCTGTGATCCCAGTTCTTTTATTGTTTCCACCTCAATGACATTTTTTTGATTTATTTAACTTTCAGTAAGCCCTTGCGTCTTAGTGACTTTATCGCCTTGCTTTGAGTGAAATGATTAAAATATTATATTAAAACATCAAAGAGGAGCTGTCTATATTTCTGAGATGAGGTATTATGTACATTATTTACATTATTCGTCCTCATATTGTCCTCATCTTTGTCGCCATATTTATTACAATGTTTTCTCAAGGACACATGGCACAGTGGATAAAGGCAGTGGTTAGATCCAGTGACAGGACCCAAAGAGTGTGAGTTCAATACCCGGTTAAGCCAGTGGAGATAACTGATAACTGACATGCATTAAAACGTGGAACAGAACTAGAAGAGTCTACCCCAGTGAGCGAAATAAAGGGTTCAGTTCGACATTCCAACCACCTGAAGAAGGCTGGAGCGTACAACGGCCGAAACGTTCTAATAAATATGGCGACAAAGATGACAATAGTCCGAATAATGTAAATAATGTACATCAAAGAGGAATATAACAGTCTGAAAAGTAAGTGGAAAAATAATCTTAGGGCATTAGATAATAGCGGAAGATCAGAGAATATATCAGTCGAAGCGGTGTTTTAAAAAAAAAATCAATGAGGATGAAAATAATCCTTTGAGTATTTGGGAAATGAAGTTGTATTTATTTTTGGCTACAGTAGATTCGAATATGATAACTGCTACATTAATTCGAATTTGTTATGATAAAATAAATAAATGAGAATAAATAAATAAAAAAGAAATGTTAATATCAAATTTAAAATTTACATTTTTGACGTTAAGACTTTGAATATTAAATCCATCCCCCACTTTCCAATCGATGTGCCGACAAATTCTGGAGGGAAAAAGAAAAAAATATTGTATAGAATTTTCGCAACTCACGCTTTGGAGACTCTTTTATCAAAATAAGGTTTAAAACCGCTTCTGAAATGCTAATTTGCTTAGCAATATCAACTTGTTTTTTTGTTTGTTTGTTTATTTCTTTCTTTCTCTCTCCCCATCTCTGTCTGTCTGTCTCTCTCTCTCTTTCTCTCTCTCTATATATATTACCTAAAAACTTTAATCTCAACGGAATCACTCCAAAAATATTAAACGGGACTATCCCCACCCCGCAAAAAATATAGAAAGTTTTTTTTGGCACATTCTTTTCTTTTTCTATGTGCCATGTTCCTTCAGGACGTAGGCGATAACGGCTCTCTTCAGCTTCCTATCCTTAGTAGTCCTTGGCGATATTTCTCTGTTTACTATACCTCCCACGCTCCGTTCTGCCATCGATTTACTCAGGCTAGTCAGGTAGGTTATTTGCCTCTTTTCCCCTGCCCCTTGCCTTCAATATACCTTGTGAGTGTCAAATTCTCCAAACCCTCCTTTCTCATTATGTTTTCTACAAATTTGAACTGTCTCTTTCTGTACAAGTGACCTTTTTGTTTTTATTTTCCTTAAAAACTTCCTTCATTCACGGCATTCTCAGTATCCTTCTGTAGAGCCACAGTTGGGTTACCTCAAGTCTTGTATTCATCTCTGAAAAAATTTACCAATATTCATTGCCATATAGTTGGGTTGATATAGCTTATCACTTTCCCACCTTTTCCTTTGTTTCTATCGAAATATTTCCTGTTTCTTAATACAGTTTTGTTTTTGGCGGTATTTTTGTTATTTTAATGCGCCCTCAGATTGCAGTGCCATATTTTCTGTTTTCTGTTAAAACACTCTCCAGACGTTTAAACTTCTGTACTTTTAGTAAGAGGGTGAGCCCGAAAATGCGATCTGAAGGTCGAGAACACTAAAATCAAGCAGACGCGGGAGTTTAAATACCTGGGTAGCGTCTTGACAGAAGACGGTAAGTGCTACGCTGAGATCCGTAGATGGTCAAGGACACATTCCAAAAGCTGGACAGAGTACTGCGAGACAGGAGGATTTCTTTGGTAACAATGAAAAGAATACTGAACTGTTACGTGACATCTGTCCTTCTTTACGGCAGCGAATGTTGGACGATTTCCTCAAAGATGAAGGAGAGACTCGAAGCGACGGAGATGTGTTTCTACAGAAGGATGCTGAGGATATCATGGACCGAGCGTGTGAGCAACGATGAGGTCTTAGAGAGGATTCAAACACGGAGGAAGCTTATACTTAATATCCGGAAGAGGAAGCTGAAGTTTCTGGGACACATAATGAGAGAGGAGGACCTGGAGAATCTGATACTCACATGTCGAATAGAGGGAGAGAGAAACAAAAGAAAAAAAATGCATGACATACCTGGTGGACTTAAGCAAGTGAATGGTAGAACGTGGTTTGTGGGAAGTGGCAGAGGGAAGGAACTTGTTGAGAGCTGCAAGAGATAGGGGGAAGTGGAGAGCCACGATCGCCTACGTCCTGAAAGCACATGGCACATAAAAAGGAAAAAAAAAAAGACTTGTTTGATTTGACATCTCTAACTCAGAGATCATATCTTGGTCTTTTTCCTTTGCTGACGACTATACATTCTGCCTTCTTAAAATTGATGATTAGTCCCTTCTTCTCGCTTTCCTTTATTACCTTGTCTAGGAGGTCCTGTAGTTTTCCTATGTTTTGTCTGCTATCAACATGGTCATCTGTATATCGTATATTAAGAGTGCACTCACCGATAATAATTCCTTGTAAGGTCTCCAGTTCCCTTAGGATATCCATGCTGTAAAAATTGAATAAGTCCCGCGAGAAGGCTCATCCTTGTCTTATGTCCTTTCCTGTTTTTGTATATTTATTGAAACCAACGCGCTCCCATGGTAACTAAAAAATTGCGTTCAGATTACCGGGAAGTAAGATGAAACTAATTTTTAAATTACCCGTGGGGATAATTTGAGGGGGAGGGGTTCATAATCAACAATTTATCCAATCTAGTATTTTTGTATGATTCCAAGTACATTTACTATTAGAGACACGTCACTAAACTTACACATTTTCACCAGCCCTCAAAAATGGTTCCGTTTTCCTCCAAATTTTCGCTTTCTTCTGTCCGCTGGTATGGGAAGTTTTTCCTTTTCTTACGACTATAAAATCTGGTTTGTTCGCTTGGATTGCTTGCTGCTCTGTTCGGGCTCTCGAAGAATCCTGTTTTCTTAGTTTTCCATGAAAGCACGTGATTGCTGCTGATAGCGTTTGTCATCATGTTCGAAGTCGTCGTTTGCATAATTTCCATTGTTTTATTGTTCCTGCCCTATCGTGTTTGCTTGCGTATTTTTTTAAATGAACTTGCTGCATTTGCTTCTGATCATTTCTTTTTAAAAAACCATCTCTTTTACTGCACTTCTGAGTCATTTGTTTTATTTCGCTGAATTTTGGAAATATTGGTTATCTTTCAGCAAAAAAAGAAAAAAGAAAAAAAGAAGATTCGCCGCATGACATCGTCAGTTCCATGTGTGGTCGTAGGGTCACTGTTCATCTGAATACCCCCCTTCATATGTCCCGGTACGTCTGACTGTACATGAATGATTTTTAGTCCACTCAGTGACGTTGTCTGCCCATTTCTTTTACTCTGCCTGCTTCTTCTTTTACCAAAAGTGGAACCTTGTAGAGCAATGGAATAATAGTCGGCTTTTATGACGTGCCCAAAGCATTTCAGTTTTTTCTTCTCGACCGTGGTTATATGGACTTTCAATCAGCCAGTACCTTGACACGCGAGAAGACCATCACAACAAATGTATGTTCTGCTCGTATTACCCGTAAGTGTAGGTGTATCTGTGCGTATCATCATCATCATCATCATCATTAGTCTCATGACCGGGGTGTGAGCGTAGGGTCGCCGAGCAGCTAAGCACCTGACTAATTCCCTTCATATAGGTCAACTCGAGGCATTGTAATGGTTAGCAAGTTTGTCTCGGTAGAATAATTACGACTGAATATTGAGTTCGATCCTCACTAGGTGCCCCATACTTTCGGCCTTGTGTCACATCTAAGCTACGTTTGGAAAATTACTAACTCCCTTCTTATGTCTCGGTTGCGTGCCAATGTCTTAGCGTATGTGAAGGATCTGCATGTATTACGTGTAGGGTCGCCGGTCAGCTAAGCACTTTCTTCTTTTACCCAAGGTGGGACATTGTTGAACAGTGGAATGATTGTCGGCTCTTATGACATGCCCATACCATTTCAGTTTTCTCTTCTAAAATGTGGTCACGTGGTCTTCCAATGGGTCGGTTACTTATTTGACGATGTCTAGCACTGCGTCATTTGTGATGCGGTCCACGAAGGAGATGCTTAATATGGATTCTGTAGAATCATATTTCTAATGCTTGGATTCTTTGCTGAAATTCTGCTATTAATATCAAGATTCTCAGGTTTAGAGAAAGATTAAGAACGCCATTGCACGCAACAGTCTGCTCTTTGATTTCAGGCAGACGTTCTTGTATTTCCAGATGGTTCTTAATCTCTGTGGCTATTGAAATCATTTCTATTTTGAGGACTTCTTTGATAGTTTAGTCAAGATATTTGAAATGTTTCACTATTTTAAGTTTCTCATTAACGACTTTTATTTTGCATCAAGTTCCTTTCTCATTGTTCATCATGAATTTGATTTTATCGGCATTGATTTCCAGGTTTATATATATATATATATATATATATATATATATATATATATATATATATATTGTGGAAACATACAGAAATGTAAAAAAAACATATCTATGGACGCAAAGGGACCTTATATATATATATATATATATATATATATATATATATATATATATATATATATATCAATTTATAACATATATAACAATTTATCAAATACATTAGTCATACATACAGGGTGACCCCAAAAAACGGGACTTTTTGAAGTGCGTATTGCCAGACATTAGCAAGTGGCAACACTGCGAGACAGTGACCTTGAGCAAGTAAACATTTCGCCATTTAGAATTCAAGATAAAATTTACAGTATCCCAGCTGAGATGTTGCAGCAGTCAATGAGGAATCTCAACAGCAGATTTCAAGAATGCATTCATACAGGAGGACGCCATCTACAGCACATAATTTAAAAAAAAATGAAAATTCCATCATTGTTTCTGAAATGGCATATGTTAAAGTTTCAATTACTATGAATAAAATATTTCTCTTCTATTACTCTTGGTTTTATTGGATTGTTAAAAAGTTCCTGTTTTTTTGGGTCACCTTATAGAAATAAATTCAACCACAATTTTGACTTAAAATGCCTCAATTATCAAAAGAGAAAATCGTCAGAAGGAAAACTCAAAATGAGAATTATCGAGGTTGCTGCTATCGAATCTTATCAAAATATAAATCTACGGCCCGGTTTCTTTCAAATCTCACTTTCTCAAGCCAACGTACACGATCGAAAATATGTTGAAAAATCTAAAGCAAAATAGTTAAATCCATTCCGTCATGTTTTTGAAGATATACAGCACACACGACCATTCCACACCATAACGCAAGACCTCTGATCAGGAGGCTTTGAGGAGCGGGGTGTTCCCAGGTCCATCCTGACCCGGGGTGGTAGTACCTGTTAGGGTCCCAGCTATGGGCAAATAGTTAACCCTAAAACTGAGGTAAAAAGCATTATAAAAGTGCAAAAATAGGCTTTAATACCAGAAATACTTTGTAAAAAATTATTACCAGAAATGAATTTTTGAAGAAAACAAAACTATTACCAGCAATAGATTTTTGGAAAAAAAATTACCAGCAATACATTTTTTAAAATAATATTATCAGCTATATATTTTTGAGGAAAAAAAAATATTAACAGAAATAGATTTTTGACAAAAGAAAAATATTACGAGGAAAAAAAGTTGTCGGCATAAAATGACCCATTTTGGTTGATATGCCGTAAAAAAAAACAAACCTAACCAAACCACACCATAACGATCTAATCACAATTTGAACAATATTCATTTATAAAATACTAAACAAAAACAAATACACTATATCTGAAAATAATTTACTTTGTGATTTTTTAAATTTCAGTATTTTAATCTCGTATTTTTATATAACACTTTGCTGCTACAAACATTTAATACTCGTATTTAACTTTATTTTTGGCCGCACTTCTCTTATGTAAAGGGCTTCTAGAATTTTAACTAGCGTCTTACAAGAGACTAACATCGCATATCATTTTAAATGTCCTTTGGGCGATTGCATCTCTGATAAAAATGTTAATACGTGTGTTGGTTTTACAACAACGACGATGACGAGAAGACCTACGTTTCACTTGAAGAATCATAGTTCAATCTGAGAACATTTAAATGAACACTCATAACCACATTCACAGTTTAGACAAATATTAGTCGAAAATACATGAGTGCTTCATCAAGATAATAATAATTCAAAAACTTAAAATTATTTAGCCAAACATGCTCGAATGCAAATATGCTGCCTAAATACATACACACACACACACACACACACACACACACACACACACACACACACACACACATATATATATATATATGTATAATAATAATATAGCACACATATAGTGCTGGGGTTAATTAAACAATGCTCGATATAATATAACAGGGATATTAAGTATATATTAATAGATATACATATTATCCCTCGGTGGAAGGATGGTATGTATATTTATTAATATATATATATATATATATATATATATATATATATATAGTAAAAGGTAATAATTCCATTGGTATATAATCCAAGTGTATCCTAGTAATATAAAATATTAAAACAGATCCACAAGAAGAGCTCAATGTGTTTATTTCAGAGCAAATAATTAAAAACAACAAAATACAAAATCATCTCATATGGGGAATAGCCTATTTCGACAGACAAAAATATCGGTCGTCTGTCTTGTCGTATTAGAAATAGACATGTGAAAACTAAATAATCTATGTATGTATGTATATATATATATATATATATATATATATATATATATATATATATATATATATATATATATATAATTATGAAAGACTTTAAAATCTATGCTAATATTCTATTTCACAAAACCGATACTTCGGTTTCGTCTCATCAGACCAAAATCAGTTAAATGGATTTAAAATTTTACCAGGCATATATATATATATATATATATATATATATATATATATATATATATATACACCAATTAATACTCAATTTTTTTTCATCTTTGTGTCATTTGTCCGTTTCTTCTACTGAACCAGAATATGCAATTTTCAACATGACCAGACCCATGGACATAAGATAGAAATTATATTTCCAAGGAAGATCTATTTTAATCAAGGCTTTGATCCATTTGTCTACGTCTCTCTCGGTCTGTCTGTCCTCAGGTGGTGGACTAACTTTTAGTGTTCTTTCTTTCGTAATTAGAGGACCTCGCCAGAGGGTATGATTAGCAAGATGAATATAAAGTCCGAATGGAAAGGCATCTAAGTGTGGTAAGCCATCTAATTCCGATATAAATGGTAGATGTTTATTCATTTGGTCATAGTCTGGAAAAAAAAGCCAGAATCGAGGAGCATTCGAATCAGAAACAATTTTGTCCCAGACTAGCTTCTGGCAGACTTGCGCGGGAGTTATTTAGCGATATTGGTTTCAGGAAAGAAAGCAAAGAATTCTTATAGGCAACACACACACACAAACACACACACACACAAACACACATATAATAATAGCTGGACACTCGTATTCGAGGATACCCACCAATCCCCATTGCAGATGCTCTTTCAGGCACATTTGTGTTCGTTCAACACCCACAGGGCGAACCTGTGGTTTATAATGCAACTATGCTGAGCAGATTTTAGTTACAGTTTTTGGATGAGAACGTGTTATCTAGCATGATCAACAATCTGAACAATGCCAGCACACTTAAAACCTCGGTCACGATGACTTCTGATTTCATGCTAGCACAGCAACCCCCCAAATGTTCCGCTACCCAATTTCACTCACAAGGCTTGGGTCAACACGTGGTATGGTTTTCAGGCACTTTCCAAAGGTGCCTCACTCCAGACCGATAACCTCCTTCCTGACAAATCAACCGTGGTGAGATTTGAATCCGTGTCTCATGGTCAGAAAGCGAACGTCCATACATCCATACATACATTCGAAGTTAAATATCGTCAAGTCTGGTCAGTATCTAGATAGGTGACCACTTGGATGTGTGGGTGGCCTAATGGATAAAGTCTGGGGATTTGAAAAGGGTGAGTTGAGTTTCAATTCCGGCCGGGATACACTTCGTTATATTAACTTACTCGCAAATACCCTTGAGGAAAGGTATGGATACACATCTCCTCTGCCCCAGCTATGGGTTAATTAGTAGAACTTGTATCAGTAAATCATTAACGCCCCCAAATTCTTACAGTCTAAAAATATTTTCTGGCGTTAAATAACCTGAAAAGTGTTGATAAGCCATAAAAAAATAAATAAATCAATCATATACACAACACCAACAACCTTCATCCCCACGTTCTCCACGGATGCAAGCAGACGAAGTTTTCTTTGCAGGCCTTTTGGAAGCTGATACTTTTTTCATATCGGCTGCAGGAGAATTCCTTAGAACTGGAAGGAGCACCGGCTTTAAAGCCTTGATTCGTATGTTCTGCTATAGTTCTTTGGTTTGATTCAGACAAGAAGCTTAGCTGGAAGAACTTGTTCAGGTATATTTCTTTGTCGCTAGATGTTGTCCATTGCTGTCTTTTTTTTATTATTAGACCTCACGACAGCATAATCACTCACAGAACCATTTTTCACCAATGACAAACGGAAACCTCCACCATCACTGGCATATCTGACATCAAACGTTTCTCCAGATTAAACTTAATTTGCTACAAGGGAGATTTTACAAGCATATACATTTACTGTGTGGAATTATTATATTACGTTTATTATTATATTACAAGCACGCACACACACACACACACACACACAGAAGAAGAAAAAAGAGGATAATAATAATAATAATAATAATAATAATAATAATAATAATAATAATATGTTAATTTATTTGCAACCAACAGCAGCAGCAGCGCGTAGAGTTCGAGTTTAGATAAAGCCAAGATTTAAATGTTGCTTTTCAAGGCAGTAAAGAGAGGGAGAGACAGAGAGCGGATACTTTTCTTTAACAATATTTTTATTTCTAGAAAATTCAGACCGGTAGAAGAGATTAAATAAATATATTGTTTAATAAATAAAAGAGGCGTCTACTCAAATATGATTATCCACTAATTATAACGTTTAAAGTGATAAAATTTGTCAGATTAATAAATAAAAAAAAATTCATTAGTTATTTAGAAAATATATATATATATATATATGCGTTTGTGTCTGTTATTTGTATATTCCCTTTATTATGTATATAAGAATGCTTTATTTTAAATACTTTTAAAAGAGTTTCTATGGACACAGAATGCGCTTATCCTCTTGTGGGTGGAGGTAAGTCACGTGGCTCAAATGACGGCAGCTTAATGACGCCACTCCGTAGAGCGACGAAAACACCGGTCATTTTTCAGTTCGTTTATAGCAGCCAAACGAGAAGGTTGCTTTCTTTAGTCGCCTTCCTGATGGCCCGGGCCGAGACTAAATCTTTCTCCCTAGTAGCTTACAAGTCTATGGTTCCTTTTCCATTTGGGAATATATCTTTCGCAAATATAGAATGAAACTCCAGCTCGCAGTCCTCAATTTGGGAAACTCCAAGACTCGTTGTTCCCCATTCGTGGAATATGTCCTCGCTTGGGACATAGATGAATCTGGTCCGTTTAAATCTGGAGTACTAAAAATGGATTCTCCAGGTAGAGCAGTATCTCTATATTATATGTAAGACCCTTCCTTTTTGTTTCTCCTTACACTCAACTTTGTTGTGTAGATATATGCGATATATTATTCTGCGTGTGTGACATGTGTACATATGTATATATAGTTTTGTGTATGTCTTAGTGATATAAAATTCTTTCTGAGAACAAAGCATGTTTGTCATTCTTTTTCATTTCAGCCATTCCATTGCGTCCGTGAACTACGGTGTTGTTATATCACGAATATAATAATGCCCATGGCGGAAGAAACAAAGATGAAGAATAAATCTTTCTTTCAAGTAACACTTGTAAAAATATAGAAAGAGTCCGATATTTCCTGACATTACAGAATGAATCGTCCATATTTCCAGTAATATAATTCCAGAATGGCGCATTTATTGACTTCTCTTTTAATATTTTTTCCGTAATATAAACAATCTACTTTTTTCTTCTTACACTTTACTTGTATATGTCATATATTGTTCCTCGTATGGAACATGTGTATATATGTATATATAGGTTTGTGTATGTCTTTGTGGTATAAAAGTCTCTCTGAGAACAAAGCATCTTTGTTATTACTTTTGCTTTCAGTCATTCCATTCTGTCCATGAATTACAGTGTTATTATATCACGGATATAATAATGCCCGTAATGGGGGAAATTGAAATGGGAGAATAAATCTTTACCCTAGCTCTACCTCGTTACAAAACTTTTTAATACACATAAAATTTCTTTTTAAATGGGTGTGTTGCTGGACGGTGTGAGATGAACACGTGTGTCTCCTGAAATGTCCACAACAAAACATGGTGGACTCGGGAGTATGAGTCCACTATAAAGAAATATAACGAAAGAACCAGAACCGATTCATATATATAGACAAATAATAAAATGTATTAAACAATAAACTGTTTACAAAATGACGTAGACAATAATGTGGGTGTTAAAAATTAATGAGGAGAGATTGTGTTTCAAAGTATGCGTGAGTGAATGTTCGTACGTACGTGTGTGTGTAATGTTCATGCGTGTTCCACAAGAGGGAACGCTTTCTTCTGCGAGAGCTTTACATTGTTGTAGTGTCCCCTGAAAATGAGAGAGCGAGACAGGAACTATCCGAGTATATATAGCATTCGAGAGCGCCCCCAAGTAGTGGTTTCAAAATTTAGGAGGCGGTAACTTCGACAGGTGTCTGTTTATTATTAACGCTCCTGAGATCCTATTCTTTTTTTTCATGTTTTTCAAAAGGAACGTGCCAGCGTGCCGATAGTTTGAAGTAATTCAATTTCTTTTGTTTGTGAAACTATTCACGTTCTTAAGTTCTATAATTAATAGTTTCTCCTCCGTGCATAGACTGAAAATGTTGCGTCTGTTTCTTTGTTATATTTTTTAAAAATTATATATACTATCGATATTTTCTGTCTCTTTTTTAGTTCACACACACTTACACACATACACATTAGTCACATGGTATTTTTAACTCGAATGATAGCAACTAAATACCATCAATACAAAAACACTTTGGACACTTTGGTTTAATGTTCAGCAAGCTTGCCTCGCTAAGTCAATTACGACTGAGTAGTGAGTTTGATCCTCACTGGGTGCTCCAGACTTTTGGCCTTACTGGGCATGTCGACGATGTGCAATGGTTAGCAAGCTTGTTTCGCTAAAACAATTACGACTGAATAGTGAGTTCAATCGTCACTGGGTACCTCGTACTTAGGGCATTATGTCACATCTAAGCTACGCTTAAGAAATCACCAATACAAAAACACTAACAAAAAATGAAATTATAGAAATAAAACCAAATGTACACTACAAGGGAATTGCAAGGAGAAAGATTTAGTATATATTATATTCCGTGCTAAGGGAATAAATACTTAACACCAGGTGGATGCAAGAAGAAAGGTTTATTGTACAAAATCAGCACACTATGAAATACGGTACTGTTATACACACGGGTCAATCTAGTAATGAGTGCCACTATTTGGAAGGTCGGACGTGTTTGCGTCGCCACTCTCTCCCTCTTCCCCCCGTCTCTCGTAGGCAGTTGACTTTATAGGTACTTACTACCTATAGTGTTATCATTCATGGGGGTGACTGGTTATTCCATTGCATCAGTATATAAGGCGAAAATGACAACAAAGGAGAAACGAGGGAATGGATCCTGTCACAACGGAAGCAAAAATAACATAAATTTTTATAGTGAAACTTGGTTTGAAGACTGATAATGTTATTCGTGTTTTGAGACAAGTTATGGAGATAATTCCACAACAGTTTACAAATGGATACCTCGTTTCAAAGAAGGTTAATATAGAGTTGGAGATGAATTTGTTTGCAATGGGAATTCGAATGAGTTCAAAATTTGAGAGGGATCGGCGATGAATAGTAAATAGCTAAGACTCTAGGCATGTCAGTTGGTTCAGTTGACAGAATTTCACCTGGAAAATTAAAGTTGAGTAAACATTCTACTCAAAATTCTTGCGCCTAGATCAATAAAAGACAAGA
Source organism: Acanthosepion pharaonis (assembly GCA_903632075.3). Lineage (NCBI taxonomy): Eukaryota > Metazoa > Mollusca > Cephalopoda > Sepiida > Sepiidae > Acanthosepion > Acanthosepion pharaonis. The sequence continues at coordinate 319,874 of CAHIKZ030005441.1, read as the reverse complement.
GCAGAGATTTCAGTGTACATTTTAAACAAATAGGGTGAAAATCTTGAAGTATAACTGGATATAAAATTTGGTTTGTACAAAACGATCCTAAGTACAAATCTCAGGTAAAGCAAAAGTAAATCAGTCAGGAGGAAAGATTATGTCGATGGTTTTTAGGGATCCTGAGGACATTTTGCGAGTTTAAGTTTCTTAGATTGGAGAAAAGACAGTAACATCTGCTTATTATGGAAAATATTACCTAAGAATTTAGAAAAAATGTGACGTAGAAAGGTTCATTAGTGAATCCTTATCCACTAGAACAATGCTATCCTTAAACAAGAGAAACATTGCAAGAATTCCGTGTGGAATCGTTAAAAATCAAGCATACTGAACTGATTTCGCATCTTCTGATATTTTCTTATTTCATAACTGTTATGGGAACTTACCTATAACGATAATGGACTCTTCCTGACACTAGAAATACTGCGCCTCTCAAGAGGTATAATGAATGAATGGTGTAACCAGCACCAGTTTATGACTGTTGAACTCTCGGCTTTGGCAGAGAGGAACCCTGACGAAGCTTTGCCGAAGGGCAAGGTTTCGTCCGGGGAGGTAGACAGGCCCTGAACCCGTCTAGGCGGGTTCAAAGGGTATATTTTTGGCCGAGCCTACGGGCTCGGAGAAACCCACTTTAATCTCGGCCTCGTGCCACATATATTCCTCGTGGGTGGGATATTAAATACAATGAATGGTGTAACCAGCACCAGTTCGTGACTGTTGAACTCTCTGCTTTGGCAGAGAGGAACCCGGACGAAGCTTTGCCGAAGGGTAGGGTTTCGTCCGGGGAGGTAGACAGGCCCTGAACCCGTCTAGGCGGGTTCAAAGGGTATATTTTGGGCCAACTCTACGGGCTCGGGAAATCCACGTTAAACTTGACCTTGTGCCACATGCAACCCTCGTGGTGGGGTGGCTAGATACCGAATGAATGGTGTGACGAGTCGAGACAATATTAGTTCACTCTAAACCAGATGGACAGTCATTACTAACACCTTCAACTTCTTGTACTATATTTCTGTTGTAATATATCTTATCTTGTTATTCTACTCTTGTGTTCGTGTTGTTCTTCCTTGGTTCTAACCTTGGACCATAACAGTGGCGACGAGGAACTGAAGAAACGAATTCTACACGGAGGATAAACTTTTTTTTGCTTTCCGTCGGCCATAACAATAACCGTAAAACGTTTTGAAAAATATCGATTTTTGAGAATATATATATATATATATATATATATATATATTTCACTATTTGCATTATTCGGACTATTGTCCTCATCTTTGTCGCCATATTTATTACAATGTTTCGGCCGTTGTACGCTCCGGCCTTCTTCAGGTGGTTGGAATGTCGAACTGGACCCTTTATTTCGCTCACTGGGGTCGACTCTTCTAGTTCCACGTGCCATGTTTAATGGATGTCAGTTATCAGTTATCTCTTGTTAATTCCCCTCTACAAGTTCTCCACCGCCTTAACCGGGTATTGAACTCACACTCATTGGGTCCTGTCACTGGATCTAACTAACGCCTTTATCCACTGTGCTATGTGTCCTTGGCACGAGAAGTCCTCAAGGACACATGGTACGAGAAGTCCTCAAGGATACATGGCACAGTGGATAAAGGCGTTAGTTAGATCCAGTGACATTCGACATTCCAACCACCTGAATAAGGCCGGAGCGTACAACGGCCGAAACGTTGTAATAAATATGGCGACAAAGATGAGGACAATAGTCCGAATAATGTAAATAGTATACATAATAGCACATCTCAGAAAAATAGAAACACACACACACACGCACACACATATATATATTTTTTAAGCGTTTCACCCCAAGCAGGCGGAAAGCCACTAGGACGCAAGGGGTTACAGAAAATTTGGAGCAAGATCAGATAGGAGTGATAGAAGAAAGGATGAGGAGAAGAGTGGATAGTGGATGGAGATCAAGGCAACTGGAGATAGAGAGGAGAGAGAGAGAGAGAGAGAGAGAGAGAGAGAGAGAGAGAGAGCCGGAACCCCTTCCTAAACAAGAAACAAGGCGTAATCCTCTACTCATGTCCAAGAGAAGAGGGGAGGAGTTGACCGGGCGGTAGGAAAACCTACCTACTCCTATTACATATAACACATACAACAACAAAAAAACAGAGGTAACGATGAGAGGGGAGGTCATTTGCAAAGAGTCCTGGCTGACACTTGCATTTACCCTTTCGCAACATTAGTTAAATTTTAACTTAGTATAAGTCCCATTGTCTATTCTAAAAGAAAACAGAAGGGGTTATCCGGATTTATTGCCATGTCATAATAAATGCCCCAACATACGTGGCAGCGAGTGTTAGTCCGCTTTCTTCCTCATGATAGCAAGTGAATGTACAGCTTACCTTAAGTCCAAGCATCGATCTGGTTGGGGGGGGGGATCAACGGCGAATCCACCGCCCTCACCAAATAGTGGGCTTGGGAGGCATGCTTTCAATAAAAATTAAGAACAACAGGAGAAAGAATAGTGGCGAAAACAATTCCAAGTTCAGAAATTTTATCAAGCAACAATAGTCGGCCACTAAATCATGAGAATACTGACGAGACACTTTCGCATCTAGCCAAAGACATTCAATTTTCCCCCTTTTTTCTGATTTTTCTTTCGAAACAGGACCATCAGATAGGTTAGAATGATTAGGACAAAATGTGTTACTATGGGCAAACACACTGACGAAGTAGGGGGAGAAAGAGAAAAAATATATATATATATATAATAAAATAAAATTTAAACATTAAAAAAAAATAATAGAAAAATAAAGAATTAAAGAAAATCGAAAAAAGATTAAAATGAGTTTTCGGTAGAGCGAAATTATACTCACACAAAGCGAAATTATATATATATATATATATATATATATATATATATATATATATATATGAGGCACGGTGGAGTAATAGTTTGTGGCTCGATTGAGGAATCGGAGAGCCGAGTCCAGTCGGATCCATTGCATTCACTTATGTGCCAATACCCTTATTTTGTAACATGTATTTATAGATGAGAGCAAAAATGTTATTGAGTTTTCAAAATGTTTAAATTTAGGAACGCTTATAAATATTTTTCAGGTTAGCTGCAAAATCAGGCAAACTATGGAAGGCGCGAAGTGATACAATTCAATGTCTGATATACGAAAATGAGTGATATTTTTTAATTATTTTTCATGCAATTTTTTAATGAGAATTACTACTGTGCCAAGCCAAGATACAAAAAAATTAAAAAAAAGAAGAAAGAAAACAGTTTAAATCATTAACCTGATGTTATTCAAAATATATAACTTATCAATTAATCTTAAACTAAAATAATTTAAACACTACATTTCATAAATGATTACTTACTATCGTTTATTAGACATTGAAATGTCACACTTCATGTCATCCATAGCTTGCCCAACTTTTCAGCTATTCTGATGAATATTTATGAGCGATCCTAAACTTAAAAATTTTGAAAACCCAATAACATTCTAGCTCTTGTATAGAAATACTTTTCACAAAGTAAAATTCTTGCATTTACATTGACAAAGTCAGCCAGTAGACGAAACGCGTCGGTTAAGATACGTTTTTCTTTTCTCTTTATTTATATTCAGTCATTTTTACAGATATATTCATCTGAAATATATATATATATATATATTTATATATATATATATATATATACACACACATATATATATATATATATATATATATATATATATATATATATATATTCAACCTATATTATTAAATATAATAGACAACGAATGTCTATTATGTTTGATCATGAGCCGTTCTAAACTTCGTATAGTAGCTTTAATTTCGGGAGAAAATAAAGACAAAAATTCCGCGACTGTTATCGAGGACTGGTGTTTCAACGTGATATGGCTGTAAACCACACCACCCGAAAATACAAGCTTACAGCACCTAGCATTCCAAAGCGGTCACTCCTCTGGTTACTGACCAGGATGAATGTTGCTTAACATCGGTGATCAGACGAGGATTGGTGTTTCAATGTGATACAATATAAACCACACCACCCGAAAATACAAGCTTACAGCACCTAGCATTCCAAAGCGGTCACTCCTCTGGTTACTGACCAGGATGAATGTTGCTTAACATCGGTGATCAGACGAGGATTGGTGTTTCAATGTGATACAGCCATAAACCACACCACCCGAAAATACAAGCTTACAGCACCTAGCATTCCAAAGCGGTTACTCCTCTGGTTACTGACCAGGATGAATGTTGCTTAACATCGGTGATCAGACGAGGATTGGTGTTTCAATGTGATACAGCCATAAACCACACCACACGAAAATACAAGCTTACAGCAACTAGCATTCCAAAGCGGTCACTCCTCTGGTTACTGACCAGGATGAATGTTGCTTAACATCGGTGATCAGATTAGGACTGGTGTTTCAATGTGATACAGCCATAAACCACACCACCCGAAAATCCAAGCTTACCGCATCTGGAATTCCATAGCGGTCCTCCTCCTGGTTACTGACCAGGATGAATGTTGCTTAACATCGGTGATCAGATGAGACTGGTGTTTCAATGTGATACAGCCATAAACCACACCACCCGAAAATCCAAGCTTACCGCATCTGGAATTCCATAGCGGTCCTCCTCTGGTTACTGACCAGGATGAATGTTGCTTAACATCGGTGATCAGATGAGGACTGGTGTTTCAATGTGATACATCCATAAACCACACCACCCGAAAATCAAGCTTACCGCATCTGGAATTCCATAGCGGTCACTCCTCTGGTTACTGACCAGGATGGACGTTGCTTAACATCGGTGATCAGATGAGGACTGGTGTTTCAATGTGATACAGCCATAAACCACACCACCCGAAAAATCCAAGCTTACCGCATCTGGAATTCCATAGCGGTCACTCCTCTGGTTACTGACCAGGATGGACGTTGCTTAACATCGGTGATCAGATGAGGACTGGTGTTTCAATGTGATACAGCCATAAACCACACCACCCGAAATCCAAGCTTACCGCATCTGGAATTCCATAGCGGTCACTCCTCTGGTTACTGACCAGGATGGACGTTGCTTAACATCGGTGATCAGATGAGGACTGGTGTTTCAATGTGATACAGCCATAAACCACACCACCCGAAAATCCAAGCTACTGCATCTGGAATTCCATAGGGTCCTCCCTCTGGTTACTGACCAGGATGGACGTTGCTAACATCGGTGATCAGATGAGGACTGGTGTTTCAATGTGATATGTTTAAACCTACACCACCCGAAAATCCAAGCTTACCGCATCTGGAATTCCATAGCGGTCACTCCTCTGTTACTGACCAGGATGAATGTTGCTTAACATCGGTGATCAGATGAGGACTGGTGTTTCAATGTGATACAGCCATAAACCACACCACCCGAAAATCCAAGCTTACCGCATCTGAATTCCATAGCGGTCACTCCTCTGGTTACTGACCAGGATGAATGTTACTTAACATCGGTGATCAGATGAGACTGGTGTTTCAATGTGATACAGCCATAAACCACACCACCCGAAAATCCAAGCTTACCGCATCTGGAATTCCATAGCGGTCACTCCTCTGGTTACTGACCAGGATGAATGTTGCTTAACATCGGTGATCAGATGAGGACTGGTGTTTCAATGTGATACAAATAAACCACACCACCCTAAAATCCAAGCTTACCGCATCTGGAATTCCATAGCGGTCACCCTCTGGTTACTGACCAGGATGAATGTTGCTTAACATCGGTGATCAGATGAGGACTGGTGTTTCAATGTGACACAGCCATAAACCACACCACCCGAAAATCAAGCTTACCATCTGGAATTCCATAGCGGTCACTCCTCTGGTTACTGACCAGGATGAATGTTGCTTAACATCGGTGATCAGATGAGGACTGGTGTTTCAATGTGATACAGCCATAAACCACACCACCCGAAAATCCAAGCTTACCGCATCTGGAATTCCATAGCGGTCACTCCTCTGGTTACTGACCAGGATGAATGTTGCTTAACATCGGTGATCAGATGAGGACTGGTGTTTCAATGTGATACAGCCATAAACCACACCACCCGAAAATCCAAGCTTACCGCATCTGAATTACCATAGCGGTCACCCTCTGGTTACTGACCAGGATGAATGTTGCTTAACATCGGTGATCAGATGAGGACTGGTGTTTCAATGTGATACAGCCATAAACCACACCACCCGAAAATCCAAGCTTACCGCATCTGAATTCCATAGCGGTCACTCCTCTGGTTACTGACCAGGATGGACGTTGCTTAACATCGGTGATCAGATGAGGACTGGTGTTTCAATGTGATACAGCCATAAACCACACCACCCGAAAATCCAAATTCCATAGCGGTCACCCTCTGGTCTGACCAGGATGGACGTTGCTTAACATCGGTGATCAGATGAGGACTGGTGTTTCAATGTGATACAGCCAAACCACACCACCCGAAAATCCAAGCCTCTGGTTACTGACCAGGATGGACGTTGCTTAACATCGGTGATCAGATGAGGACTGGTGTTTCAATGTGATACAGCCATAAACCACACCACCCGAAAATCCAAGCTTACCGCATCTGGAATTCCATAGCGGTCACTCCTCTGGTTACTGACCAGGATGAATGTTGTTAACATCGGTGATCAGATGAGGACTGGTGTTTCAATGTGATACAGCCATAAACCACACCACCCGGTCCTCCTCTGGTTAAAATGAATGTTGCCAATCAGCTGGTACCGCATCTGGAATTCATAGCATCTCTGGTCCGGTCCCTCTGGTTACTGACCAGGATGGACGTTGCTTAACATCGGTGATCAGATGAGGACTGGTGTTTCAATGTGATACAGCCATAAACCACACCACCCGAAAATCCAAGCTATCCGCATCTGGAATTCCCATAGCGGTCACTCCTCTGGTTACTGACCAGGATGGACGTTGCTTTAACATCGGTGATCAGATGAGGACTGGTGTTTCAATGTGATACAGCCACAAAACCAAAGCTTACCGCATCTGGAATTCCACTCCTCTGAAAATGAATGTTGCCAGCATCGGTGATCAGATGAGGATGGTGGATGCCAACCACCGCGGCTTACCGCATCTGGTTACTGACCAGGATGGACGTTGCTTAACATCGGTGATCAGATGAGGACTGGTGTTTCAATGTGATACAGCCATAAACCACACCACCCGAAAATCCAAGCGGTCACCCATCTGGAATTCCATAGACGGTCACTCCTCTGGTTACTGACCAGGATGGACGTTGCATTAACATCGGTGATCAGATGAGGACTGGTGTTTCAATGTGATACAGCCATAAACCACACCACCCGAAAATCCAAGCTTACCGCATCTGGAATTCCATAGCGGTCACTCCTCTGGTTACTGACCAGGATGGATGTTGCTTAACATCGGTGATCAGATGAGGACTGGTGTTTCAATGTGATACAGCCATAAACCACACCACCTGAAAATCCAAGCTTACCATCTGGAATTCCATAGCGGTCACTCCTCTGGTTACTGACCAGGATGGACGTTGCTTAAAATCGGTGATCAGATGAGGACTGGTGTTTCAATGTGATACAGCCATAAACCACACCACCCGAAAATCCAAGCTTACCATCTGAATTCCATAGCGGTCACTCCTCTGGTTACTGACCAGGATGGACGTTGCTTAACATCGGTGATCAGATGAGGACTGGTGTTTCAATGTGATACAGCCATAAACCACACCACCCGAAAATCCAAGCTTACCGCATCTGGAATTCCATAGCGGTCACTCCTCTGGTTACTGACCAGGATGGACGTTGCTTAACATCGGTGATCAGATGAGGACTGGTGTTTTCAATGTGATACAGCCATAAACCACACCACCCGAAAATCCAAGCTACCGCATCTGGAATTCCATAGCGGTCACCCTCTGGTTACTGACCAGGATGGACGTTGCTTAACATCGGTGATCAGATGAGGACTGGTGTTTCAATGTGATACAGCCATAAACCACACCACCCTCGAAAATCCAAGCTTACCCGCATCTGGAATTCCATAGCGGTCACTCCTCTGGTTACTGACCAGGATGGACGTTTCGAATGAGGACTGGTGTTTCAATGTGATACAGCCATAAACCACACCACCCGAAAATCCAAGCTTACCGCATCTGGAATTCCATAGCGGTCACCTCTGGTTACCCAGGATGGACGTTGCTTAAAATCGGTGATCAGATGAGGACTGGTGTTTCAATGTGATACAGCCATAAACCACACCACCCGAAAATCCAAGCTACCGCATCTGAATTCCATAGCGGTCACCCTCTGGTTACTGACCAGGATGGACGTTGCAACATCGGTGATCAGATGAGGACTGGTGTTTCAATGTGATAATAAACCACACCACCCGAAAATCAAAGCTTACCGCATCTGAATTCCATAGATGTTAGTCACTCCTCTGGTTACTGACCAGGATGGACGTTGCTTAACATCGGTGATCAGATGAGGACTGGTGTTTCAATGTGATACAACCATAAACCACACCACCCGAAAATACGAATGGACGTTACCGCATCTGGAATTCCATAGCGGTCACTCCTCTGGTTACTGACCAGGATGGACGTTGCTTAACATCGGTGATCAGATGAGGACTGGTGTTTCAATGTGATAAACCACAATAAACCACACCACCCGAAAAATCCAAGCTTACCGCATCTGGAATTCCATAGCGGTCACTCCTGGTTACTGACCAGGATGGACGTTGCTTAACATCGGTGATCAGATGAGGACTGGTGTTTTTCAATGTGATACAGCCAAACCACACCACCTGAAAATCCAAGCTATCCGCATCTGGAATTCCATAGCGGTCACCCTCTGGTTACTGACCAGGATGGACGTTGCTTAACATCGGTGATCAGATGAGGACTGGTGTTTCAATGATACAGCCATAAACCACACCACCCGAAAATCCAAGCTTACCGCATCTGGAATTCCATAGCGGTCACCCTCTGGTTACTGACCAGGATGAATGTTGCTTTAACATCGGTGATCAGATGAGACTGGTGTTTCAATGTGATACAGCCATAAACCACACCACCCGAAAATCCAAGCTATCGCATCTGGAATTTATAGCATCTGGAATCCAGGTTACTGACCAGGATGGATGTTGCTTAAATCGGTGATCAGATGAGGACTGGTGTTTTCAATGTGATACAGCCATAACCACCACACCCGAAAATCCAAGCTTACCGCATCTGGAATTCCATAGCGGTCACCCTCTGGTTACTGACCAGGATGGACGTTGCTTAACATCGGTGATCAGATGAGGACTGGTGTTTCAATGTGATACAGCCATAAACCACACCACCGAAAATCCAAGCTTACCGCATCTGGAATTCCATAGCGGTCACCCTCTGGTTACTGACCAGGATGGACGTTGCTTAACATCGGTGATCAGATGAGGACTGGTGTTTCAATGTGATACAGCCATAAAACCACCCACCCGAAAATCCAAGCTTACCGCATCTGGAATTCCATAGCGGTCACCTCCTGGTTACTGACCAGGATGAATGTTGCTTAACATCGGTGATCAGATGAGGACTGGTGTTTCAATGTGATACAGCCATAAACCACACCACCCGAAAATCCAAGCTTACCGCATCTGGAATTCCATAGCGGTCACTCCTCTGGTTACTGACCAGGATGGACGTTGCTTAACATCGGTGATCAGATGAGGACTGGTGTTTCAATGTGATACAGCCATAAACCACACCACCCGAAAATCCAAGCTTACCCGCATCTGGAATTCCATAGCGGTCACTCCTCTGGTTACTGACCAGGATGGACGTTGCTTAACATCGGTGATCAGATGAGGACTGGTGTTTCAATGTGATACAGCCATAAACCACACCACCCGAAAATCCAAGCTTACCGATACCGCATCTGGAATTCCCATGCGGTCCTGAACTCCTCTGGTTACTGACCAGGATGGACGTTGCTTAAAATCGGTGATCAGATGAGGACTGGTGTTTCAATGTGATACAAACCACAAACACCCGAAAATCCAAGCTTACCGCATCTGGAATTCCATAGCGGTCACTCCTCTGGTTACTGACCAGGATGGACGTTGCTTAAAATCGGTGATCAGATGAGGACTGGTGTTTCAATGTGATACAGCCATAAACCACACCACCGAAAATCCAAGCTTACCGCATCTGGAATTCCATAGCGGTCACTCCTCTGGTTACTGACCAGGATGGACGTTGCTTAAAATCGGTGATCAGATGAGGACTGGTGTTTTCAATGTGATACAGCCATAAACCACACCACCCGAAAATCCAATTACCGCATCTGGAATTCCATAGCGGTCATCTGGTTACTGACCAGGATGGACGTTGCTTAAAATCGGTGATCAGATGAGGACTGGTGTTTCAATGTGATACAGCCATAAACCACACCACCCGAAAATCCAAGCTACCGCATCTGGAATTCCATAGCGGTCTTCTGGTTACTGACCAGGATGGACGTTGCTTAAAATCGGTGATCAGATGAGGACTGGTGTTTCAATGTGATACAGCCATAAACCACAACCCGAAAATCCAAGCTACCGCATCTGGAATTCCATAGTGGGTTCCTCTGGTTACTGACCAGGATGGACGTTGCTTAACATCGGTGATCAGATGAGGACTGGTGTTTCAATGTGATACAGCCATAAACCACACCACCCGAAAATCCAAAGCTTACCGCATCTGGAATTCCATAGCGGTCACCCTCTGGTTACTGACCAGGATGGACGTTGCTTAAAAAATCGGTGATCAGATGAGGACTGGTGTTTCAATGTGATACAGCCATAAAACCACACCACCCGAAAATCCAAGCTTACCGCATCTGGAATTCCACAGGTCACCCTCTGGTTACTGACCAGGATGGACGTTGCTTAAAATCGGTGATCAGATGAGGACTGGTGTTTTCAATGTGATACAGCCAAAACCACACCACCCGAAAATCCAAGCTTTTTCGCATCTGGAATTCCATAGCGGTCCCCTCTGGTTACTGACCAGGATGGACGTTGCTTAAAATCGGTGATCAGATGAGACTGGTGTTTCAATGTGATACAGCCATAAACCACACCACCCGAAAATCCAAGCTTACCGCATCTGGAATTCCATAGCGGTCACTCCTCTGGTTACTGACCAGGATGGACGTTGCTTAAAATCGGTGATCAGATGAGGACTGGTGTTTCAATGTGATACAGCCATAAACCACACCACCCGAAAATCCAAGCTTACCGCATCTGGAATTCCATAGCGGTCACTCCTCTGGTTACTGACCAGGATGGACGTTGCTTAAAATCGGTGATCAGATGAGGACTGGTGTTTCAATGTGATACAGCCATAAACCACACCACCCGAAAATCCAAGCTTACCGCATCTGGAATTCCATAGCGGTCCTCCTCTGGTTACTGACCAGGATGGACGTTGCTAAAATCGGTGATCAGATGAGGACTGGTGTTTCAATGTGATACAGCCATAAACCACACCACCCGAAAATCCAAACTTACCGCATCTGGAATTCCATAGCGGTCACTCCTCTGGTTACTGACCAGGATGGACGTTCATCGGTGATCAGATGAGGACTGGTGTTTCAATGTGATACAGCCATAAACCACACCACCCGAAAATCCAAGCTACCGCATCTGGATTCCATAGCGGTCACTCCTCTGGTTACTGACCAGGATGGACGTTGCTTAAATCGGTGATCAGATGAGGACTGGTGTTTCAATGTGATACAGCCATAAACCACACCACCACCCAATCCAAGCTTACCGCATCTGGAATTCCATAGCGGTCACTCCTCTGTTACCCACCAGGATGGACGTTGCTTAACATCGGTGATCAGATGAGGACTGGTGTTTCAATGTGATACAGCCATAAACCACACCACCGAAAATCCAAGCTTACCGCATCTGGAATTCCATAGCGGTCACTCCTCTGGTTACTGACCAGGATGGACGTTGCTTAAAATCGGTGATCAGATGAGGACTGGTGTTTCAATGTGATACAGCCAAAACCCACACCACCCGAAAATCCAAGCTTACATCTGAATTCCATAGCGGTCACTCCTCTGGTTACTGACCAGGATGGACGTTGCTTAACATCGGGTGATCAGATGAGGACTGGTGTTTCAATGTGATACAGCCATAAACCACACCACCCGAAAATCCAAGCTTACGCATCTGAATTCCATAGCGGTCACTCCTCTGTTACTGACCAGGATGGACGTTGCTTAACATCGGTGATCAGATGAGGACTGGTGTTTCAATGTGATACAGCCATAAACCACACCACCCGAAAATCCAAGCTTACCGCATCTGGATTCCATAGCGGTCACTCTCCGGTTACTGACCAGGATGGACGTTGCTTAAAATCGGTGATCAGATGAGGACTGGTGTTTCAATGTGATACAGCCATAAACCACACCACCCGAAAATCCAAAACTTAATCTGGAATTCAAGCGGTCACTCCTCTGGTTACTGACCAGGATGAATGTTGCCTGAGGACTGGTGTTTCAATGTGATACAGCCATAAACCACACCACCCGAAAATCCAAGCTTACCATCTGGAATTCCATAGCCCTCTGGTTACTGACCAGGATGGACGTTGCTTAACATCGGTGATCAGATGAGGACTGGTGTTTCAATGTGATACAGCCATAAACCACACCACCCGAAAATCCAAGCTTACCGCATCTGGAATTCCATAGCGGTCACTCCTCTGGTTACTGACCAGGATGGACGTTGCTTAACATCGGTGATCAGATGAGGACTGGTGTTTCAATGTGATACAGCCATAAACCACACCACCCGAAAATCCAAGCTTACCGCATCTGAATTCCATAGCGGTCCTCCTCTGGTTACTGACCAGGATGGACGTTGCTTAAAATCGGTGATCAGATGAGGACTGGTGTTTCAATGTGATACAGCCATAAACCACACCACCCGAAAATCCAAGCTTACCGCATCTGGAATTCCATAGCGGTCACTCCTCTGGTTACTGACCAGGATGGATGTTGTTAACATCGGTGATCAGATGAGGACTGGTGTTTCAATGATACAGCCATAAACCACACCACCCGAAAATCCAAGCTTACCGCATCTGAATTCCATAGCGGTCACTCCTCTGGTTACTGACCAGGATGGACGTTGCTTAACATCGGTGATCAGATGAGGACTGGTGTTTCAATGTGATACAGCCATAAACCACACCACCCGAAAATCCAAACTTACCGCATCTGGAATTCCATAGCGGTCACTCCTCTGGTTACTGACCAGGATGGACGTTGCTTAAATCGGTGATCAGATGAGGACTGGTGTTTCAATGTGATACAGCCATAAACCACACCACCCGAAAATCCAAGCTACCGCATCTGGAATTCCATAGCGGTCACTCCTCTGGTTACTGACCAGGATGAATGTTGCTTAACATCGGTGATCAGATGAGGACTGGTGTTTCAATGTGATACAGCCATAAACCACACCACCCGAAAATCCAAGCTTACCGCATCTGGAATTCCATAGCGGTCACTCCTCTGGTTACTGACCAGGATGGACGTTGCTTAACATCGGTGATCAGATGAGGACTGGTGTTTCAATGTGATACAGCCATAAACCACACCACCCGAAAATCCAAGCTTACCGCATCTGGAATTCCATAGCGGTCACTCCTCTGGTTACTGACCAGGATGGACGTTGCTTAACATCGGTGATCAGATGAGGACTGGTGTTTCAATGTGATACAGCCATAAACCACCATCACCACCCGAAAAATCCAAGCCACGCATCCATAAACCACACCACCAAAATAGCGACTGGTTACTGACCAGGATGGACGTTGCTTAAAATCGGTGATCAGATGAGGACTGGTGTTTCAATGTGATACAGCCATAAACCATACCACCCTCTGGTTACCGAATGGACGTTGCAAGCTTACCTGGTGTTTCATCTGAATAAACCACCCACCCGAAACCAAGCTACCGCATAGCGGTCACCCTCTGGTTACTGACCAGATGGACGTTGCTTAACATCGGTGATCAGATGAGGACTGGTGTTTCAATGATACAGCCATAAACCACACCACCCGAAAATCCGTTTCATCTGGAATTCCATAGCGGTCACCTCTGGTTACTGACCAGGATGGACGTTGCTTAAAATCGGTGATCAGATGAGGACTGGTGTTTCAATGTGATACAAACCACACCACCCGAAAATCCAAGCTTACTGCATCTGGAATTCCATAGCGGTCACCTCTGGTTACTGACCAGGATGGACGTTGCTTAAAATCGGTGATCAGATGAGGACTGGTGTTTCAAATGTGATACAGCCATAAACCACACCACCCGAAAATCCAAGCTACCGCATCTGGAATTCCATAGCGGTCACTCCTCTGGTTACTGACCAGGATGGACGTTGCTTAAATCGGTGATCAGATGAGGACTGGTGTTTCAATGTGATACAGCCATAAACCACACCACCCGAAAATCCAAGCTTACCGCATCTGGAATTCCATAGCGGTCACTCCTCTGGTTACTGACCAGGATGGACGTTGCTTAAAATCGGTGATCAGATGAGGACTGGTGTTTCAATGTGATACAGCCATAAACCACACCACCCGAAAATCCAAGCTTTACCGCATCTGGAATTCCATAGCGGTCACTCCCTCTGGTTACTGACCAGGATGGACGTTGCTTAACATCGGTGATCAGATGAGGACTGGTGTTTCAATGTGATACAGCCATAAACCACACCACCCGAAAATCCAAGCTTACCGCATCTGGAATTCCATAGCGGTCACTCCTCTGGTTACTGACCAGGATGGACGTTGTTTAAAATCGGTGATCAGATGAGGACTGGTGTTTCAATGTGATACAGCCATAAACCACACCACCCGAAAATCCAAGCTTACCGCATCTGGAATTCCATAGCGGTCACTCCTCTGGTTACTGACCAGGATGGACGTTGCTTAACATCGGTGATCAGATGAGGACTGGTGTTTCAATGTGATACAGCCATAAACCACACCACCCGAAAATCCAAGCTTACCGCATCTGGAATTCCATAGCGGTCACTCCTCTGGTTACTGACCAGGATGGACGTTGCTTAAAATCGGTGATCAGATGAGGACTGGTGTTTCAATGATACAGCCATAAACCACACCACCCGAAAATCCAAGCTACCGCATCTGAATTCCATAGCGGTCACTCCTCTGGTTACTGACCAGGATGGACGTTGCTTAACATCGGTGATCAGATGAGGACTGGTGTTTCAATGATACAGCCATAAACCACACCACCCGAAAATCCAAGCTATCGCATCTGGAATTCCATAGCGGTCACCCTCTGGTTAAAGGATGGACGTTGCTTAAAATCGGTGATCAGATGAGGACTGGTGTTTCAATGTGATACAGCCATAAACCACACCACCCGAAAATCCAAGCTTACTGCATCTGGAATTCCATAGCGGTCACCCTCTGGTTACTGACCAGGATGGACGTTGCTTAAAATCGGTGATCAGATGAGGACTGGTGTTTCAATGTGATACAGCCATAAACCACACCACCCGAAAATCCAAGCTTACCGCATCTGAATTCCATAGCGGTCACTCCTGGTTACTGACCAGGATGGACGTTGCTTAAAATCGGTGATCAGATGAGGACTGGTGTTTCAATGTGATACAGCCATAAACCACACCACCCGAAAATCCAAGCTTACCGCATCTGGAATTCCATAGCGGTCACTCCTCTGGTTACTGACCAGGATGGACGTTGCTTAACATCGGTGATCAGATGAGGACTGGTGTTTCAATGTGATACAGCCATAAACCACACCACCCGAAAATCCAAGCTTACCGCATCTGGAATTCCATAGCGGTCCACTCCTCTGGTTACTGACCAGGATGGACGTTGCTTAAAATCGGTGATCAGATGAGGACTGGTGTTTCAATGTGATACAGCCATAAACCACACCACCCGAAAATCCAAGCTTACCGCATCTGGAATTCCATAGCGGTCACTCCTCTGTTACTGACCAGGATGGACGTTGCTTAACATCGGTGATCAGATGAGGACTGGTGTTTCAATGTGATACGATACATAAACCACACCACCCGAAAATCCAAGCTTACCGCATCTGGAATTCCATAGCGGTCACTCCTCTGGTTACTGACCAGGATGGACGTTGCTTAAAATCGGTGATCAGATGAGGACTGGTGTTTCAATGTGATACAGCCATAAAACGACACCACCCGAAAATACAAGCTTACCGCATCTGGAATTCCATAGCGGTCACTCCTCTGGTTACTGACCAGGATGGACGTTGCTTAACATCGGTGATCAGATGAGGACTGGTGTTTCAATGTGATACAGCCATAAACCACACCACCCGAAAATCCAAGCTTACCGCATCTGGAATTCCATAGCGGTCACTCCTCTGGTTACTGACCAGGATGGACGTTGCTTAACATCTGGCATTCCAAAGCGGTCACCCATCGTAACTTATCCATTGCTAGTTTGGAATCAAGGCCATTTGTGATTGTCAAGTCTGGAAAAGAAACATTGCTGATTCTTTGATTAACTTTGATCAATATTTCCCCATTGAACGTTTTCTCTGTCCGATCAATTAATTACTTTATCCAATGATATATATTGTAAGATTATCGATTTTACAAATAAATAAATAGGTTCATTGATCAGTATTGTCGAGTAAAACTTGATTTGCTGTCTCGTCGGTAGTCAAACGCAGAATCTTAATTATTCGCAATTCTTGTTTAATATCCTTTTCTTTTGAGAGGAAGAAGCTAATTTTAGAAGTTCGCATTAAAAATGGGGACGAGCGTTTGTTCAGCGGGCCGTCCTTTTAGTGGATGCCATTTTACAAGTCATGGAAGAATCTGATTTCTTTTTTTGTCAAAGCAATTAATGTAAATAAGGTGTCTGAGCAAGTTTCAAGAATTCAAAATGGCTGAATAGGAATGAAGATAAGCCAAGAGTCAGCTTAATGGCCAAGATGGTCGCGTCATTGTTACAGGCATCAGGAGATACTGTTCGAGTCTAGGTGTTAATATTTCGATATTGAACTATTTATTTGTATATGTATGTCCATATCTATCTATCTATCTATCTATCTATCTATCTATCTATCTATCCCAGTCTTTTCATATCTATCTATCTATCTATCTATCTATCTATCTATCTATCTATCTATCTATCCCAGTCTTTTCATATCTATCTATCTATCTATCTATCTATCTATCTATCTATCTATCTATTCTGAATTTCTGGAATGTGGAGTTATTCACACTAAAAGACTATTGTCCTCATCTTAGTTGTTGGTATCACAAATTTTCGACTGTTATATCACCCCCAGCCTTCGTCAGGTGTGTATCGATCTGGGTAAAATACAGGGAATTCTGATCTGAACCGTTTATTTAATCTCCGTGTGTCGAATATCCTACGGGACAATGGCAAAGCGGGTAAAAGCGTTGGTCTGTGCATTTGGTCACATAGTGGTTGCGAGTTCAATATCTGGGTCGGCTAGTGTGTACTTGCACTCAATGTAAACGAGCGAACAATAAATAAAGCAGTCGTAAATAAGCACTCGACGAGATAATCCCTAGATGAGATAATCCCTAGATGTTGACATGGGGACGAGAATAATCTATCCACTTAGATTAAATGATGTTTTCAGTTCGAAATTTACTGAATTTGACCCGGATCGACAAGAAGCTGATGAAGGTCGGAGGACAAAATGGCCAGAAACTTGTGATAATAGCAACAGTTATGTGGAGAATAGTGTAAGTAATGTAAGTAAACAATTTCTTATTTCTTATACTAGATTTGCTAAAATTGATCGAAACACGGAGATATCTAAATTATTTAAAATTTATTCATTCAGAATTCCGAGATATATGAAGTATTTAAGATAGGCATCAATGGTACTTTCATTCCAATTCCAGATCATTTTCTATTTTGGAAAGGTTTATCTGAAGTGCAAATTCTTAGAATACTTGGCATTGCAGCTTTTTTATTTTTTTAATCGTCATCACCCCATACAAGGCAGTCAAGCCACTAAGATTTAAGGAGTTACAGGGTGTAGAAGAATTAGGAACAGAAACATTAATAATGAGCAGGAAAAGGAAAGAGTAATCAGGAGGACAGCAGATAGCGATTGACACCACATTTAAATTTTTATTTTTATAGATTAAAGTTAGCTAGAAAGTATTAAAAAGTAAAACAAAATCAAATCAAGATCACTTACTCACTTCCGATCACTTACTTCACTTAGACACCGAATTGTGTTACTTCGCGTCCTCCATAGCGTGCCCGATTTTTTGACCTACCTTATGAATATTTATGATCTTTCTTAAATTTAAAACACACACACACACACACACACACACACACACACACACACACACACACACACATACATACATATATATATATGTTTTAAATTTATGTATTTAAATCTATATATGGACTGTCTCCGTACAATTTGTAGCCTAACGTTTGATGATCGAGTGTCAAATGCCGACCTTTTTGGGAACTGGAAGATTGGTACCATCGAGACCTTCATAATGCATCCACAACTACGTTGGGCTGGCTATGTGGCAAGGACGAGTGATGATCGTATACGAAAAGTTCTTTTTTACAGTGAATTAGTGGTTATAGAAATAATGGTAGACCCTTGGCTCAAGTCTAAAGTTAAACTGAAAAAGCAACCTTTCGTGCCTCAACATTCCATTCAAGAACTTTGAAGAGGTAGCTATGAAGAGATCAGAGGATCGTTCGAGCTGATATGCAGGAATAATGCACCCTAAAGAAGTAAGCATCATTCGATTGCATGAAACACGAAAACAAAATAAAACAGTTAACAATGTTCCTGCTGCACTTGGATGCAATACATTCTCCTGTACTGTTTGTGGTCTTTTGTGCAATTCTCAAGCCGGACCTCAAAAGTTATTCCCGTCATAGAGAGTCGTCTGAGAGAACCCATTTTACCTACTATCAGTATGGCTGATGCTAACCTCCAAGAGATTGTCTCATTGCGCATTCTCAGACTTCCCACTGACATAAAGTCATAAGATTATATTGAATCCATTGTTAGGTCTTCTGCTAGTAAAGTTGGTTCTCTGTGTTCTGCTAATTGTTATCTTCATAATCTATTTTACATATTTTTAATTCTTTCTTACTTTGAATCTTGTGGCTACATAGGGTCTGGCGCGCCTGCTATATATTGAGAAATTCTTGATAAAATTGTATCTCACAAAGTATCTCACATCTCAGGGTCTTCTTTCAGATAAGCAATATAGTTTTCGTTTCTTAGGTTAAAAGCTGATGTGTTAAGAATTATTGCTAAAAGAGTCTATCAAGCTTTAGTAAATGGCAAGGCTCAGGATGTTGCTTTTGGAAATCTCGAAGGCAGTTGACAGGGTTTGGCATACTGGTCTTCACAAGTTGACAAGGTTATGATATTTCTGGACAAATTTTTGAACTGATTCAGTCTTTCTTATCGAATCGCGAAATGAATATGGTTTTGAATGGCCACTCTTCTAGATCTTTTTACATTAATGCAGGTATTCCCCAGGGCTCTACCCTTAGATCCATGTTGTTCCTAATTTTTACGAACGACTTTCCTGATAGCATCAGTCCTCAATTTAGTATCTATGCTGATGACAAAACTATTTACTTTTGATTTAATAGTAAGTCTGAGCGGTTCGATAAGGTTAAATTGGCAGCTGGTTTAAAAAATGATTTAGATTCTGTTGTTAACTGGGGCAATTAATGGCTTGTTAATTTCCAAAACGAAGATGTTTTCTTTTAATCGTCTGAATGAACCATTTCTACCTTCTATCAGTATGGCTGATGCTAACCTCCAAGAGAGTGACTTATTGCGCCATCTAGAACTAACGTTTTCCGTTGACATGAAGGGGAAAGATTATTTTTTTTTAACATACAACGTGTGTTAACACATGCGATACCCTGTCTTCATCAGCCGCCGACCAGGGGTGATATCACGGTTTCGGTGGCTATGGCGGGACGGCCACCCCTGGTGCCACAAGCAGCGTTTGCCACCAGGCAGGGTATGAAGATAAACTAATTGATCGTTCCTCTTTGTAAATTCTTGCAGCTTCAAGTTCGTAATGAAAGTTTCCTGAACGCGTTTGCCGTTATTGACGCGCGCGTAAAAAATTGTTATAGACAATCACGCAAATATTTCACTTGCGCATGTTAGGCCATGATGTTGCGCGCATTTTATTTGCTTGTTTTGATCTCGACCAAATCCAACTTGACGCGTGCTGAGCAGTTTTTTGAATGTGATGCGAAACGCTTTTCGACTATTATATTGAATCGATTGCTAAGTCTGATGCTAGGAAAGTTGGTTCCATATGTCGTGCTTCATAAAGAATCTCTAGATATATAGCAAGACAACCAGACTAGTTGTGGCAGCAACATTCAAAGCAATCACGAATGGTAGATATATATAAATATTTAATATAGATACTGGAAAGAAAAATTATCTAGCACGACATAGTGGACCAACTTTCTTAGCAGCAGACCTAGAAAAGAATTCAATGTAGTCTTTCTACTTCATATAAGCCGAGAAACTTACCCCGAAAGACGCAACGAGTCGCTCTCTTGGAGGTTAGCATCAGCCATGCTAATGGAAGACAGAAAAGGGATTTTTCCCATCCATTCAAATAAATTCTTTGCTTCCACTGTTTAATGTTTGCCTTTAATGTCCTGTTAGTATCAAATTTTCCAAGCCTCTTCCTATCTCGAGTTAATCAAGGCACTGCCCATAATCACATTTATCTGCAGCTGATGTTCTTCCTGAAATAAGCTTATTAAATATTTATATGGTTTCTATTGGTGAACAGATTGTTTCTCTCTTCCAGAAGCTTCAGGCCTTTCACGAATTCAGTTTGCAAGAATGACATATAATAATGATCAACTGAACCCAATAAAAATAACCAGATAATTTCTATATTCCAAACGTTGTCCTGTTGACAAGCAGTAATTTCACTTTGATTTCTACGTAGACATCAACTATTAAGTGAGAACTGAACACCTGCGATGAATCTTTTCTTAGAGATTATTTGCGAAACTAGAAGCCTGTTCCTTGTGTAACAGGGTACTGGTCCTGTTTAAATGTTTAATTGCATAAATTTGTAGGACTGTGACTTGAAGGAGTTATACTAATTGAATCATGAATTATTAAAATTCTCAAGAGAGTAGGTAGAATGGTTAAGAAAAAAGATGAAAAAAGAGGAATAAAAATTATGTTTTAAATTATATAAAATGAATTAATTATCGCAAAATTTCGCAAATCTGACTCAATTCAATTTCGTTAAATTATCATTTTCGCCAAATTAAAATTTTTGTCGTAATTAAAATAATTTCAAAAGTACGAAAAAGCCAGCGTATCGAATGTTGATTTTCAAGGTAAAAAATCCCACCCATGCAAAATTAGTGCAACATCAAAATTTTAACATCTGTCTATATTTCTGAAATGTAACTATTTATAGTATTTACATCATTCGGACGGTTGTCCTCATCTTTATTGCCATATTCACGACGTTTCGGCTGTTGTACGCTCCGAGCTTCTTCAGGATCTCTCTAAATTTCTGCGATGAGGTATTGCAGCTAATTACACTACCTACATTCGGATTTTTGTCCTCGTCTTTATTCTCATATTTACGACGTTTCCGGCCGTCTTCAGATGATATCACCTGAAAAAGGCCGGAGCGAACAGCGACCGAAACGTCGTGAATATGATAATAAAGATGAGGATGACAGTCCGAACAATGTAAATAATGTAAATACAAAATTGTTACCCCTAATGCTTTCCACCTGGCGCTGTGCTGCCCAAACTAACCCTCTTGGAGATATAGCTTTATTTTTCCACTGTGGGGTGATCACTCCAACCCAAGAAAAATCAAGAATGTTGAATTCTGTTATTCAAGGGATAAACGAAGGTTCTCTTCACTTAGACGTTTGGCGCAGCACAATCTTTCTGTTCTTATTTTACATTTTGCCATAAAAAAAAACTATGATTACTAAATATCGAGATTTGCAATTTCCTCAACGCTTCCCGATGTTGCTCTTCGTGACAAATTAATTAAATTTCAAAATGACTTGAAATTTTGCGAAATACAAACTTTTTTTTTCTGTAGTAAGCTAGACTTATTAAATAACATTATTAATTCTTGGTTGTTTTATTTATTCTTTTAGAATTTGCAGCATCGTTTTGGCACTTTGAAATCTGTAACAATGAATCGCAGAAAGTTTTTCTCTTTTTCAAGATTATTATTCTTTAGATTTTATCACATGCCACCTGATGAAGACCGGAGGGTAAATCGTCCGAAACGTTGTGATAACAACGACAAAGATTGGTTTGGTTTGGTTTGTTTTGTTTTACGGCATATCAACCTCAATGAGTTATTTAATGCTGACAAAATTTTATTGCTGGTAATATTTTTTTTTCAATAATGTATAGCTGGTAATACTATTTCCTTCAAAAATGTATTGCTGATAATAATTTTTTTTACAAAGTATTTCTGGTATTAAAACCTATTTTTACACGTTAGTGTTTTGACCTCAGTTTGGGGTTTAACTATTTGCCCATATCTTGGACCCGAACAGGTGCTACCACCCCGAGTTAGTGAATTAAGAGGTGGTTCCACGCCCCTCAAAACCTCCTGATCAGAGACCTTGCTGTTGGATGTAGTTTATCGACATGCCCAGGACGCGGATGTAGTTTATCGTCATACCCAGGACGCGGATGTAGTTTGTCGCCATACCCAGGACGCGGATGTAGTTTATCGTCATACCCAGGACACGGATGTAGAGCCGAGTTCGAATTCCAGTCGGGTTCGTTATCTTTAATTATGCGCAAATATCTTTTGGAAAGGCATGAATCCATCTCTTTGTCATTGGGGGAAATAGTAGGACAGGGTGGGTTCTGTAGCCTTGGTTAGCAACCAGTCTAGTAGAAGGACACCTTTGAATTAAAAACCGTACGTAGCCCCAGCGAACCACATACTATACAGCTAAGGAAAGTATGTTGGAGTGTTTACACTGAGCCTGAGATCCCAACTACGGTCGGAGTACATTGTGCTTTTTTTTTCTTTTAATAAAATTCAGCGGACCCTTTTTTATGTCTGTAGGTCTGACTTTGCGAATCTATATTTGAAAAGCTCTTTTCAAATAAACCTTAATCTACAACTAATGTTGTCATAACTGATCCATACACCAAGATATTGAAAGTGTTTAGTATTTATTAATTCCATATCCTGATAGATTACGCAAAAACATGCCAAGGCACAAAGATCTGTTCGAACTTTTAGGAAAACTCGATCTACTCGGGAAGGATGTTGGAATAACTTCACTTGCACACGCATAGAAAACGGATTGAGTAGGTACACAAAAGTAGAAATGGGTGTAAGACAAGGATGTATCTTCTTGTTAGATTTGTTCAACTTCTACAACGATACAAAAAAATAAAAAATAAATAAAAAAATAAAAAAAGGTATAAGGAATAATTTGGTCGACGTGTTTCCATAAAAAACAAGAAAAAAATGAAAAAAAAAGAAGAAAACTTTCTTACGATGACTATTGTCCTCATATTTATCACACCGTTTCGATCGTTTTACCTTCCGGCCTTCATCAGGTGCTTGTCGATCCGGGCATCGTGTAGGGAATTGTTCTCCAGAAGAATCCATCCACGTAGACTAGTGTTAATTTCGGTAATACCATAAAACGAATCCGGTTTGACACGCATCTGATGAAAGCCGGAGGGTTTGATAAGAAGAAAGATGAGGACAAATATGGGACTATATCGTTACAGAACGTCAGGCCAATATACAAGATGGAGAGTCGGCAGGAAAGAAGGAATGAAGACACATTCATAGATGTGTAATACACCGAGAAAGTTATGTACTTTGGAGCTTCAATTCACGAAAAAAGCAATTAACCTAGAGACTATCCCAAGAAACTGGAAACCCTACCAGGATTTATCATCGATGGGCGGAATCTTAACAATATAAGATACGCAGATAAGACTGTGATGGCTGACGCAGAAAGAAAACTACAGAAGCACCTACAGAGGATAGTGAAGGAAAGCTAGAAGAATGGACTAACCCTCAACTGTAAGAAAAGAGAAAAGTATGGTTGTCGGAAAGAGATAAAAGCCGAATATTCGAACTACGAATTTGTGTTCAAATATCCGGTAAGTGTTCATCAAGGTACGGATTGAGGAATCGGAGAGCGGAGTTCGAATTCAAGTCGAATCCATTACATTCATTTAATACGTTTGGGAAAGGTATGAATCCTCTTCTTCTCCTCACCCCGGCTATGGGTAAATAGCAGAACAGATCGCCTTGGATGGCAATTGGTCTACCACAGAAAGAAATGGCAACCTACTGCGGGAAAAAAATCTGCCTCGTCAGTCATGTATCGAAAGATACATGATTGCCTAAGCTTGTATCACGCATAGAACATAACTGTTCCTCAAGGAATGTTTTAGAGAAAGATGACTTCCAAAAGCGAAGACAAGTATTAAGAAACAAGAAAATTTAGTTAGAAACAAAGAACCAAAATTTCCCATGTAACTAAATCAAACTTGCAAATCGATAATTCCGTTCTGTATTTAACCTGTCCAGTACTGCCTTCAAGGTAACATCAACTTTTAGAGGTCTTTTTTTACAACGTACCGTTCTCTGCTGACCAACATCAATACCCCATTCTAAGCAATTTCCCTTGCCTTTTGCAATTGAATGTTTACAAAGAGAATCCAGTTTACTCATAACAGATTGTTGCAGAATTTAAATGTCAGCTTGAGATTCACTGAAGTTCAGTCTAGGGCACTGAAGTCTCTTCTATAATCGGTCAATGGAAATCAGGACGTCGTCCCAGAATGGCAGCATAGTTAGAAAGCTGGGAGTTTGTATGTTGTGCAGCAAGCAGCTGGCGTCGCTTCTTGTGTCAACTGATAGTGAAGTGTCATTTACTATATCGTCCAACAATTTAGCCTAGCACTCCATCTTGTATTAAGGGGAACTCTTTACAACCTTCCCTATTGTCATCATTTGTTCCCACGGCATTGCTGAGCTGGAGAAAAAATTGTACAATGAATCAAGAACTCCAAAAACTGATATAACAAACACGTATTCTGATGCTGCATGCACTCCTACGAGGTTCAAAGAATGGTTGTCACAATTCACAAATATTGCTATCGGCTTTCTCTGTGATATGCGCTTCTGCACACCGGACACCTTCCCAGCCATAGTTGCAACATTGTCTTACGTCTGTCCGCGACAGTCGTTCAAATCAAGACCATCTCTTTCCAATTTTGAGGTAATTTCTTCTGGAACAGCCTCGGCATCTTTTTCATGTATTTTAATAAAATCAATGAACACTTCCTTGACAGCAGTTTAGATTCGTTGTCAACATCGACAAACCTGAGAATTTAAGACATTTGTTCATTGTGAGAAACGACAGGAGATGTCTGGAACATAATCAAAAGTAATCACTTAGGAATCCTTAGGAAATATAAACAACGATTTTTACTTCTACTCATTTCCCGAAAATCTGCTCCGAATCGTAAAATAAAAAGAAAAAAATCAATAAGACTATGATATTATTTAATTAAAAAAGTTTTAATTGCTTGTATAAATATGATTTATTAAGTGCACTGTTGTCTAGAGAAAACAAAAATTCGATAAATAATGAATTTTTACAAGAACTGTTTTCATTTTATTTTAAATTTTAATTATAATAATATAATACTTAAAAATTATATAAAAAAGGCTCTCACCAGTCATTTTCTTAAATTATATTTTAACAGATAAAGTCTCAGCAGAACAACAATAAACATGTCAACACCTTATATAATATTCCTCAGATAAAGTTCAGAAAAGTATATTTTATATTTGGAAGACATTTTATTAAAGAGAATTAACTTTGGAAGACATTTTATTAAAGAGAATTAACTTTTGTTTATAAATGTGTCAAAAATGGCCGATTTTAAATGATTTTCTGGAAGCGACCAAAAAGTTGAGATTCCAATCAATATAAATTTCTATTTAAAATAAGGCAGAACATTTTACTTACTGGAAATAGTAAATTGAATCATTTAGCTTTCAATTAAAGCTAAAAATAAGCTTCAAAAATGCTTTTTCATTTTTTAAAATTCATCTCAAACCCTAGGTATCGAAAATTAGTGGAGGTACTTACCACTGAGATGCTATGATCTACCAATAGAGGCGAGGAGAAAAATTATTATTATTATTTTACAAAGAAACGCTGGGTTTATCATCCAAGGAATACGTCTCAAAACATTAATATTGATTAATCTGATCTAAACCGAGAGAAAAAAAAGAATTAAACAACATTCTTTGTTGTTTCTTTAACACATTTCACGTTTTGGCCGGCATACACTTCCGTCTCCATTGCGCATGTTCGAAGAAAATAATTCATGACGCATCGTTAATGAAATAAAATATCTTCTGACAGTCACAAGGATATTAAAATAAATAAAATGGAGGAAATTTTAGGACCTCTTTCAGCACTTTTTGAATTAATTTGCCGAAATTTTCACCGATAAATATGTTAAAACTTGACCTACCCTAACGTAACTTGGTCTTAATTTTTCACCACATTTAAATGTTTGATCAGCTTGGGTCTAATCAGTTAGGCGAGATTTTTACACATTTTTGGAGGGTAGAAATATTGGAAGTGGAACATTTCGCTTGCAATTCACTCCCTGTCCCGGCAATAAACTTTCCAATCACCGAGTGATTTTGAGCCCCATGACAGTGCACCCCGGGGCATCTGCCCCCTTTCTACATGTTCTGCCATTGATACTCTATATAAGATTTCAGGATATTATTAGAAGGTCGGAAAGTATATTGGTTGAAACATGTTAGGAACAGTAAAGATGAAAGAAAGGAAAATCTTTTTGTCCCAACGTTAATATATTAATTACCTTCAGGAAAAAAGAAGAGAAAAGGCTTCCTTCGAATGTCATTCATTGATTTAATTAGAATAAACGAAAGCTGAATCAATTCGAAGGCAAAATAAAAAGAATAGTAATGACAAGGAAATTAATACAACATGGACGACTTTAATGAAAGGAAACACACGTTCATATGTACGCTTTCTTTGGGAAAAAGCATTTTCAGAAAAAAGTCAATATGCCAATCAACATTAAAGAAAAAAAAAATTCACCCTCTCCACACATACGAACCAAAAGAAAACGAAAAACAAAATATATAAATAAAAATAAGGGAAAAAAATCCAAACGAAAATAAATTAGAATTTAATTAACATATCTGTCCTTACGGCATTTCAAACGTGACGGTTTCAGACTGAACGTTCACAGCACGATTTTGTGGATTTTGTAGACGTATCCATCCGCGAACGAATTGTGTCATGCAGCATAATGGGAACCGAACAACAAGCTTCGTACGTCAATGGAAAGAAAAGGTACGAAATAAAGAAAGAATCCCAACAAGAAACCAACAGCAAGAATCCTTTTCATCATTCATTTTTTTAGCTTCATAAATGTCGACAGGAGGTGTCGTTTCCATTCAGTGAAAAAAGATTTGTTTCACATAAGATTTTTGTTTTGGTCTTTGTTAATCATAATATTTAGAAAAAAAAGATACGCACAGATATATTTCGTAATTAGCTGATCAGGGTTTTTTTTTATAAAAGGAAGAAGTCTGTTATAATAGTATGGATGCTATCTATCTATCTATCTATCTATCTATCTATTTCAGTCTGTTCATATCTATCTATCTATCTATCTATCTAAGGTAAGCTATTTTTCTTGTTTTTTTCTTGCTTAGCGGTATATCAAATTCTATGGGTTATTTAATGCTGAAACCCAAATATTTTTATATAATTTTTCTAGCGTTAATAATAGTTTACTAATTAATCAATAACCGAGTGAGAAGACGTGGTTTCATGCCTTTCCCAATGCTATTGGCGCGTAAGTGAATATAACGAACCAAACCGGAATTGGAACTCGGCTCTCCGATTAACAGTTCCTAGCCATTATCTATTACCCTACCCGTACATACAAGCTTAGAGAAGCTGTCATTCCCAAGTGCTCACCCATCTAGGTACTGACCAGGCTCGACGTTGCTTAACTACTGTTATCGTACGGGGACCGGTGTTTCAACGTGATGTGGCCGTAAGCCGACGGATAGGCTAAGTAAATATCTATAATACTTCGAGAAAGTTATGTTCATTGAAAATTCTATTCACTAAAATGCAATTAACCTAAATGATATCTGTTAGAGACTTTTCCAAGATTGGGTTTTGTCGAATCACCTTGTTGTTGTCGAAGGGTGGGAGTCTAAATACAGTCCCTTATGTAGATCTGTAATGTGTCACTTGAAGAAAAACTGACAGCCATACTTAATTTTAGCAGAATATTAGTATCAGAAATTATCCTGGATTTAATTGGATTTCCCTGCATTTTGCCAGTAAACCTTGTCACTGAGTACAAATCGATACGTTTTTGTGTAACCAAGGCTAAGTAGTGTTTGCATATACCGGAAATTGGTGGAAGGTATTTTTTTTTAAGCATTACGCCCCGAGCAAGGCGTGAAACCACTAGGATGCAGGGGGTTGCAGAAGATTTGGAGCGAGAGCAGATAGGAGTGATAGAATAAAGGATGAGGAGAGGGATAGTGGATAGATCAAGGTAACTGGAGGTGTCGATTGACATTACATTTGAATAGTTGGAGATTATAGCTCTCAGGGAAACAGTAATTGGGAAGGGTGTTCCACAGGCGAGAGGTGCGAGGTATGAAGCTATTGGGGTAGAAGAGATGGCTACATTTAAAAGTTTCTACAGTGTAAGGGCGGGAGCGGGATGCCAGCCTCGTAGGGCGCTTGAATTCATGGAGTCTGGGAACCAGTGAAAGCAGCTCAGCGGAGCAATTACCATGAAAGTATTTGTAGAAAAGACAGAGAGAGGCGACGGCGCGTCTGTGAGAGAGTGACTGTAGACGAGACGCCAGATCAGGGCCAACTATATTACATATCCGTCTCTGGATCTTGTCAAGAACTTCGAGGTAAACAGAAGGTGCCCCAGAACATATATGGCAGCAATACTCCATGCAAGGGCGAATGGTTGATTTGTATATTTGAAGTATCGATTCCGGGGAGAAAAATTTCCTGGCGCGGCACAGAGAGCCAACTTTAAAAGAGAAAAATAGAATTAGATAATTCATCTAACGACAGAAAGCCTGCTTACCTTGAAAATCAGCATTCGAAATTCAGTTTCTTAACCTCAAATGGAACCTTTATTTACGATCCATCGCTAAAGAAAGCGGAAAAAAAAATGTCTGTTTTCTGTTCACTCAAAGAAGTGCATGGCTTCTCTTAACAAGACTCGAATAAAACCAAAAATGGAGACTTGCAACTATATCTGGGCTGGAGATGCACAATCTTTACTTTTCAGATTCGACATAGTTCCAAGCTCGCTTCCGCGGTCTTGTGGGTGATGACTTGCTTTCTATCCTACATCCCCTTCCACATTTACGAAACCTATCTTTAAACTGTCGCTATTTAAAATGGCAAAAGTTTTGCAGATTTCCATCCTTCAATTTCACTAGGTTAGATCCTTTAAATTTAACAAGCCATTCCTTGCCCCAGTTAACAACAGATTGTAGGTCATTTGTGAAATCAGCTGTCAAATTGACCATATCAAGCCAAACATTAAAACACGACTATATATTTGTGTCATCAGCATAGATATCAACTTGAAAACTGATGACATCAAGAAGGTCGTTGATGAAAACTAGAAACAACGTAGGTTCAATGATACAGCTCTGGAGAACAGATGTAATGTAAAAATTCATAAAGTTTAAGAACCATAGTGGAAAGTTCATGAGAACAATGAAAGTAATTATAGAAAAGGCACAGGGATGCTATTTTACAATGGTTGGAAAGTGACTGAAACTGAGCCACCAGGTCAGAACCAATAATATTGCTGATTCTTTATGGATTTTATCAATTATTATTTATGATGACTTCTGTTGTGGTAGGATCCACCTAATTTGCATAGTGGAGTACCGACCATATAAATATGGTTGGTACCGGGAAGAGAGGAAGGAATCAAGAGATTCAACCAGAGACTCTGCCCGATTGCGATTCAGTCAACACATTCTCCAGGAACGGTCTTACCAGGAATATACAAAGGACTATATGTAAATATTGTGTACATTTTCTTGTTTCAATACATTTTGTTCTAAGTACATTTTGTGTTGCATTATTATTCCATGCATTAGTCAAGTTTCAACAATGGCGACGAGGATGAGATTCGAACTCACGCGGGGATACCCCTGAACCGAGAAGATCCGGTAGGAAACGAAAGTTCACGGACCCATTGGACGTGAATCCAAAACGGAAAAAAATATTAAAATTAAGCGGATGGACATATGCATATGAAGTATGCAAATGGATTTACAAAGAAATAGCCATAATCATCAACTCATATAAGAACCCAGTTTGAAATCCAAAAGGGATTCCAAGTCTTGGGAGGGGGTGTTGTGGTAGGATCCACCTAATTTGCATAGTGGAGTACCGACCATATAAATATGGTTGGTACCGGGAAGAGAGGAAGGAATCAAGAGATTCAACCAGAGACTCTGCCCGACTGCGACTGTCAACACATTCTCCAGGAACGGTCTTACCAGGAATATACAAAAGACTATATGTAAATATTGTGTACACTTTCTTGTTTCAATACATATTGTTCTAAGTACATTTTGTGTTGCATTATTATTCCATGCATTAGTTAAGTTTCAACAACTTGCTTTCTATCCTACACTCCCTTCCCCATTTACGAAACCTATCTCTAAACTGTCGCTATTTAAAATTGGCAAAAATTTTGCAGATTTCCATTTTTCAATTTCACTAGGTTAGATCCTTTAACACCCCAAACCCGACACGCCACATCCACAAGTTCGAATCATCCTTATTATTTCCGAATGGCATTTATATTATAAAAGTTCCATTCCGACAGCTTCTTTTCAAGAACCGTAACATCGTAGTTAAAGGTTGTATATATATTCTCGTGTAACGCGTCTATGTACTCAGACGAGTTTACTACCCAAAGATAGGTAAATTCTGGTAGCATAGTCGTCCTATATACAGTGGTCACTTCTTATGACATTGACACCCATCTCTATGCAGTGGACTCTTCTGTTAACACGGTCTCACATCTGTGTAGTGGACAGTTCTGGTAATATAGTGGCCCATCTTTTTGTAGTGGACACTTCTCGGAATATAGCCGCCCATCTCTATGCAGTGGATACTTATGGCAAAACATCCTCACATCTGTGTAGTGGACACTTGTGGTAACATAGTGGCCCATCTGTATATAGTGGACACTTCTCGTAATATAGTCGCTCATCTCATCCATTTCTGGTAACACAGTCTGCTATCTCTATCTAGTGGACACTTCTGCTGACATGATCACCCATCTCTATATAGTGGTCACCTCTGTTAACACAGCTGCACATATCTATGTAGTGGACACGTATTGTAGCATAGCTGCCCATCTTTCTGTAGTGGAAACTTCCTCTAATAGTGTCGCCCATCTCAATGTAGTGGACACTTCTGGTAGCACTATGTAGTGGACACTTCTGGAAATATAATCGCCCATATTTATGTAGTAGACACTTCTAGTAACATAGTAATTAATATCTATGTAGTGGGCACATCTGGTAACGTAGTAAATGATCTCTATGTAGGGGACACTTCTGGTAATATAGTCCCCCATCTCTCTGTATTGGACACGTCTGGTAACAGTAATTAATATCTATGTAGTGGACACTTCTGATAACATAGTAATTAATCTCTCTGTAGTGGACACATCTTCTAAAATAGTAATTAATATCTATGTAGTGGACATTTCTAGTAACATAGTAATCAATCTCTCTATAGTGGACACTTCTGGAAATATAATCGCCCATTGCTATGTAGGAGACACTTCTGGTAAAATAGTAATTAATCTGTATGTAGTGGACAATCCTGGCAACATAGTCACCCATCTCTATGTATTGGATAATTCTGGTAATATAGTAATCAATCTCTATGTAGTGGACACTTCTAATAACAGAGTAATTAATCTCTATGTACTGGGCATTTCTGGAAATTTAGTCCTCCATCTCTCTGTAGGGGACAATTCAAGTAACATAGTAGTTTTCTCTGTGTAGCGGATTCGTCCAGTAACATAGTAATTAAACTCTCTGTAGTGAAACTTCCAATAATTAATCTCTGTATAGTGGGCACTCCTAGTAACACAGTAATTAATCTCTATGACATTACTGGAAATATAGTCGCCCATATCTATGTAGTAGACACTTCTGGCAACATAGTAATTAATCTCTATATAGTGGACACGTCTGATATCATAGTAATTCATCTCATTATAGTGGACATTTCTGATAACATAGTAATTAATCTCTATGTAGTGGGCACTTCTGGTAACATAGTAATTTATCCCATTATAGTGGAGATTTCTGGTAGAATAGTAATTAATCACTATGTAGAGGTCATTTCTAGAAATATAGTCGCCCATAACTATCTAGTAGACACTTCTGGTAAGATAGTAATTCATCTCTGTATAGTGGACACATTTGGTGAGATTGTAATTAATCTCTATGTAATGGACACTTCTGGTAACATAGTAATTAATCTCTATATAATCGAGAGTTCTGGTAACATAATAATTAATCCCTCTGTAGTGGACACTTTTGAAAATATATTCGCCCATCGCTATGTAGTAGAAACGTCTGGTAACATAACATAGTAATTAATATCTATGAAGTGGACACATCTGGTAACATAGTAATTAATCTCTATGTAGGGGTCACTTTTCGTAATATTGTAATTAATCATTAAGTAGTGGGTACTTCTGGTAATATAGTCCCCCATCTCTCTGTATTTCTGACATCTAGTAACATAGTAATTAATCTCTGTATAAAGGACACGTCTGCTAAGATAGTAATTAATTTTTAAGTGTTGGACACTTCTGGTAATACTGTCGTCCATTTCTATCTTATGAACACTTCTGCTAACATAGTAATTAATCTCTATGTTGTGGACATTTGTGGACATTTCTCCCATATCTATGTAGTAGACACTTCTGGGTAGATACTAATTAAACTCTGTATAGGGGTTACGTCTGGTAAGATAGTAATGAATCTCTATGTAGTGGGCACTTGTGGTAACATAGTAATTAATCTCTATGTAGTGGACACTTCTGGTAACATAGTAATTAATCTCTATGCAGTGGACACTTCTGGTAACATAGTAATTAATCTCTATGCAGTGGACACTTCTGGTAACATAGTAATTAATCTCTATGTAGTGGACACTTCTGGTAACATAGTAATTAATCTCTATGTAGTGGACACTTCTGGTAACATAGTAATTAATCTCTATGCAGTGGACACTTCTGGTAACATAGTAATTAATCTCTATGTAGTTGACACTTCTGGTAATATAGTAATTAATCTCTATGTAGTGGACACGTCTGGTAACATAGTAATTAATCTCTATGTAGTTGACACTTCTGGTAATATAGTAATTAATCTCTATGTAGGCGACACGTCTGGTCACATAGTAATTAATCTCTATTTAACAATAAGTGCTGTGCCAAACTAGAATTAACATTTAATAAGCATTGTAGCATACATGTGTTATGTTGTATCTATACGGTCACCCATCTAAGGTACTGCATAGAATATTGTTGCTCAACTGCTCTGATGCATTCAGCGTAACTTGACCGCAAACAAACTGTTTTACCAAATGTTTTACTAAATTGTAATCTAGCAAAATATCACAATTCACAGCCATCTATTGAGGACCAAAGTCACTAACTTCACTAATTGATAACTTTCCCGCTACTGCAGACAATTTTTTTATATCTACTAATCTTACATTCAAACAGTTGAATACCACAGCTGTTGGGCACCTGGTGTGGATCTATCTCACCTATTACTAATCGGCGAGACTAGCTTTACTTATAGTCACAGCACAATCGGCGTCCGTCGTTGTTGGTTAAAGTGCCAAAAATTCGATATTTTACCAATAGCATTTCAGGTTCGATTAGTTGTTTGTGTGTGTGTGTGATAGTGGTAAGTGATTTCGTCCCTTGGTGCCACAAAAATTCCATTAACAGACGAGCAACAAAGTAATCAGCAGCTCTGAGGCTAGACATTATTTGTCGACGCTCCAACGCAGGCCATTATTTGTCGACGGTCCAAGGTATTTTGGGAGAAACAAAAACAAATAAAGAGAGACACCTTCTCAAAATATACCAAATAACTCCTAAATTCTGGCCGTATCGATTGTTAACATTGGTGTTTTTGTTCTTTCTTATTTTCCTAATTAGCAGTATATTTAATAATACAGATTCTCTTTTGGCGTTAAAACCAACTAGGCAACAAGGAAGTGTTATATATATATATATATATATATATATATATATATATATATATATATATATATATATATATATATATATATTTGTATTTGGACAACTCCCTTTTTATACAGGTTTCATTAAAAACGACTAACAAGTTACTTTGGTTAAGTTTTTATTCAGTTTTACGATTGTTTATAATTGTTTTCTTTTCTGGACATAAATCATGTAGAAATTGTCCGAATATTCTGTATGCCCGACTGTTTTCGGCTAGAATATTAGTCATTATCAAGGATGATTTTGTTTTTACTTTTAACTCAGTGCATGGATTCTTTTATGTTTTATGTATCTAGAATTATAGGAATGTTTTATTTTCCAAACACGACCAGTATATTTTGGCCGTCTTCATAATTGATTTTATTGAATGTTCGTTTGTTTGTTTTTTGTTTGTTTTTTTTTTATTAACAATGCTCTGTAAAAATACGTAAAAATCAATATTATTTCCGAATTTATATATTCTTTAAGGAACTGTGTTCCTGATTAATCCAAATTCATGAATAGTTGTATAGGATATACTACAACATGCCTAACAAGAAGACTCTCGTTACATCTCCCTGAACATAGCTCAGTTAGGTCTCATATAAATACACATGGTGACCTACCAAACTCTATCCGTAACATACACGTTAAAAATACAAATATAATAACCTCAACTACATGTAAAAAAGGCCCCAAACTAAGTAGGAAACAAGGAGGTGTTATATATATATATATATATATATATATATATATATATATATATATTGCACAACAGAGAAATCAAAAATTACCTCATGGGTATAGCTATTGCAACCGACGCCGAATGTCGAATATGATGTAATTTATATGCTCCGTTATAAATACATTGAGTTCTCTTTGTGGATAAGTTTTAATATTTCATATTATTAGAACCCACTTGGATTATATACCAACGGATTTTTTTACCTGTTTTATATATATATATATATATATATATATATATATATATATATATATATATATATGTATGTGTGTGTATGTAGAAACCATCACTTTTAACCGAATAAACTCAGAATGCGTGATATATTGATTCACTGATAGGTTTTTTTTACCATTATCATTCCTTTGTAGGTTATTTAACGCCATAAAATACTTTTAGATTTTAAGACTTTTGGTTGGCGTAATAATATTGTTTTAATGATACAATTCTTACTAATTAACCCACAGCAAGGGGAGAAGATGTTGATTTATACCTTTATCAAATGTATTTCTGCGCAAGTGAATATAACGAACCCAACGGGAATTGGAACTCGGATCTCTGACTAACAATTCCGAGCCATTATCTATTACACCATCCGCACATCGAAGCTTTTAGCACCTGGATTTCCCGACCGGTCACCTATTTCGGTACTGACCAGGCTCGATGTGGCTTAACTTCAGTGATCGTACGGGAACCATGCACAATATAGATAGACAATGAAAGATGTGATACACAAATCAAGTAGAGAGAACTCCTTAGCCTAGGAAGGCTGTCCATTTTAACATTCTGGTTTCAAATCTCTTGCAATCATTCATAATCATGGGGAAATGCTTCGTGAATATACTTTGAGTATAAAATCTGAAGCCGGAGCCCAAAAGGGAGTTTGATGTTGAATCTCTTTCATAATGTCGCTGATGTGTTGCAAGGGCCACTGTTGATATTTAATGAAATGTCCTGCCGAGGCTTGCTCCCCGGAGAAGACAGTGCAGCGCCGATTCGATTGGTAGGACAGATGCTGCACGACCACTACTAGCTGAACGGTTTACTACGGCGATCATTAAATATTTTGTGAAAAATATTCTTGTTTCTTTAACTTTGCTGACAATAGCATTTGATAAAAATCCATAAAATTAACGGCGTTTACTTCGTTTTATGCTTAACATCCCATAAAAATATAACACCCCATAAAAATATAACATCCCATAAAAATATAACACCCCATAAAAATATAACATCGCATAAAAATATAACACCCCATAAAAATATAACATCCCATAAAAATATAACACCCCATAAAAATATAACATCGCATAAAAATATAACACCCCATAAAAATCCTTGACAGCTATGGAAACTGCAGGAAGTGTTCTTGAAAATCTGGTCATCGTTGAATGCTTTTTTCTATTCCGTTGCCAGAGTTTACCTCAGCGACACTCAATTTTTAGAAAAAGTCTTCCACAATAATTTTCTGAAGTTCTCTGTGAGCACAGTAGCCAAATTTTGATCTGGCCATGTATCATCTTAAGCGTCACAGCTACCGAAACCGCTCTACCAAGAGAAAGTAGTTGTTCCAGGAATCAACAACCATGAACAAAGGATTCTTCATTTGATAATTGACAACAATCCATTGTCTTCATTGTTTTCCCCGATGACAGCACAAAATCTGACGGTGATAATATTTCTTGATTATTTCGTTGACGGCAGCACTGAAGTGGCATCCTGTGGGGGAAGACAAACACATCGTAGCCTCGTTTGACGATTTTAATTGTTTGCCTTTCATACTCTCTGACCTCTTGTTGTCATCAATAGATCACGTTGTTTGAGCGCAATATTTGCCAGATGTGTTCGGATGGCAGGTATGAATTTTTTTTTTTATCGTTTCACCCCAAGCAAGGTGATAACGCAACTAGAACGCAGGTAGTTACAGGGAATGAAAGTGAAAAAACTGAGAATGAAGAGGATTAAGGAAAGGACAAACAAGGAACAGGGTTGAAGAAGACAGAGATGGTGATTGAAATTGCATTTACATTTTTGAATATCTTAGTTATCAGGGAAGCAAGAAATCGGAAGGGACTTCCACAGTTTGGTTTGTTTTATTTGTTTAAGGGCATATCAACATCCTTATGGGTCATTTAATGCCAAAATTTAACTTTCTTGGGATCTTTGAAATCATAAAATTATGATATACGTTATTCTGCTTTCACAATTGAATTCATGGTAGGTGATACTCAGATTTTGCGGACATACACGTTTGTTTGAACATAATTACTAGAGGGGCTTTTTGTGCGTTTTATTTTGTATTCTTGTTATATTTTGGCATACAGTTTTATTTCTTTAAGAAATTGTAGGATATTATATGGATTAATGTCAGGAAAGAGTTCTTTCATGTTGGTTGCTTGGCTAATTTTGTTTAGCGGCATATCAACACCTCTATGTGTTATTTAATGCCGAAATCTAAATATTTTATATTTTTTTATGGCTTCAACTACAGGTAAAATCTATTGTTATTTTTGGTCATTTTTGCTAAAGAATGGATTTCTACACTTTCATACTGTTTTTTGTGTTTTGAGGTTCACTATTTGTCCATAGCTGGGACCCTAACAGGTGCTACCACCTCGGGTCATAGTGGACCTTAGATAAACAGAGAAACCTCCAATCTCCCAATCAGATGCCTTGCAGCCAGATGTAGTTTATCGTCATACCCATGACTGGAGTTCAACAGGAAGTACGAGAAAATAAACTGTTAGAGTAGAAGTGGCGGTTAGATTTAGTTATTTCAACAGTAAAAGGGTGGGACCTAATTGCCAATCATGATGGTGAGAAAGTCATTGAAGCCGAGGTGCCTGGTCAGGATCGATTACATTAAAGATCCTAGTTTGGATTTTGTCAAAAATATCTAGATGTACAGCAGGAGCAGTAGACCGGATATGACAGCAGTATTCAATGTTTCCTGAAACCAGGATGACAAAAGTTGATATCCCAGCATTGTTTTAAGATTTTTTCTTCACAGGAAACACGTTCTTGTAATCGTTTTCGAAGCAATGTGGTTTAGAATAATTCACGATGTACATGTATTTAGAGATATAATACAAAGAAGAATCTGCAATGTTATCAGTCCTGACATGGCATTCAGTCACTTTCTACTGTTGTAAGGTTGCTTCTTTATGACTTTTCTATAAATATGTTCATAGTACCTTTTCTGATCTGCTTTCCTCGACTTTACGAAGTTAAACGCAGTACTAGATTGGCGTCTAGGTCTCATTGTTCTAGAGTTGAAATTGTTAGATATAACGGTAAGTTCTATGCTAACAATTTCCTCTCTCGCACTTCTTGCTTGTGGAAATCTCTCCCGTTCTTTTGCTTGCCAGTCAATTTTGATCTTCAAAAAATTAAATGCAATGTCAATCGTTATCTTTTGTCTTCTTAATTAATGTTCTATTATTTTCACGTCGTTATAACGTTTTCATTTCTCTTCACACAGTAACTCCTTGCGTCTTAGTGGCTTTATTCCCTTGCTTGGGATTAAATGATGAAAAAAGAAAGAAAAAAAAAAGAATTGGTAGTTTTGGAATGTCGAAAATTGATCCTTTTCTACTTGTGCCCGGATGCTTGGTTTACTTCAGTGGATGCAAGTATTTTGTTCGGCAGTGCATGCCAAAAGAAGTCACGGTTTTATGCTGTTGCTCATCCAGTAGAAGGCCCAAGAGCCACTCAAAGTATAGGATTATTGGATAATAATAATGGATGTTCTTTTGGAGGCAAG
Source organism: Acanthosepion pharaonis (assembly GCA_903632075.3). Taxonomy (NCBI): domain Eukaryota; kingdom Metazoa; phylum Mollusca; class Cephalopoda; order Sepiida; family Sepiidae; genus Acanthosepion; species Acanthosepion pharaonis. Next base: position 280,801 of record CAHIKZ030005441.1, on the reverse strand, counting down.
GATTTTTTTTTTGCAATATGGATTTTATTTCTAATGGGGACGTGAATGTAACTTCCATTGATAAATTTCCCAATCTTCAGTTTAGTTTTCTTGACATCCGACATTGTTTCTTGTTGCCCTTTCACCATAATCCGAACGATATACAAAACTTCTTTTCTGTCCGACTGTCGACACAACTCACATTTTCTTAAGAAACTTGGAAACAGCAAGACGTACGCAGGAGAAATTCGTAGAGTAAATGAAAACTAATAAATTAAACTAATAAATACTTAATCGTATTTTTATACCCTTTAATATGGGTTTCTTCTTAGGCATTTTTATTTTAAATTTATTTCAACACTAGCAGCCATACCCAGCTGGTCGATCAGAAAAAGTATTCAATTAGAATGGAGCAAAAACAGCATCATGTTTAGATGTAACAGAATCTATCTTCTTCAATTACGTTAAAGTACTTTCATTAAAAAAACATTTTGAAGTAATGCAGTTACTGATATAACAGAAGTAGTCTGTATTTATTCAATCGAAGGAAGCCGAGGACATGAAGGAGTAAAACAGGCAACATGAAGACCCACTTCAAACCACAATTATTTTGGAGTTTTCGAAATTGAATTTATCAGTGTGCTACATGTGATGTAAAAGAGGATACATTTATAAAGCAATTGTTAAGTTTTGATGATAATTGGTTGAAAGATCAAAAATAAGAAAGAAACCAGTAAAAATCGCCAGTTTTCGCTATTTACGCGAGTTTTTACTATATGGGTGAACTCAATTATCAATTTAAATGACTGTTAAACAATCAACTTATTGTTGGCTACAACTGAGTGAAGTTTGTATTAGATTGCTTGAAAATTGGGGGAGTTTTTACATTTAAATTTGTGTTGAAATCGATTTTTCGATTTTCGCGGTTTTTTGCTAAACACAGTGGCGTATAAATAAAAATGAGGTATCGTTGAGCTCGTCATGATGTAAGTAACCTAGATATCGAGTTTGAACGAAATCGGAGGAAAAAGTTGAATTTATCGATTTTTGACCGGCTTTATCGATTGTTGATTTTAAAAAAATTCGATTTTTTACGTTATGAACCTATCACTTACTTGTACAATGTATGTGCCAAGTTTGATCATAATCGGTTTTAATGGATCTTGAGTGAAAAGGTATCCCACAGACACACACACAGACACATAAACATCCTCTGTTTTATATATAGAGAGATTGTTTAAAGTGTCCGAATGTCGAGCAGCTGAATTCTCGTCTATTGTGATGAACGTGTGTTTTTTCAGAGAGGTCTCCTACCTTGAGCGCATATTTGACCTAATCTCAACCCAGACTACATCTGAAACATACTATCCATCGTACATGCATCCATCGTCCATACGAGCTATTGCTAAAGATGCAGGAAAAATGGTCGGTTCTCTGTACTGTTCCAGTAAGAACCTGACTCTTCGTGCCATCCCCGTTACCACTAGAAGAGCCAGACCAGACCTAAAATGGAGTACGGTTGTCATATCTGGGCCAGAGCTGTCAGGTCTTTACTTTCCAGTCTTGATAGAATCAAAAAGCGTCTCCGCGTCCTTGTGGGTGATGAATTATTTTTACACTGCAACTCCATCCTTACAGCCGAAACGCTGTAAGCCTCTCGCTACTTTATAGCTATTTTCACGGAAAGTGTTCAGACGATCTACATTCCTTAGTTTCACCAGTTTAAACCTTCAAGGCTAAGACCCGTCATACCCCGCCCATTGTAATGAACCACCCTCATTCCGTTCCTATTCCACTGGTGAGATGTAAGTTCAAGTAGAACAGCTTCTTTCACTAACTACTACTTTGTGGAACCAACTCCCAAGAGGATGCTTCTCCGATCGCTGCAACATTAAACTGTTCAAGTCTAGGGTTAACTGTCATTTTCCCCACATATCCCTATAAAATGTGCCGCTGACTATGTAACCCTCTATTCGAGTGGCTCTTGGGCCTTGTACATGGTGAACATCATTGTCACCCCCCCCCCGCAAAAACAAACAACCGTTTTTACTTCTCAGTGACAGGACTCAAAGAGTGTGAGTTCAATACCTGGTTAAGGCGGTGGAGAACTTTGAGAGGGGAATTAACAGGAGATAACTGACATCCATTAGACATGGCACGTCGAACTAGAACAGTCTACCCCAGTGAGTGAAATAAAGGGTACAATTCGACATTAAAAACACCTGAAGAAGGCCGGAGCGTACACCAGCCGAAACGTTGTGATAAACATAGCGACAAAGATGAGGACAATAGTGTAAATATTGTACATAATACCTCATCTCAGAAATATAGACAGATACTGTAGGATATTATATAGATTAATGCCATGAAAGAATTCTTTTATGTTAGTTGGTTGGTTGATTTTGTTTAGTAACATATCAACACATCTATGGGTTACTTAATGCCAAAATCTAAATATTTTGGACACAATGTTACAGCTTCAACTAAATATATTTTGAACGAAATTGCATGTGTCGGGTTACCTTCTCCTAATTTTAAAAATTGCTCATAGGGAACGCTCTCAGGACTATAAATACTCTGGGATAATTCTTTATCGCTCTGTTCTCATCGTTTCCGCTTGCACATCAACATGTAAATCTCTCGTGGAGAATGCATTCACTCTGGGAAACGCATGAACAATACACACACACACACACGCACACAAACGTACGCACATTCACTCACTACACATACTTTGGACCCAAAAAACTTTTCGCATTCATTTGACACACACATCTTTGATTTTTTCACTTGTAACCTTTTATTGTTAATACATTATCATTTGTTTGTATATTTATATTGGTTCTTGTCGTTTCTTTTTATTTATTTACGTGGACTCACATCCCGAGTCCACTACGTTTGTTGTGGGTATTTCAGGAGACAGCGTGATGAGGGCAATAGTCTGAATAATGTAAATAGTATGATATCCTATAATTTGTTAAATAAATCAAATTGTATTTCAAAATACAATTTCATCAAAACTACAATATAAAACACACATATCGTCTTTAGTAATTATGTCCATACAAACATGTATATGCACAAAAGCTGAGTATCATCTACCATGTATTCAATTGTGAAAGCAGAATAACATATATCATATTTTATTACTTCAAAGCTCTGAAGAAAATTAAATTTCAGCATTAAATGACCCATAAGGATTCGATATACTATTAAACAAATCAATCTTGTGTCATCACCATTCCTTTGTTCTTTAGCAGAGTGTCCGCGAATGTTAGTCTTGTTCTTCCTCTTCTTGTTTTTCCTTCATTTGGCTACCAGACTACTAATTACCTAAACAAATGTTATTTTTGTCGTGAACTTTTTAATTTGTTCTATCTTAAGGACGTTATGGCGTGCCATAACCTAATCGGAAATACTTCGATTATGGGTCTTAGATATTTTTCAGTTATCGAAAAGAATTTTTTTTAATAAAAAATCTTTATTAAATAAATAAAGTAAAAGTTTCTATTTATAGTTTCTTAGATTTTAGACTAGTTCATATTATAATATTAAAGATTATTGTTTGTATTATCAGAAAAATATAATTATTCATTTAATTAATTTATATTTTAGTGGTTATATTTTAAAAAAATTAAAATTTTAATTTAATTTATTTTTTATATTATTGTTCTCATTTTATTTATTTATCCTTTATATTATTTTTATTATTTATTGACCGTATATAATCGTGTATAGGGCGAGTGTTTAAGATCAGTTTTTTACGCAAAAATAGGCTAATTTTTTGAAGAGGTTAAAAATCATACATTTTCGGTGACCAGTTGTACTATACATATTTCTGGAGGGGTTAAAGTTCATGCAAAATAAATTCAAGGGTCGAACTCTACATGAATTCAGCTTCTAGACAAGTATAGTGATTTTCCAAGCGTAGCTTAAATGTGGCACAGGGCCGAAAGTATGGAGCACCGAGTGAGGATCGAACTCACTACTCAGTCGTAATTGTTCTAGCGGGGTTAGATTTCTACACAAGTATATACAGTATTTTGACATTAGTGTTCTAATTATTTTCAAAAATGAAAAAGAAAAGTAATTCCCTGTGTATAATACACCCTCGTCCATAATACGCTCACTTAAAATCGTGCTGAAAGCGTGGGGAAATGCTTCTACTCATGCATAATACGCACCCCTTGTTTGGTAATCAAACCCTATAAATTGTACCTCTCCAATTTCATTACGGTCAGCGTCACCTCCTCTTCATCGATTTCGTCCGGTTAACTGATATTTCTGCCACATTCATAGTTTGTGGGGGGTTTTATTACTAACTCAATTTTGTTTAGTTTATTGTAAATAATTAATTCACTTTGTAAATATTCATTTAGGGATTTTAAAAGTTGTTATTTTATGACCCTCCCCCCATGAACAATATCTGTAAATAAGGGGACTAGTTAGGACTTCATAGAGAAACTCAGGTATTATGGTGGACGTAGTAAGAAAGGTAGGAGTGAATGTGTTGTTTTGGTGATTGGATTATTGTTGGCATGCTTGGGTTAGTGTCTGCGACTAGCTAAGTTTAGATTTAAGACAGATGAAGACCGTCATTCCCCATCCCCCTTTTTGGCCTTGTGCCGCATTTTGTATTTTAAATGCAAATAAATATAAGCGTCACCTCCTCTTATTTGAAAAAAAATGGTTTTAAACATAGAATATTACTCTAATTTAGTTTTATGATAATTCTTATTTTATTTTAAGGCATTTTTTTAAAGATTTTTTTTGTAGCTGTGCATAATATGCACCACTGATTTTGCTTATTATTTTTTAGATAAAAAATACATGAGGAATTACGGTACTTCTGTTATGTGCTGTGTCCATGCAGGACGGAGGCAATCATGGCTTTTCACAATTTTTTGTCCTTTGTAGCACATAATAAATTTTGTCATCTCTCTTAAAGTCTGTTTCGACATCGATTTACTCAAGCTCGCTCGATAGGTTATAAGTTGTTTTACTCTTGCTTTCAATCTTTCTTGTGAATATAAAATTTTCCAAACTTTCATTCTTCATTATGTACTCTAGAAATTTCATCTGCCTCTTCCTGATGTTAAGTATAAGTTTCCTTTTTTTTCCATTTTCTCGAAGACATCGTCGTTGTTCACATGTTCGTCCCATGGTACCCTCAGTATCCTTCTGTGGAACTACGTTTCGGTTGCTCCAAGTCTCTTCTTCATCTTTGAGTTAATTGTCCTGCATTCACAGGTGGACTGATATTACATAACAATTCTTTGCTTAGCTTTTGGAAGGCATCTTTGACTATCTCAATGCGCCTTCAGATTTCAGAATACGACTATCAAAGCATAAAGAAGCACACTATATGGTGTTTCATTCTCGAGTGTCTGACTTATGAGCAGTAAGATTCCGCAAGTCTTCGAGTCATATTCTTTCATAACTTAGGCGATCATGGCCAGAATTTTCTATCCTTTGAAGCTCTTAGTAAAGTTTGTCTTTTGGCTATCTTTCCTAATGACTGTTGTGCCAACCATTTACACAAACACGTTAAATCGGTCATGTGCTGCTAAAACGCCTCATATAATCTGGCTCGACTTGAGGTTTTTTTTCTCTTAGCAAGCTCCCTTAAAGAAGCCTGGATTTCAAATTTTGATTTTTCTTTTTTTCGGTAGCCTGGCAAAACAATATGGATTACAAAAAAGTGCTATGTATATTTAGAAATAATGACGAATAATTATTTTAGAAATTACTTTGAAGCCTACCGTAGGGAGATTGTTAGCAGACATGTCTGAATTCTTTCCTAGAGTATCGAGTTCGGCTATCATTGCTTTTTCCACGAAACAGCTTTTGAGCCAGAATTAGCGAAACAAACTCAATAATTTTTTCAAATGGCTGTTGTTCCGAAGCTTAAATCAACTCCACAATTTAATAAATCGTCAGCTAATTTCCTAGATTCAGTTACTAGAGGGCGCCTGTCTTGCTTTTCGTTTATACAAAGGTTTGAGCGAGGCCGATTTGAACTTCAGGATCAACTGCGTGCAAATATTAGAGCAAATTAGCAGCCTGCTGCTCCTCTAAATGATAGCATCTTACCTGCCAATGTGCCTTTGTCGCACTCAATAAAGCAGGTCTTACTGTTCACTGGCGGAAACTTAAGATAATTGATCCTCAACCACTCGAGCAAAATGGCTCAACCATATGTTCCACTAGTTTAAAAGTTTGCATCTTCATCTTACTGAGTCCTTGTGCTTTCATTTGTCGTCTGCGATGAGAGAGTCCATTATATATATATATATATATATATATATATATATATATATATATATAATTATAAAATGACAATTGGAAAAAATCTTAGATTTGGCCGACGCATTTCGTCTTCCGACTTTTTCAAGGCAAAAATGAAATCGAAATGTCTTTGTCGCTATAGTTACACTATGATTATAATTTATTACATTGGAATGGTAATCACGATCCAATTCATCAGACCTACAAATTCAAAAAGAAATCGGAAAATATAACTCCGGGAATAAAATTTTTTAGTGAGAGTGTATGTGTGGGAGTGGGAAACAAATGTGAGAGGGAAATGTATGAAAGGTCTAGAGAGAGGGTGTAATAGAAGAAAGAAGAACAGGAGGGCCTAAAGGTGAAGGTGGGGATTAAAATTTAACAGTGAAAAGTTTTAAAGAGAGTGAGTTAGATAACGCTTTAAATGAGTGAAATACAGATAAATATGAATTTTTTTGAGATGCATAAATCACTACTGATTCTACTGAGCTAAAATTAAAAACCAGACACTGGAAATGTGTGGATACATTTGTGGTGACATTAGGCATAATAAAAATTATATGATCTAAATTTAAAATCCAGCCAATTCATACTGCCGATGCATATGCGAAAATTTTCCGTCTGCTTTGCATTACTAACCTGAACATTGAGTTCTACCTGATTCTATCCTTTTGGGAATTTATGTATATATATATATATATATATATATATATATATATATATATATATATATATATATATATATATATATATATATATATTGACCACTAATATTATATATATATATATATAGGTAAGAGGAGAAATCTACCAATCTTTGCTCGTCTTGATTTTTGCAGGTGCACCCACAGACTAGACTGTGGCATAACTGTATAGCTACTAAAGAGCTGGGAATGTTCCTGGGCAGATTGTTAATATCTTTTATCTATATATAAAATTCTGTGATTTCCGTTAGTCCGTCACACCCTTTCAAATAGTCATACATTGACCGATCGAAATTAAAGTTTGGGGAGAAGTACAACCAGGTAAAGGGGTACTATTATTAGAGTGCGTAGTTTAGTACAATAAGCTTTCATTAATTTTTGGGGAATAATTAAATTTTATTATTGAGTTGGGACCACGGAAGGAAAACACGGAACACGGATTAGAGGTAAGAAATATATATTAAACAAAAAGGTTACAAAGATAGTGTAAGCGGAGCTTACTATGTGCTAGTGTCCAATATTGGTAGTCAATATTGGTAGTCATTACTCTCTCTGATACTCTCTCTCTCTCTCTCTCTCTCTCTCTCTCTCTCTCTCTCTCTCTCTCTCTCTCTCTCTCTCTCTCTCTCTCTCTCTCTCTCTCTCTCTCTCTCTCTCTCTCTCTCTCTCTCTCTCTCTCTCTCTCTCTCTCTCTCTCTCTCTCTCTCTCTCTCTCTCTCTCTCTCTCTCTCTCTCTCTCTCTCTCTCTCTCTCTCTCTCTCTCTCTCTCTCTCTCTCTCTCTCTCTCTCTCTCTCTCTCTCTCTCTCTCTCTCTCTCTCTCTCTCTCTCTCTCTCTCTCTCTCTCTCTCTCTCTCTCTCTCTCTCTCTCTCTCTCTCTCTCTCTCTCTCTCTCTCTCTCTCTCTCTCTCTCTCTCTCTCTCTCTCTCTCTCTCTCTCTCTCTCTCTCTCTCTCTCTCTCTCTCTCTCTCTCTCTCTCTCTCTCTCTCTCTCTCTCTCTCTCTCTCTCTCTCTCTCTCTCTCTCTCTCTCTCTCTCTCTCTCTCTCTCTCTCTCTCTCTCTCTCTCTCTCTCTCTCTCTCTCTCTCTCTCTCTCTCTCTCTCTCTCTCTCTCTCTCTCTCTCTCCTCTCTCTCTCTCTCTCTCTCTCTCTCTCTCTCTCTCTCTCTCTCTCTCTCTCTCTCTCTCTCTCTCTCTCTCTCTCTCTCTCTCTCTCTCTCTCTCTCTCTCTCTCTCTCTCTCTCTCTCTCTCTCTCTCTATCTCTCTCTCTCTCTCTCTCTCTCTCTCTCTCTCTCTCTCTCTCTCTCTCTCTCTCTCTCTCTCTCTCTCTCTCTCTCTCTCTCTCTCTCTCCCCTAGAGTGTTATATCGCATACTTTATATAGTCCTGAAGAGTCCATGTTGTAGGTATGTTACGGTCTCACAACAATTATTTAACATACAAAATACTCAGACTATTTTATAAACAATTTATTGATTAAAAATAACAAATAATTATTTAATAAAATGCAATATTGTTTGTCTGCATATCTTTTCTTTCAGTTTATATATATATATATTTTAGTTCTTATAAAATATAATGCACTGTAAATATAAACACAGTAGGGAGAGTTTTAAATGAGCAGAGGAAGCGGTAACATCAATAATACTAAATACTGTGAGGATTTCAACACGCGTTAGCGAGTTACAAAAAATGATCGGCGTGTTATTTAACCCATAGCTACTGGAAGAATGAATGGATTCTTGTCTTTTCCAAGAACACTGGCGCGCAATAAACTGAAATTTGAATTCAGTTCGCATATCACAATTTTCACGGCAACCATACATAGATTCTCTTATACAATTTTTATATAATTCGTATATGACCTCTTATAACCTTTATTTGGCTGTCTGTAATCTAGCAGACGATATCTTCATAAGTTAAGCCATCTTTCTCCTTTAGGATATATATGTCTGAAAGTTCGGAGCCATTAAGTTCATTTCTTGGCTTTGTCATTGATTTAGCGAACAATATCTTCATAATTTGAGCTTTGCTTCTTCAGTTTTGGGATAGGCATGTCCGAGGCTTCGGAATATTTACTTTTATTTGTTACTTTTGCTTATCAATCAACAGACAGTATCTTCATAACTTGAGTCACATTTCTACAGCTTTGAGATATGTATGTATAAAACACTCGTAATCTTTATGTTATAAAATTTTGATATAATTCGTGTATGGCTACTTATAATTTTTATTTGGTTTTTTCATTCCTTTAGCAGACGATATCTTCATAAGTTAAGCATTCCTTAAACAGTTTTAAGACATTTATGTCTTCAGGTTTCGGAATGATTGGTTTTGACTTTCATTTAACAGACGATATTTTCATAATTTGAGCCGTTCTTCAACAGCTAGAAGATATGTAAATCTCACCCTTCGAAATCTTAATCTTTGGCTTTTCTTTTTATTTAACGAACGATATCTTCATAATTTGAGCATTGATTCCCCAGCTTTGAGATCGGTATATGTGAGGTTTACTTTTATTTCTTAGTTTTGTTTATCATTAGCCAGATAATATCTTCGTAACTTGAGTCATGCTTTTACAGATTTGAGATATGTATGTATGAACTCTCATTATCTTTCCCTTGGTTTTATCTTTGATTTAGCAGACGATAACTTCATAATTTGAGCTTTGTTTCTACGACGTTGTGAATTGCAGAGTTAATCTAATCAATGTCTGTGTGATTCAGGTTATTTGTAAAAACAATGATACATTTTCAGAATCTGGTTCGTATGGTTGACATCTCGAATATGCCAAACTTTCCTAAGTGCGAAATATTATAATAATGATCCGAACATTGTGTGATGGAAGATAATCGATTGACAAAATTCGATTAGGCAAGAGACGTGCTTTTTTGGAAATGTCAGATTCGCTGCCTGATTTAGTTTGAAGCACAGTTGCTCTCCGAATCAGCAAGAAAAAAAAATGAATCAAATGATTATGCGATGAAGGTGGTAATGGTCAGAATAATTAACTAGCAAGATTACTCGTTATCACCCGGCTTTTTATTTGAGAAAACAAAACAAAACAAACTAAAAAACAATATCACAAATCCATGTTTAACTAATTATCGTATGGACGCCTAAAAATAAACATGGCTTCATGCTTGTATCACTTCGAGATAACTAGAAATGGGCCATTTAACATTATCAAACAAAATAATACTTCAGGTATTTACGACATCTAATTCCTTTAATAATGGAAAACCAGGGAGATTCCACGGTTTTTGCTAATTCTTATCCTAAAGACTAACCATTTCAGGTTCACATATTTCATATTACTGTACCATGTTAAACGCCTTTCCTATATCTTTCTTTCTTTCTTTTTTCTTTCTTTCTTTCTTCCTTTTAACGTGTCATCTATCTTCTATTTCTTTCTTTCTTTCTTTCTTTCTTTCTTTCTTTTGCTTCTTCTCTTTCTCATATCTCTTTCTATCTCATACTCTTTCGTTCTCTCTCTCTCTCTCTTTCTTTCTTTTAACGTGGACTTTATCTTCCATTTCTTCGTTTCTTTCTTTCTTTCTTTCTTTCTTTCTTTCTTTCTTTCTTTCTTTCATTCATTCTTTCTTTCTTTCTTTCTTTTCCAGCAGTGAAAAATCGCTACAAAGTTGTCTGTGATTAAATACTGTGTTAATTTCTTGTAGCCGAACATCCTAACCTCAGGCTTATCTAAGTTTACACACACCCGGCCAAGCCTATGATCTGCGTAAACTATAGAATTAAAACTTGGACAACCTAAGAGCCCTACATCGCCTCTCTTTACTAGGTTTCAGTCGAGGTAGCTAAAACGCACCGCCGTAGCTGAGCTGCCTCTATTAGTCCACACTACTTCCCAAGGGTACTCATTACTTAGCGACAAGATCAAACTTATCTATAAAGTCCGGAAATGGCTTCACATCCGGGTTGTTAGTAACCGACCTTTCCTGAATACGATCGGGGTTAAGGACAGCATTCCAATCTCCAGCTAAAACTACCACACTAAGATACCAAAAACGCCTCGATCCGCCGAAACAAATATGGCCGCTGAGCATGGTCATTGAACGCATAAACTCCAATGAAGCGAAGAGACGTATCCTCTATGGTAACATCCAGAACGCAAAGCCTGTCCGCCTGATCTGCGAAAACAAGAAATTTAAAGACTTTCTCATTCGCCAGGAAACACTTCTCAAGTGTCCATCAAAACATACTGAATGCTGAATAGAGGACAAATGTACTCATGGTTGTGAGTTAAAAACCGTGTCTCCTGTAGACAGCATACATCCACCCCGAGGCACTAAAGATCGCGAGACTCCGGCCCCAGCCTCCGAGCATTCCAATTACCTAACCAGAATGTCATGATCAGTCCGATTAGGGTTGGGAATCTGCATTGAACATGGACGGGGTGAAGACACTAACGGCCTGTTGCATTGATCCTTGGCTTTTCTCACTCTTGATAATGCCATCAAGAGACATGCCGTCAATGCCCCAAAGCTCTATACAGGGAGCGATGAACAACAACTGAGAGCCTTCCCTGAACAATACTGCTTTAATTTTGTCATCTGTTCGTTGAACAATATATTCTGCTGTGGATATTAATCTTCAAACTGTATTTACCTCCTCTGTCATAGCTCATATAAAAAAAATGGTTTGCTCTAGAAAGAAAAAACTTATAATGAAAAGAAACATAATCAAAGAATGCTGAACAAAAATAAAACAAAAGTTGGAAAAAAAAAAGAAAAAAAAAGAAAAAAAAAGAAAAAACAATAAAAAGAAAAGAAAAGAATAAAGAGGGGGAGGAGGGGGAATAAAATAAAAACTGAAAAAAAAAAACAGTAAACAAATAATCGATTCAAATTCTTCCTTTATATTTGGTTTGTCACACGCAACCATCTTCAATTATCCATGTATACTTTTCTTTTGTTAATACGTAGATTGTCGTTTCTTTATATATATATATATATATATATATATAAAAAAATATGTTGTAGTGGTTCCAACGAGAGAAAAGTATGTATATTAAAAAAAAGAAGAGGTGCCGCAAACGTTTTTGGTTGTAATGTGGATTTATTGAGAAAAATATTATACTTTGTTTTACATAATTTCACGACACGTGTTTCTGGTCTGGTCTCGCAACCGTCTTCAGGTGAAAGTGGAGATTTTTACATATTATTAAAATAATTAATTTTTTCTTCATGTTCAATGTGGAATATTCTCGATATGAGACATTCTGTTTGTGTGTTGGCAATCCGAATATATATATATATATATATATATATATATATATATATAGATAGATAGATAGATAGAGAGAGAGAGAGAGAGAGAGAGAGAGAGAGAGAGATAGTGTTACTGTTTGTATTTTATTATTCGGACTCACATTCTGAGACAGTCATTTTTGCTGTGAGATAAGTAAACCATGAGACACGCGTTTTCCAACTAAACACTCGACCAGTATCTTCCGAGACAATATATATATATATATATATATATATATATATATATATAAATATATATAAATGTGTATGTGCAAATTTGCACCAAAAAGCATTTCTAGACATTTATAAATGAAGAAAATTTATGAATGAAGAAAATTTATGAATGTAGAAAATTTATGAATGAACGAAAGTGAAATTGGACAGAAAGAGACAAATATAGATTGACACATAAAATCACACACTCATCCACAGCTCAAAATATTCAAGTGTTAGAGGCCATTGATAAGATTTTCAAGGTTACGCTATTTGAAAACGTCTTTAAGAAAGTAAGAATAAAGTTGATCTCATTTTAAATAAAAATAAATTTAAATAAATTAAACTTTTCTATCAATATATTCGACAAGTGAATACCATACCTTCGAAACTCCGAATCGGAAAGATAAGTTGAACATTTAATTCTATTTGTTGCTATTAATTCTTGATCTCTTGAGTTACAAAGACTGCTTGTTTTAAAAGCGATGTTTCAGAAATACATTGACTGACCTTTTCTTTTTGTCGAAACACACTATTTGTTACATAGATAGATAGATAAATTTGTTACATGGATAGAGAGATACATACATATATATATATATATATATATATATATATATATATATATATATATATATATATACGGAAAGAAATAAATGAAATAAATTAGATTGTGGTGGGTGCATTATTGAGACAGTGGTGTGAAAATAGGATAATATAAAAAGCGAATGAGAGTGTCAGCGATCAATCAATATATATATATATATATATATATATATATATATATATATATATATATGTGTGTGTGTGTGTGTGTGTGTGTGTGTGATGAGACAGAGAGAGAGAGAGAGAGAGAGAGAGAGAGAGAGAGAGAGAGAGAGAGAGAGAGAGAGAGAAAGGAAAACCGTTTCCAAAAAAACAAAACAAAAAAGAAACAAACAAAAAAGCCCCAGAAGAATAATGAATTGTTCTTTTTGTTGGGCGTTCCGAGCTTGCATTTGTGGCCAATTGAAGGTGAAGGGTTACTGGTGTTGACATGTTGTTGGCGCCAAATCCCGCGGCGCTTTATTACTTCCGCTGTGGGGAATTGCGCATGTCTACAATAGACAAAGCATAAATTCTTGGCGTTCAATTGGACTGTCAAAAGCAAAATGAAAGCCTGATGAATGTGTCAGATTTTCGTTTCGTAGGGAGTCCTGTTATATGAATCTAGCGTTGGACCAAAAAAGGTGCTTAGAGATGGTCCATTGGAAAAAAAGAAAATATTATGAGCAAGATAAGTTGCAAAGAAAGGAGGAGAGAGAAAGATATAAAGGGGCGGATAAAGACAGAAGGACAGCGAGTAGAGAGAGAAGGAGTGAGAAAAGTCAGAGAGAGGAAGTGAAGGACAAAGAAAAAAGAAAAAGAGAGAAGGATAAGAAAGGGTTAAAGTGTGGGAAAGAGAACTTTGTGTGCTAGTAAGAGAGAGAGAGAGAAAGATAGAGAGAGAGATAAAGGGAGAGAGAAAGAGAAATAGTAAGAAAAAGAGAGAAAGAAAAAGAGAGATATAGGATTTGGGGGGAGAGAAAGAGTAACATACGTTTGTGTATGTGAGTGTGTGTGTGTGTGTGTGTGAGAGAGAGAGAGAGAGAGAAATTTGTTTCCGTGTGAGGAGAGAGAGAGACGAGAAGTGGGTATGCGAAGTGACTGTGATATATATATATATATATATATATATATGTGAAAATATATAGAAAATAGGAAGGAACTGGTTAGGTAAATAATCAAAGTCCCTTAGTATTTTAGTTATTATTTTTAAAAATAGTGCTCGATACAAAAGTAGAGCATAAATATAATTATTTATTTAAAATATGATTCCAAATCGCTACATAAGAGGTCTCATGTTTCAAAACAAGAGCCGAAAACTTCAATATAATCCTTTAAATTAAATTGAGTTGAAATTGGAGACAGTCTGTTTTATGCGTGAACGCTGTCTTACGGTCATGAATATTGCTTTCAAGCATGAAACAGACTATCGCCCCTCGCTGATGTCAGTGTTCACTCTCCTTATATTTACATACACTCTATCCTAAACCAACTTCTTGAACGGCGGCGATATCGTTCTTTTTGAGATCGGTTCTAGTGCCTGATGGCGCACTGCCAGTCACTCGTTTCCCGATATATAGTTTCGGCAATAGTGGGCACCCCGAGGTGGTGTAATGCTTAACAAGCTTGTCTCGCTAGAACAGTTACTACTGAATAGTGAGTTTGATCTTCAGTGGGTGCTCCACACTCTACGCTTAGAAAATCATTTGTAGCACCTCGAGGCGGTAAAATGGTTAGCAAGCTTGTCTCGTTAGAACAGGTGAGTTCGATTCTCATTGGGTGCCTCATACTTTCGGCCTTGTGCCACATCTAAACTAGATTTAGAAAATTATTTTGGGCGCCTTGGCGTGGTGTAATGGTTAGCAAGCTTATCTCGCTAAAACAGTTATCTCGCTGAATAGTGAGTTCGATACTCACTGGGGGCTTTACATTGATGGCCTTGTACCACATCTAAGCTACGATTAGAAAATTATTTGTGGTCTTGGCGTAGTGTAATAGTTAGCAAGCTTGTCTCGCTAGAACAATTACGACTGAGTAGTGAGGTCTATCCTCACCGGGTGCCCTCTACTTCCGGCCTTGTGCTACATCAGAGATACTCTTGGAAAACACTAGGGGACCTTGACGTGGTGTAATGGTTAGCAAGCTTGTCTCGCTAGAACAATTACAACTGAGGAGTGAGTTCGATCCCCACTGTGTGCCCCTACTTCCGGCCTTGTGCCATACTTAAGCTCCGCTTGGAAAATCAGTTTATTTTCGGCAATAGACCCTCATCTCTCCAAAATGCTGAGAGTCCCTTTGTTTTGACTTGTTAGAGGCCCAAGACGATTTCTTTTGCGCAGCAGGTTTCTCTTACCTCTCTTCTTCCTGAAGAGACGCCGCCAGAGCGGTCGGTGCCAGCCCACAGCACAAAATCAAACAAAGTTCAAACAATACAAATGGACGATGCAAAGATAACATAACAACAAAAGGACAACACGTAAAACAAAACGTCCACACTTACAGGCTTTCGAATGATTGTCCGGGAAAGACACTGCCTTTTCTCAAAACTTGTGTCTGCTTTAGAGGTTGGCTAGCAAAGAATCATTTGCATAGCTAACACCACTCAGCTCATCGTCCTGACTATGCCATAGGAAGCTGGTGGGCACATTCTTTATAACCTGACGTTCCGGGGTTCTGTTCTGGCACAGTGCTGTCTTTTTGCAGAGACAGCGCACTAGACGTCGTCTGTTTGACCGACGAAGGCGGGTACAGTTACTAGTAGTGATTGGCTGTTCCGTCTGCATTTCATTTCTGCAACAAGGGAGAGAGAAAGAGAAAGACTAAGAAAAAAAAGAGAGATATAGGATTTTTGTGGGGAGAGAAAGAGTAACATACGTTTCTGTATGTGTGTGTGTTTGAGAGAGAGAGAGAGAGAGAGAGAGAGAGAGAGTAAATGTGTTTCCGTGTGAGGAGAGAGAGAAGGCGAGAAAGAAGGTGAGTGAGAAAGGTGGAGTATGCGAAGTGACTGTGATATATATATATATATATATATATATATAATCAGTGTGGACAAAGAGATCAGCACCGAGTGGAGACAGAGCTGCAAATAACAGGAAGATGTGGTGGGCCATGATCGCCAATCTCCTGAAGAGACACGGTGCATAGAAGAAGAAGAATATGAATTAATAAGGAAAACTTTAATAATCCGATTTATTGAGAATATAACAACGTTAGAAGATTACGGTTACTAATCTTTGATCTGATTATCCAACTCAATGTGAACTTATATAGAATTGGACATAATGGAAGTTGGTAATATTTTCAAAATATACTTATCTCGGCAAATATCAACCAAAAAATGAGTGTCAAAAGAACAGTTTGTTCCATGACACTGCTTTTATTTTAACCGCCTTTACTTTTCGGCAATGTTTATTGTTTTAAAACTATTGCAATCTCCAGGGTACGACGATAAACTACATCCGGCAGCAAGGCCACTGATCGGGAGATTGGAGGTTTTGAGAAGCATGGAACGACCTCTTAATTGTGGTTGTTCCCACGTCCACCCTGACCCAGGGTGGCAGCACCTGTTAGGGTCCCAGCTATGGGTAAATAATGAACCCCCAAACAAAATCAAAACATTGTGAAAGTATAAAAATACATTTTTATAGTAGAAATAACAGCAATACATTTTTTATACAAAAATTCCCAACAATAACTATTTATAGCAAAATAACCAACAATACATTTTATTTGTATTTGAAGGCATATAAAATATATTGACTATATTTCGGAGATGAGGTATTATGTACATTATTTATATTATTCGGACTATTATCCTCATCTTTGTCGCCATATTTATTACAACGTTTCAGCCTTTCAGTATCTGTCTATATGTCGGAGATAAGTTATTATGTACATTATTTACATTATTCGGACTATTGTCCTCATCTTTGTCGCCATATTTATTACAACGTTTCGGCCGTTGTACGCTCCGGCTTTCTTCAGGTGGTTGGAATGACGAACTGAACCCTATATTTCGCTCACTGGGGTAGACTCTTCTAGTTCCACGTGTCATGTTTGATGGATGTCAGTTATCAGTTATCTCCAGCTAATTTTCCCTCTGAAATTTCTCCACTGACTTAACCGGGTATTGAACTCACACTCCTGTCACTGGATCTAACTAACGCCTTTATTCCCTGTGCCATGTGTCCTCAAGGACACATGACACAGCTAGAACCCATAGAGTGTGAGTTCAATACCCAGTTAAGGCAGTGGAGAACTTGGAGAGGGGAATTAACGGGAGATAACTGATAACTGACATCCATTAAACATGGCACGTGGAACTAGAACAGTCTGTCCGAGCGAGCGAAATAAAGGATTCAGTTCGACATTCCAACCACCAGAAGAAGGCCGGAGCGTACAACGGCCGAAATGATGTAATAAATATGGCGACAAAGATGAGGACAATGGTCCGAATAATGTAAATAATGAAAATATATTAAATAGAAGCCATAAAATTTTGTTGAAAATATTTAGATTTCGAACATAACCCATAGAGGTGTTGATATGCTGCTAAAGAAAATCAACCTAACAATATTCGAACTTTATAAAATGGTGAATGTTTCCATATTTATTTCTTTATAAATTGATAAATGATAAATATTGCATTGCATTAGCTATATATATATATATATATATATAATGATTTAATCTATTATTATTATGATTATTATATTTATTTGCTTTTATATATGTATTGATTAATATTATTTGTTTAATTTTTTTCCACGGTTGACGGGTTTTTCTGTATTATTCTTTACTCATTTTTTATACCTCTCCTGAAGATCGTTTGTCTAAATTGTACATTCTGTTTTTGCTTACCAGAAATTATATTTATAAACTGTGGATTTTCTAGTCTAGTCCATTTTTATCAATTGATAGTTGAGAAATTGGTACTATCAAAAAATGATTATAGATTATTTTTATTGTTTGTTATAAATACTGACTTCTTAATCTGTGAGTATTTTAGGCTTAAATCCAGATTTATATATTTCTTTCTGTTGTCTTTTCGCACAATTATGAAACATTTCCATATTCTTGTTCCGTAGACTGTCTTGATTTCTATTTTTTTTTATTTTATCTAACCTCATATACAGGGTGTAACAGCAAAATTGTCCAAATCGTATAACGACATAATTGCCTATCTCACAAAATGTTTAATATCTAAAAAAAAAACACTAAACTAATTCAGTTTCTTTTTTCCAGCTTTTCAGAGAAGGTGTTTAACCATCTTGACACCATTTGTCGTAAGAATCATTGAAAAACTGTGTGAGTTATTCAGCTAGAAAAAGAATAGGTTAAAATCGTTTTGTGTCAGTTCCTCTATTTCTTCTCAACTGAACAATGATGAGAGGAAAAAGATCATTCAGGTTTTCAGTATCCATACTCCGGCTTCCATTGTCAAAGACCATTCAAGAACCATCAAGAAAACGATGAATAAGTTTAAAAAAAAGGGAGTAGTAGAGAAGAAAACTGGATCAGAAGGTCACAACAGGAAGAGGGATCACCATTTCAACTTAAAGCAAAATACATTCTTATTATTCAAAGTAGACACCAATAGTGTTATAAAAACATCGGATAATTCCAGTAAGATATCTTGAATCATTTCTAGTATACAAAGGCTCAAATCTTAATCTAACAATTTTGCTGTTAGACGATTTGGACAATTTTGCTATTACACCCCATATATATATATATATATATATATATATATATATATATATATATATATATATATATATATATATATATATATATATATATTTCTCATAATAATCACACACACACACACACACACACACACACACACACACACACACATATATATATATATATATATATATATATATATATATATATATATATATATATATATATACGAATATAAACCGTTAATTTGGGGACTTCTGAAACATGTGATGTACCTAATGTTTATATATATGTGTTATATACAGGGTGTTTAAAAAAGAATACGCCCAAATCATCACGTGATATGTCAAAAACGAAAAAAATTACAAACTTCTAGCACGAACACATGTGTTGTATATACATTCAAGATTCATTTCATGTTTTATAAGTGCTGGATGTGGCCACCACCGGCAGCGCGGACAACATCAAGCCGATATGCTCAACAGTTTCATGTGGATGCTCTGTTCCCCAAATGCGCACATTGTGACGATTGACTGCCTCTCAAATGGAAATTCGCTTCGTTACTAAAACTAAACGTGAAAAGAGAGACCTTCCTCCATCTCCAGCATTGACTCACAGAATGTCCTTCGCATTACCTTGTCATCATTAGTAAGCGCTTGGACGAGGCTTAGTTTGTATGGTTTCATGTGTAATCGTCTCTTTAACACATGCCAGACAGTAATATGAGGGATGTCAAGCTGAAGACTTGCTCGACGTACGGACTTACGTGGTCTGCTCTCAAATGGATCATGAATCCTCTCCACTTGCTCCTCTGTAACACATGGTCTTCCAGGACTCTTTCCTTTGCACAGGCACCCACTCTCTTTAAACTGTCTAACCCACCGTCGAATGCTCTCATGATAGGGCGGATCAACGCCGAATTCTGTTCTGAAAGCACGCTGCACCGTGACAATGGCGTTTGTTTTCAGGAACTCAAGCACGCAAAACGCCTTCTACTGAGGAGTCGCCATTTTGATTGATCTTCCCACAATTCAGCTAAAACCGGAAGTTATACTAACGACAGCGGTGAAACTGACACCCAATCAACCTTTGATAACTACTCTATCAAATAACTACTGATTCAGTCCACTACAATGCTATAGACCTGAAAAAAAAAACAAAAAAAACAAACAAACAAAAAAAAAACAAAACAGCGTAATGATTTTGGCGCATTCTTTTTGAAACTCCCTGTATTTTTAAAGCTTCTGAGAACTAAATCCAGCTCCGAGCCGGATAAGGGGCGAAGGTAGACCACTGGTGCCTCATAACCAGCTGCGACGGGTCAATGGTGCACATCAGCCCATGAAGACGGTCATAACTCAACCCAGAAAAGTCTATAGAAGTAAATCAACTTACATGTGCTATCCATTTTAGTTGTTGCTGGTGTTTGTAGTCCTCAAGTTTCTGTTATCTGCTACAGTTCTATTTGCTACAGTTCTTTGTGATTGTGTTGCGCCAATGGGCAATGTTCAAAGAAGTATGGTCTTTGTGATGAACCTCAGTCTTCACTCGATCAAAGCCATTTCTTACCATTGATGTTAGGAAGCGGTTCATAACTTTCTTTATTGCACAGGAAACCGAAAAGTGAGAGAACTGGGGAGAGAGAGAGAGAGAGAGAGAGAGAGAGAGAGAGAGAGAATAAAAATAGAATGGACAGGAATTTTGATGTAGAGGTTTTTTGTTCTCCGAATATCACGTGACAAGATGAGATAACCCCAATATTATTAAATAGCTTAATCGAGCAGCATTTAAGCTAGCTCTCGCGGAGGGCATTTGATTCGGCCTTTATCACAAAAGGTAGGGAGGAGTAGATGTGATAGGCAACAATAAACTACAGATGAACTCAAAATTGATCGCTGCATTTAAGTATTGCATTAATATTTAAGTTTACCTTTTAACTGTTCAACAATAATTCTTCTGCCGCCATTTAATTTAAAGACAATTTGATGTACGTAGGTCCTTACTTTCCGTACAAATTTATTTCATGGGTGAGCGTTGCTGGATTTTGCAATTAATTTCAATTATTCCTAAATTTATTTCCAAATTCGTCAGAAAACAATCGCAGTAATGAGTATTTGGGAATCCAAAATTTCAGGATTGCTGGTCTGGTTATGGCTCGGAATGTTTTTAATTTGCTTACGGAGTCGGCCTGATTCCAAAATGGTATCATATGTTGGGCTACGGCCTTTGGGAGCAAAGTTGAAAAAAACGAACAACTTTATTTAGAAACACTGAAATTTAAGAAAAGTATTTTTTTCATTTGAAATGTGCTATTAAAAGTTAGAGAGTTGTGTCCCTTTAAGTTGGAAAACTGTGACACAGTGACACACGGACATTCGCATTTATTATATAGATTGTTTATTTTACAGGTCTTTTTTTTAAGTATATCGTTGTAGTAAATATGGTTTTTACTTTTAATTATATGTCTCATCGCCTAAAAGTTATTTATGTAGGTAACCAAGTTATAAAACACACAATTTGTACTTTATAATTGGTGGCAGACAACAGGCAATGAACAAAAAACGTCTTTACGAGCACATTGTTTTTTTTTGAGACTGTAGCAAAGGATCCCAAATTTGAAGTCATTTATTCATGCCTCTAAGTTACAATCAATGAGACGCATGATATCTTTATTGGTTGCCGTCTAGAGGAAATGCCACAAGTTCTTATTCATTAGGAATTGGGAAGGAATAATTAGCTTATTTCAAAGAACTTTTATTTATTGTTTATCGGCTTCCTGGAAATAGAACTTTGTTCTTCCAAAAAGTTTACATTTATTTAATCTTTTTCTCTTTATCGGATGTGGATCTTTCCTGCTGACTCCCACCCCACTTCCCTGACATTCGTTGTCGGTGCATTGACAAGGTTCATGAAAAATAAAAAACCCGACAAAATCGAAGAAGATGCTTATTTGGCTGCGTGTTTTTTTTTTGTATTTTAGAAGACAAATGAAAAAAAGTGATGCAAAAAGAAAAAAAAACAAAACAAAAAAAACAAAAAAACCAACACCCCCACTCAAAAAAAAAAAAAAAACCATGAAAAAAACCCAGAACAAACAAACATATACAATTGAATGGGTAGGATTTACGTTGATGCACTAAGAAATTGAGAAAACTGAGCAAACATTTACTTTAAAACATAATTATCACCGTTTCTTTCGAAGTAGTCTCTTGTTACGTAATGAACCCATATTTTGTTAGGATAATATTGCATTGTCGAAATGCGACAATTTCGTACTAAACTCGATTTGTGTGCGTTGAAGTGGAAATTCCCTGGGCATTTTCGTAACACCCCACAACATCTAATCTAAAACTGCCTGAGGAGTGAATTGAACAATTAACAAAAAAGGGTTCGTCTACGCAACTCTGGAGTTGAGGTGATGCTGAATATAACATCAATAATCTAAGTGACAATTTTCATATTTGTATTATCCGGTATAATTGTATATTTAGGCAGCAATTCCTCTTTTATACATGTTTCATTAAAGACAGCTGACAAGGTACTGCGACTAAACTTTTAATTTTTGTTGTGTTCGTACAAGTGTTTTCTTTTCTGGACACAAAGTGCGTAAAAACTGTCCAAAAGTTCTGCATTTCTGAGAGCTTAGGGTTATATTAGCCATTATCAAGGATGATTTTATTTTTACTTTTTAACTGAATGTCTGGGTTGTGTGTACGTATCTAGAGTTATAGGGATGTTTTATTTTCCAAACACAGTCACTACATTGTGGCCGTGTTCATAGTTAATGTCATTGAGTATTGGCTTTCTCTTTTTTATTATAAGGGTTTCCATTATTTTAAATCTTTTTTACATGTGGATGAGGTTATTATGATTGTATTTTCTATTAGTATGTTTAGGATGAAGTCTGGTACGTTTTTGTGTGTATTTAAATAGGTTGTGATGAAGCTATGTTCGGATAGGTGTAAAGTAAGTTGTCTGGAAAGGCATGTAGTAGTGTGACCGATTTAATTATTGATGAGTTTTCTTTGATCATAAACATATATATATATATATATATATATATATATAGAGAGAGAGAGAGAGAGAGAGAGAGGAGAGAGAGAGAGAGAGAGATCAGGTTATAGTTGTTCCAACAAGAGAAAAGTGTGTATTTTAAACAGAAGATAAACCGCAAACGTTTTTTGTTGAAATGTGGAGTTTTTATTTTAAAATATAAATTGTAATCTGTTTTCCATAATTCTGCTACACGTGTTTCTGGTGTCGCGTCCTTCTTCAAGCTAAGAGTAGATATTTTCCCATATCGTATACAAATGAATTTTTTGCCTGGTAGTGATTCAAATGTCTTTCTTGGGCTGGCGATAAGAGTTGTTACACACACACACACACATATATATATATACATTCTTTTTATAGATACAAATATGCTCTGTTTATAATAAACAGTATTAAACAACATTTACCGGTCTGAATGCCCGAGAAATTTTCACGGAAAATATTTGCCCTCCGACAGGATTCGAACCTGTATCCTATACGGGACCGTCATTTAGCTTGACGGGCCTTAACCGATTTGGCCACAGAGAACCGTTCGGTTAACAAGGTCGAATTTACTGTATTTGAACTTCAATCTTCTATGAATCTATATATTGCATATAGTTCTCTTGTTAATATTTCGTTCTTTCGCTTGGTATGACGTCATGGAACAGTTCATAATGCAGTTCTATGACACACACACACATACACACACATATTGCGTGAGAGAAACAAAAACCACCAGTCTACAAATTTCCAGAGAGACCATTGAATGTAGAAGACAAGCCACTGAACTATGTAAAGTCTTTCACCTATCTTGGTAGCAAAGTCAATTACAGTGGATCTTTAGATGATGAAATCATGCATCGGATTTCTAAGGCTACCAGTGCTTTCGGCAAACTTCGCCATCGCTTGTGGAATGAGCGGGGTATTCGACTGGATACGAAAATTCGGGTTTACAGAGCTGTTGTACTTGCTATCCTTTTGTATGGCTCAGAGTCGTACCATATACGCCAGCTAGATGTTTTCCATAAAAGCTGTCTGCGTGCAATCTGTGGAGTTAAGCTTCAAGATAGGACATCTAACGTAGACCTGTTTAACTTTTATCATACAGTCTCAGATACAATGGACTGGTCATGTGTTGAGAATGTCTGATGACAGAATACCCAAGATCCTAATGTACAGCCAGTTAGATCAGGGCTACAGGAATGTAGGACGCCCATGGCTAAGATACAAAGACAAGCTGAAAAGCAACTTGTCAGCAGTCAATATATCACATAACTGTTAGACATTTTGACGGTCGTCCTCGAGTATAGAATCCAGAGGTTGGCAGTGAATATTTCGGAGACAGTAGGAAAGCGTAGTGCAGGTTCGCAGTGAATATCCCAGCAAAGTAGCAGAGCGTAGTTCTTCCGTCTGTCATGTTCGCCTGACATATTGGCTCTGGTCATTCCGGTAGGGAACAAAGATGGCCGCCTTTATACACGACGGATACAGTGTTCTGCGGCTTCTGATTGGTCAACCTTCTATTGGTAGACTATAAAGAGAATTAAGTCATTTTGACTCGCGCACTAGTTACGTACATATATACACAAAAAACTGTAACAATAACACCCTTGAGCGCTCAGCCGTGGAGCGGGTAGAATGAAGATCAACCTGATTTAGTGGACTCAACAATTTTCAATCTGCTTGTCTGAATCATCTTCAAGAAGCGAGAGCAAGGTCTAAAAGGTCAGCCAATCTAACAGTGCTCTTATCTCACAATCCTCACACTTGCTCCATATGTGGCCTCCTTTGTAAATCACTATCGGGTCTTAAATGCCACAAGATTATCGCACAAAATTTCATAACTGAATCAATAAGCTGTCAGATCCTCATACATCGAAACCGACGGGAGAGTCCATTATATATATATATATATATATATATATATATATATATATATATATGACAGATTGGAAAGTTTTTTCGTGACGCGTTTCATCCGTTAAGATTTCATAGGACTGGGCTTTGATGACGTTGCTACGTCTACACATGCGCACGAAACGAGAGACGCTGGTAGTTTCAACATTTTTTTTAAATAATTTATTGAAATAATTTTCTTTTTCAATCTAGTCGAAATCATCTGTATTCTTTTTCTTTTTGTTTATCTCTCCCACCACAGAATACATTTTGCAGAATGCATATATATATATATATATATATATATATATATATATATGAATGAATGAAACCATATTTTTATCATATATATGTATATATAGGAGTAAATTATTGTGTCAAAGCATATATATATATAAAAATACAATTTGTTGTTAACTGGGGCAAGGAATGGCTAGTTAATTTTACCGTTTGCAAAACAAAACTGCTCTCATTTAATCATCGTTTGAGAGAACAATTTTGTCTTTCTTCAGAATAGCTGATGCTAACCTCCAGGAGATTTACTTCTTGTTCCTTGTCAGGCTAACGTTTTCCTCTGACACGAAGTGTAAAGATTATATTGAATCAATTTCTAGGTCTGTTGTAAGTAAAGTTGGTGTACTGTGTCGTACGAGACAGTTTTTGTTGCCAGAATTTATCCTGCACATTCATAAGTCTACCATTCGTCTTTGCACTGAATATTATTGTCACATCTGGTCTGGTGCCTCTGCCATGTATTTAGAAATTCTTGAACAATTCTGCAATGTTATTGCTTCTGACCTGGCATCTCGGCTTCAGTCACTTTCCCTGAAATTTTTTTAAAAACTATTTTCATGGTAATTGTTCTGATGAACTTTCCTCGATGGTACGTAGCCTTTATGAATTTAAGCGCAGTACTAGATTGGCAGATAGGTCTCATAACTTTACAGTTGACCGTAAGCTCTATGATTACAGTTTCTTTTCTCTCACTGCTTTCCGGTCAACTTTGATCTGCAAGAATTTAAATGCAGTATCAATCGGTACCTTCCGTCTTTTTAATTCCTTGCGTCTTAGTGGCATTATTGCCTTGTTTGGTGTGAAATTATTAAAAAGAACATATATATGGTCGCTGGAGTTGTATAAGCCGGAGGAAAGTCCATCTAGGAAGAGAAAACCAAATTTTAAATCCCTGCCGTCTTGTGGCTGTATCCAAACATGAAAAAGGCCATGGAAACTAATCCAGACAGAAAACCCAGAGTGCAGCCGTAAAGGCGATTGGCAGTCAACACTAACAACTTTCAGGTAACACCTGCAGCCAAGCTGGCTCCAAATGTAATCCACTTTATTCCTTTGAATATTGTCGGTATAGTCGAACGCAGGGTTGGGGATGTAGTCTGGGCAGCACACCTCCTCCATATACCATCGCCTAGGCATGCGCCCCGGGGGAAGATCAGTCCAGTCTCACCACAAAAGGACTGAACTTAGACCAAACAGGGCGCTACCTTTATCTCGCGAGATAAACGGATGTCTATTTATATAGTTGCGTATTTGGTTAGTAATCACTTTTTTTTGTTGACAAGACTGACAAGTTATGTCTGCTTACCCTGTGTACTCGTGTAACACGCAAATCTCGCGTATCGTGCGACGCCCCAAATTTTCACTTATATCAGTACATACGCTAATTTTATATCTCGTGTATGATGCGACCCTCTTAAAATTAGCTTTAAAATTAGATCTTCAAAAGTCGCATGACACGCCAGTTGTACGGTAGTTTTGTTTGCTTTTTTTAAAAATATGTTTTCCTTGTATAAGTGATGGTATTTTTTCTCTTTAGACTTGTAAAGATTTTCAGAATGTTTTTTGATTCCGATCGCTTACATTTAAAAAAAAAAATCATTTCACCCCAAACAAAGCAACAAAGACGCAAGTAGTTACTGGGTGTTAGAGAATATGAAAAAACAAAAACTACAATTAAGGAGAGAGGATAAGAAAAGGACAATTAAGAAGACAGAAGATAACGATTGACATTGGTTTTAAATTTTGGAAAATCAAAGTTGACTGAGAAGTAAGAAGCCAGAAGTGAGTTCCAGAAACGAGAAGTACGAGAGAAGAAACTGTTAGCATAGAACTTACGGTTGAATCTAGTAAATTCAACTGTAAAATGATGAGACCTCGCCGCCAATCTAGTACTGCGCTTAAATTGATAAAGTCTAGGAATTATTGCGTAAAGTTCATCATAACAATTACCATGGAAGTATTTATAGAAAAAACACTACATTACGGTGGTGGGAAAGTGAATGAAGCCGAGATGCCAGATCAGGACCATTGACACTGCAGATTCTTCTTTGGATTTTATCAAGAATCTCTGAATATATAGCAGGTGTACCAGACTAGATGTGGTACCCATATTCTAAGCAAGAGCGAATACTTATAGATAGATCCTGGCGAGAAAAAATGTTTAGAACGACATAGTGAACAATTTTTTTAGCTACAGACACAGGAAGTGATTCAATATGTTCTTTCTACTTCATGTCACTTGAAAGCGTTAGTCCGAGACGGCGCATTCGGTCATCCTTTGGGTTAGCATCAGCCATACTGATGAAAGCTAAAAATGGTTCTCTCAGATGAATTAAAAATTTTGTTAAAATTAACAAGTCACTCATTTTTCAGACCTTTTCCCGTCACGGAAACCGTGCATTTGGCCGAAATATACAGTTACCAATTTAGCCATGAGAGACCATCATGATAGAGCAATGTTCAGTTTACCTGTTTAAGGAAAGCACATTTCTCGTTGAGACAAATCTATATTTTTAAGCTTGATTTTCGTAACCTGAACGTAAACAACAATAATTTTTAAAAGTTTTTTTTTTAATTTAACGTTATTTCTTAACGCTATTTTAGTGGGCACACGTTTTTTGGTTGCTATCCCTGTCTTTTATTTTCTTAAACAGTGAAATTAAGAATATATTGGCGTAGGGCCTCGTGGTTAAAATGAACATTTGATTTACCCATGCCGAGAAGATTAATGAAGGATAATAATGACAAAAGAAGATCAGCAATTGATTCACAAATTTATACGCTTGAAGTTGTGTCAGTAGCTCGTTTCAGGAAAATAAATCAGACATTTTTAAAGTTCGTAGTTTTAACGAATTGTCATGAAGAGGAAATGTTCATACAACAGGTTAAACGATCTGATACAAAATAATATTAAAATATGTTTAAAACAAAGGTGAGAGAGCTCGTTGCTTATTGAGGGTATATATGGTTCTATATGTTCAAAAGTAGACGAAAATATCTCGAAATACTTAGCTTTCTTTGTTGAAAGAACATTCTTTGAAGCGCCAATTGATTGGTTAAAAGCTGATAATATAACTGGAGGCTAATTTGGCACTGGCTAAAACGTGAACACTGGACGCGGTGAACAGAAACGAAGCTTTTCACATGACTTCAGCCACTCTTCTCTTTTTAATTTTTTTCCCTTATTTTTTATAAAAGGATTGTGCATAAACTGGTTACTTAATTTTTTCGTTCTTCTTTTTGGCTCAATAGCTAATTCCTGTGAACACAAGATTTTCATTGGTCAAAAAGCAATTTCGCATAGGCTCACGAATTTATTTCCGTCTACCGGTCAGTCTCTGTGAAGGCAAGGTTTTCATCGGCCCAAAGAAAATTTCACATAGGCTCGCGAATTCCTTTCCGTCTTTATCCTCAGCTCGCCCGAATTTGAATGAAGGGAATTATTATTTCGTATTCATTACAAAACAATCAACTTTTAGAGAGAGAGAGAGAGAGAGAGAGAGAGAGTGTCTGTGTGTGTGTGTGTGTGTGTGTGTGTGTGTGTGTGTGTGTGTCGAAGAAACCGAAAAAGCACAAAAACAACAACAGAAAAAGAATGCTGAAAAATATCAGACATTTACCGGAGACCCCTTGGCTGGGAACCAAAAGTTCCGACATTGGTGCCTCATAATATTTGATGCATTGGCATTTGTCTAAAAAGATCTGAAACCAGTATTCTGTAGGCAGAAGTTGGTTTGTTAACGGATTTATCGAAATTCGACGCTGTTGGGTGATTTAATATTGAAATCAATTTTTAAAAAGAATTATACCTGGTCGCCCATACTCGAGTCGGCCAGGGAGACACCTTTAGTGATGTCTTACCTCCCTTCAGGGAATGCAGTAGGCGTATTCTGTTCTGAGAACAAAGTATGCTTATCATTCTTTTTCCATTCAGCCATTCCGTTTATTCGTATTATGCTATCACGGATATAGTAATGCCCATAATGGGGGAAATTAAAATGGGAGAATAAATCTTCTATAGCCACCTCCTGTTATAGGATGAATTTAAAATTCGCACAACCGAGTCTATGCAACACCGCGATGTATGCTTTAGAGGGGATACTGATATGAATGCTGTTGACTTAAGGGGACTTGCTGTCAATGTGACCCCAGCAATGATCTCTGTTAAATTCTAAGGGCATGATCATAACTCAGTTTTAACAATGACGGAATCCATCAGGAAGTATATTGGAATATTTGGGAGTGGATGAAGATATAATGCTAGAGACATTTTCTTATCTTTGGTTTTATTTAGAAGTGAGTAATTCGTTTGGGAGCCATGACGAATCGTTGATGGCGATTAATGAAAGCAATGATTGTCCTTGAGATATCTTGCAAGAAATATATTTTTATCGGGACTTCGTACTTTGACAGTGAATCAGATATCGATTCTAGGCAGTGTGTAGATTTTGGTAAAGCAAAGTGAGTCCAAAGAGAGACCTAGAAAGCGTACAGTGCTTTTCTTTCAATGGCGGTGAATTGATAGTAAAAGATCCTTTCTGGAATAGGCTTAATATGCAATTTAGTTTATTAAAAAGAATTCTTTACTTTTTATCCATGGATTAACGTGAATTTATTATCGAAGACACTGAGGTAAATATAAGATATAGTTTAGAAAAATGTTCTTTGAACTTGTAATATTTTATTATATATAAAAAAAAACAACTTTTTAATGCAAAATTGACAAAAGATGTTCCTTAAGAATTTTATCACAAAGTTAATTTAATATTCTCCTTTATGATATTGTTCTTCAAAGCAATGAATATATTGATCATCAAATTTTGATGCTTATGAATAATTCTCGATTGTCTTCCTAACAGGAATTTTAAAAAAGTATTTTGAATTTTAATTTCACTAAAGCCAAAACAAAATATGTTTGTATGAATTTATTTTTTAAAATATAAAAGGAGAAAATGAAATTTAAAAAAAAATCGTAATTGAATAGAGCATGCAACAGAATCAACCGAAAGTAAAACAGGAACAAGACATTTTAACAAGAAACGCGCTATTTCTGCACAATATGTTATCAGAAAGAGCAATACAAATTAATAAGGACGCGCATTTGTGTTTTAGAAATTACGTCAAGGTATTGGATAAATTACGCCACAAAAACCTATTGGAACTGCTTAGTAACCTTGACATATTTGGGTAAGATGTTAGAATAATCAAGAACCTATACTGGCGAGAAACGGCCTGAATATGGATAGAAAATGAGGTCAGCAGATATACAAAAATAAAAAAGGGGTGTACGACAAGGATGTGACTTCTTACCAGACTTATTCAACCTATATAGTGAGGTTATTCTGAGAGAATTACAACTCCTATCAGGATTCATTATTGGTGTTCACAATCTTAACAACATAAGATATGCAGACGACACAGTTTTGATAGCAGACACGGAGATAAAAATATAAAAACCCCTAGAGAAGGAAATAATAGAAAACGAGAAGAAAGGACTAAGCATCAATTGCAAGAAGACAGAATGCATGGCTGTTAGCAATAGGATGGGTCTAAAAAGAAGAATTGCAAATTGGAGATACCAAAATCAAATAAGTACAAAAATGTAAATATCTCGGAAGTGTTTTGACAGAGGATGGAAAGTGCGACACTGAAATCTGAAAACGTACTGTGATAGCCAAAGATGCATTCCAAAAGCTAAGCAGGGTATTAAGAAACAGGAAAATTTCGCTGGAAACAAAGAAAACGGTAATAAACTTTTCAGTAGTATCTGTCCTCCTATGTGACAGTGAATGCTGGACAGTTTCCTCAAAGAAGAGACTTGAATCAAGAGAAATGTGGTTCTACAGAATGATGCTGAGGATAACATGCGTCGAACATGTGAGCAACGACGAGGTTTTGGAAAGAATGGAAACAAAGAGAAAACTTATACTTAAGATCGGGAAGAGACAGTTAAAAGAGGGCTTGGAGAATCTGATACTTACAGGGCAGATTGAAGGCAAGGGAAAGAGAGGAAAAGGACGCATAACATATTAGTAAGCTTGCGTAAATGGATGGTGGAACAGGGTTTAGGAGAAATAACAGAAAGAAAGAATATATTAGGAGCCACAAAGGACAGGAGATTGTGGAGAGCCATGATCGACAAAGTTTTGAACGGATACAGCACAAAAAAAAGAAGAGTGAGCTTGCGGAAATGGATGGCGGAACAACATTTAGGAGAAATAACAAAAAAACAATATTCATTAAGAGCTAGAAAAGACAGGAAATTGTGGAGAGCCATGATCGACAAAGGCCACATAAAAGAAGAATGAGCTTGAGTAAATGGATAGCATAACAGGATTTAGGGGAAATAACGAAAAGACGAAATTTATTAAGAGCTAAAAAGGACAGGACGTTGTGGAGAGCCATGATCGCCTATGTCTGAGGGACACGGTATATAAAGAAGAATTTATGGTAATATGGGATACAAGCAGTTGGGATTACGAATTTAAAAAAGATTTTTTTACAATTTTACGGATTATATGTGCATATTTTGTTTTTAATTACCGTCGAGGGACTAATTTTCAATTTATTCACATAGCATATTGGATTTCCTATAAACCTTTCTAACATCCAGTCTATATATATATATATATATATATATATATATATATATATTATAAATTAATTGATTTAAAATATGTTTTTTTTCGCTACACAGTTCTAACCATGTTTCAAAAATGGAAGCTAAAAGCCACGAATTTAATTTCGCAATTAAATTAAAGACATTAGTTCCATTTCATCCTCAAGCGAATTTTGGAGTAACTTAGTAACTTACTTAAAGTTACTCCAAATTTCGCTTGAGGATGAAATGGTACTAATGTCTTTAATTTAATTACAAAATTAAATTTGGGGCTTATAGCTTCCATTTTTGAAACATGGTTAGAACTGTAACGAAAAAAAAACACATTTTAAATCAATTAATTATAATATTAATGCTCTGTAAATTTACATTGAGCACTATTTTGTAAAAATAAAAATATCTATAAGAACACCGGATTATATATCCTACTGTTCTTTCATTATATATATATATCAGGGAAAGGGACCGGGAGATCATTGCATTGTTTTGCCATGAATGTCGCCATGAACCCCAAATAGAACAGAAACAGGAGAAGTAGTGGCATCAGCGGCACGAAGTGCGCTCTATAAATAAATGAATGAATTAACTTTTATAAAACTTTATATTCTTTTAATATTAATTTTAATTTAATATATAGAAATATCTTTGAGAAAATGATTATTTCTTGCTGTAGTGTCTATTGTAAAACTGCATCCTTCTGACTATTTTATTAAAACGAAAAACGATTAATATGAAATTTAAATGGCTTTAAAACTGCATTTAACTGTATTGGTACAGATTTTAAATTCTCCCCCCCCCCATTCACATTTTTCTGAACCTTAGAATTACGTTATCTTTATCATAAACTTATATGATCAGGAGATGACAAGTTCCAACATTCATACAATCCTTCAATTCTTGATTTTGAATCTTAAATTCCGAAGCATTCAAACCTTAGAATCTAAGTTTTCTAAGCTTTTTAGAATTACACTATTTTTTCTGAAATAACGGTTTGATTAATATTGTTTCAATATCCCCAAATCTTTCTCACAATGGTGAAAAAAAATGCTGTTTAACAGATTGCCGTTGTAAATATGATGAACAAAATAAATTTGATATGTTCCATTTTTCTTAAGATCAGAAAGAAAAGAGTGACAATGGTAGTTAAAGCCGATATCTGGTGACAGCACCTCTGATAAATCAAATACTGTTGTTTGTGAATGACATTTTCTATCTCGCTAGGAAACATTGGTTATTGGAGGAAAAGTCTGACTCTAAAATACACCATCAGTATGTGATCATTTACGAAAAACACTATCGATCCACGGGATTATGTACCCCCCGGTACATGATATAAATCGAACAATCAGACATTTATCTAGTCTATTGGTTTTTGTTCACTGGAAATATACCATTTTTTATTACAATGCTTGAAAAATTAGGATTTGAATGTTATTATGTTGGTATGTATGTATGTACACACACGACAATATATACATGCACCTGAAAAAAAATTATTTCAGTTGAGCTATCGGGGAGGAAAAGTGATTTTGTAAACAGTGACTATTACTGCTACTAATGCAATACTCTTCTATAAAACGAATCGAGTTCTCCCTGGCCTGTTTATCTAAAAATAAATACATTTAAATTCACCTTCACCCCTGCAGTGAGCCAATGGCTTAGGGGTAGATTCTCCGACTGATACCAAAAGAAAGATGATGGTGAAAGTACTAATGAAAAATTGTATTAATTAGGTTCTTACCGTTCTATGAATATCAACTCCTCAATATGTGAAAAGATGGGCACTGATCCTTTAAGCATTCCATACCACATGCCAAACGAATCTATTAATAAAAGAACAGTGTTTCTACTCTCCTCCCCCCCAAAGGTCAATCTATTGATGATGAGGTGTTCTATATCGATGACAGGTACTCAGAGTTTAGATAAGAAGGATCTTGAACAAAAAAATCAACATCCTCTAGCAAGTGGTCCAAGAGATAAGATTTGAGATAAACCTTTCTAAAAAAGAAACTATAATCTGGAATTTGAATAAAAGCACCTACCCTTAATCCATCATAAAAAATTCCGGATGTGGAATTAGTAAACACTAAACACTTAGTATAAATTTAGTATCGGATATAAAGAAATTGAACATAGAATAGGCTGCACTAGAGATAGTTTCGCGCAACACAGCAAGTGGCTACACAACCAAAACCGTAACCAAAAATCTCGAGATATTTTTAAATAACTTCGTCGGATCGAGACTTTCATATGGGTGTCTTCATGACCCCGAACCAGTGCAGAAATATCTAAACTGTCAGTTATATACAACCGCTTCTTCAGATCCATGATTAAAATTGTCATTGAGCGAATGCAGTCTGTAGGTCTTAAGGAGGACAATCCTTTTTCGAATATTATGAAATGGCGCTACAGGATCACAAACAAAGAAGCTATATCACTTAAGGACTGTCAGCAGCAGTAACAACTAAAATAGATAGCACATATAACTTTAAGAGAAAATAATGACATCATGAAGATGTTGACAGTCCACACGATTTCAAACATCTTGCCAGAAAGGAAGTCCCCATGAATTCTTGTAAAAGCGATAAGACTCGAGAAACCTATTTTCCTTTAAAAATTCTTTTAATAGAAATATTTAATAAATTTTAACCGAAATTATCACTGAATGCCGAATGTTTCCGTATAAGAAATAGTTAATATTACCATTACTATCTATCTTGGTCTGATTACACACACAAACACAGTATATATATATATATATATATATATATATATATATATATATATATATATATATATATATATATATATATATATATGTATATATATATATATATATATTTTGTGTGTGTGTGGGGGGTGTAATCAGATCAAGATAGATAGATAGTAATGGTAATATTAACTATTTCCTTATACGGAAACATTGTCTCTCAATTACGCCTGAGTAGTGAGTTCGATACTCAATGGTTGCCCCCTACTTTCGGCCTTGTGCCACATCTAACCCACGCTTGGAAAATCACTATATATATAGAGAGAGAGAGAAAGAGAGAGAGAGAGAGAGCGAGAGAGAGTGTGTATGTGTGTGTGTGTGAGAGAGAAAGAATTAATACAAATAGTAAGAGAGACAGAGGAAAGAAATTTAATACAGATAGAGAGAGAGAGAGAGAGAGAGAGAGAGAGAGAGGGAGAAAGTGAATTAATACAAATAGAGAAAGATAGAGAGAGGAGGAGAAGGAGAGAGAATTGGTGAGAGAAACAGAGCGAGAATTAATACACATAGTGAGGGAAATAGAGCGAGAGAATTAATAAAAATAGTCAGATAAAGAGATAGTGAGAAGGAAAGAAGGATAAAGAGAGAGATAATTAATATAAATAAAGAGAAAGAATTAATACAAATAGCGAGAGAAAGATAGAGGGAGAGGGAGCGAGACAGAGAGAAAGAGAGAGAGAATTAATACAAATAGGGACAGAAAAAGAGAGACATAGAATTAATACAGATAGAGAAAGACAGAGATAGAGAGAGAATTAATACAAATGGAGAGAGAAAGAGAGAGAAGTAATACAGACAGAGAGAGAAAGAAAGAAACAGAGAGAGAGAGAGAGAAAGACAGAGAGAGAATTAATACAAATAGAGGGAGAAGGTGCGAGAGACAGAGAGAATTAATACAAATAGAGAGAGAAACAGAGAGAATTAATACAAACAGAGAGAGAAAGAAAGAAAAAGAGAGAGGGAGAAAGAGAGAGAGAATTATTACAAATAGAGGGAGAAGGTGCGAGAGAGACAGAGAGAAGTAATACAAACAGAGAGAGAAAGAAAGAAACAGAGAGAGAGAGAGATACAAAGAGAGAGAGAATTAATACAAATAGAGGGAGAAAGAGAGAGAAGTAATACAAACAGAGAGAGAAAGAGAGAGAAAGAAAAAATAGAGAGAGAGAGAGAGGGAGAAAGAGAGAGAATTAATACAAATAGAGGGAGAAGTTGCGAGAGACAGAGAGAATTAATACAAATAGAGAGAGAAACAGAGAGAATTAATACAGAGAGAGAAAGAGAGAAAGAGAGAAAGGGAGAAAGAGAAAGAGAATTAATGCAAATAGAGGGAGAAGGTGCGAGAGAGACAGAGAGAATTAATACAAATAGAGAGAGAAAGAGAGAGAAGTAATACAAACAGAGAGAGAAAGAAAGAAATAGAGAGAGAGAGGGAGAAAGAGAGAGAGAGAGAATTAATACAAATAGAAAGAGAAAGTGAGAGAGAGAGAGAGACAGAGAGAATACAAATAGAGAGAGAAAGAGAGAGGGGGAAAGAAAGAGAGAGAGAGAGAGAGCGAGAGTGAGGCTACATTTTCTGGAAAGGGTTCATCGGGCAATTTAGTGCTTTTCGAAAGACAACAGCAAGTAATCATCCTTCGAATCTAAGGAGTAAGAAAAGAGAAGTGGGTTGGGTGACCATGTGAGTCCTCTTATGCTCTCACCAAATGCACCTGGTGCTTACACATACGCCTGTTTGGTGGGTGATACGGTGGTGGGTAGGCAACTTTTTTCTTTCTTTCAATTTTTACGCCTTTCTGATGATTCTGCGTCCAGAAAACTCAAAGAAGAAATTGGTCTGTTGTCGATATGTGTTCAAAGATACGGTTATTAATTGGCTCGATAAAAGGCAGATATAAATAGCATTCATGATATGTGTGCCCAGACAAAACTTTTTTTTTTCTAAAGACGTTAAAAAAATTAAATGAAGAAAAGAGGGAAATGAAAAGGAAAGTGGAAAATGAATTATCTTTCTCGAAGTTTCTGCGGTTAGTTTGAATCAAATTTTCCCGCTAATCGATTAAAAAATCTCGGAAAGAAAGAAAACAAAACAAAGGTAAAAGATTATAGATTTTCTGAATTGCAAATTAAACAGTTCTCCAATCCGCACAAAAATAGAATTAAACTTCTAAAAGACAATATGATTTAATTTAGAAATAAACACATGAAAAAAGACAATCACTGCCGACCGTTGTAGATAAAAATATATTAATTGAATTAAAGTTCTTCTCATTTTTTATTTTTCGATCCGCCATTTTCATTTTCTTGTATTCAATATATGAGACCTAATCAAAAAGTATTAGGACTTGTGCTATAAAAACATAAAACTACAACACACATCAATTCAGCATTTAATTTCCTTCAAAGTATTTCCCTTTTGAAATCACATTCTTTATCGAGTGACGTTTCCATTGATGTAAGCAATCTTGGAATTGTTCTTACTTCGTTGAATTCTCTTGCATTTCCACGGAGTCTTGAAATCGTGTTCCTTTCAACTCGAATTTGATTTTTGAAGAGAGAAATATCGCAAAGGGCGGCATCTGGAGAATATTGTCGGAGCTGGGGAATGTTGTCTTGGCCCAAAACTATTGCACAAGCCATGGTTACTGATGGAGCCTCTGCGGCGTGGTGAGGCTGCCACACTCTACGCACGTTCCTTCCAAGCATTGCTATCAGCAACATATATGAGCGAGAACGTTATAACTTAATGTGTATGCGTGACAGGATTCAAGGTCAATTTGTGCCAAGCATCTTCAATCTGTGTAGCATAGCTCCCTTACACGCAACTTTGTCGATATATTTTGATCAAACCTCATAGCGTTTCATTCAATGTTTTTTGCATTATCTCGAATTCAGGGGACATTTTCAATATTAATTTTTCAGAATATTATCTTCATCTTATTTGTTTTGATTAAAGAGGTTTTGACATAGATAGTTCGAACTTCATAATTTAGTCTTCATTCTTATTGGAATACCTAGCAACGATGTTTTTGAGGCAGCTAGAGAAATGTAACTATTTGGTAAATGGCCGAAAAATATGACACCGAAATCCGAAGGAGGGTTGGGTCAGCAAAAGATGACTTCCAAACACACCAGAAAAGTATTAAGAAACAGGAAAATGTCATTAGAAGCAAAAAAGTATTGAATCATTATGCAAAATCAATTCTATAGAGTAGTGAATGCTGAACAAATTCCTCACAGATAAAAAGGATACTTAAGGCAACAGATTCAGTGGTTCTACAGAAGGATGTTGAGAATGCTATGGACGGTGCATATGAACAAAGAGGAAGGTTTATGATGAATGGAAATAAAAAGGAAACTTGTACATATAATCAGAAACAGACAGATCTAGGACACCTACTGAGGAAAGAATGGTTAGAAAATTTGACACCCACAGGGCACATTGAAGACAAGAGGAAGAAAGGGAAACAGCGAGTAACTTTTCTAATTGGCTTATATAAATGGCTGGTCGATCATCCTTGGTATGACGATAAACTACACCTGGCAGCAAGGCCTCTGATAGGGAGATTTTAAGGAGCGTGGAACCATCTCTTAATTGGTATTGTTCCCTGGTCTACTCTAAGGCGAGGTGGTAGCACTTGTTAGGATTCCAGCTTTGTGCAAATAGTTACCAAACTAGAGTCAAAACACTATGAAAGTATAAAACAAGATTTTTATAGTAAAAATACCAGCAATATATTTTCATAATAAGAAAATCACCAGAAATAAATTATTGTAAATAAAGAAATATTACCAGAAATATTTTTGTGAAAGAAATTACTAATGCTCCCAAGAAATTAAATTTCAGCATTAAATGACCCATAAGGATGTTGATTGTTGATATGCCGCTGAAAAATTAAATATGGATTGTAGAACAGAGAATGCGAGCGATAGTAATGGGATATATATTAAAGTTACAAATGACAGGGAGTTGTGGAGAGCCATTATCGTCAACATTCTGAAGAGACGGTTAATAAAAGATGGATGTTGAAAAATCCTGGGCGTTATTCTATTAGAACACCACATCACTTTTTTGTTGAACCAATGGCCGCAGAATAGGTTGAACAAGGCGGGAAGCCACTAGCTCGCAAGGGGTTACAGAGAGTTGGAGCGAGAGCAAATAGGAGTGATAGAGGAAAGGATGAAGAGAAGGATAGTGGAAAAATCAAGGCATCTGGAGATGTCGATTGACATTACATTTGAATAGTTGGAGATTATAGCTATCAGGAAAACAAGAAATAGGGAGGGAGTTCCACATGCGAGTAGTGCGATCCATGAAGCTATTGGAGTAGAAGAGACGGCTACATTTAATAGTTTCGACAGTGAAAGGGTGAGAGCGAGAAGCCAGCCTAGTTGAACGCTTAAATTCATGAAGTCTGGGAACCAGTGAAAGCAGCTCATCGGAGCAGTTACCGTGAAACTATTTGTAAAAAAGACAGAGCGAGGTGACGGCACGTCTGTGAGAGAGCGACTGCAGACGAGATGCCAGATCAGGGCCAATTACATTGCATATCCGTCTCTGGATCTTATCAAGAACCTTGAGACAAACTATCTCCTTCATAAAAAAACAGTAGTTGAGCAAGAGTTGTAAATGATAACACCACATACCACAATGATCTACACTGCGTATAAAGGGCGAATACAGTCTGTAAGATGGCGTTCTCTGATCTACAATATTCGCACGGTGTACCATTACTTGTAGGAATATTGAACCGGCTCTCATCTTTGAACACAACAGAGTGTTATTCACTCGATTATTATTTCCATGGAAAGTGTTCAGACGGACTACATTCCTTTGTTCTACAAGTTTTTACCTACCACTGGAGAAAACCACCCTACCTTTGTATTCCATTGGTGAGATGCAAATTCCACTGGAGCAGCTTCTTAACCACGAACCGCTGCTTTGGGAACCGACTCCCAAGAAGACGCTTCCCCGATCACTAGAATCTTAACTAGGGTCAACCGTTATCTTCCCCACATATTCTTATAAGCTCTGCCTCTTACTCTATGATCCTCTGCCTTGAGTGGCTCTTGGGTCTTGTAGAGGGTAAACATCATTTCAATCAAAAAAGTTCTTTCTTGTATTCATTGACTTTTTATTTACAGCGTTTTTCTGCAAATTGCTTTTTTAACTTTCTGTGAGGCTTTTATATTGTTATTATATATATATATATATATATATATATATATATATAAAAAGTGAACATTGAAGTGAACAATCAGAGGCGACAGGCTGTTTCATGCTAATTATTACGTCTAGTATGAAACAGCCTGTCGCCTCAGAGTGTTGACTTCAATGTTCACTTTTATATTTATATTTACATAGGCTCTATCTCTGATATATAGCACACCTTAAAACTATATCTATCTATCTATCTATCTATCTATCTATATATATATATATATATATATATATATATATATATATATTTAGGTAGCATATCTTCGCTCAAGCAGGTTTGGTTGAATAATCTGGGCATATATCTATTTATTTTTTATTCTAATCCTCTCGAATTCTCAGATGATTTTCTTAATGTTGATATTAAATTCATTATGGAAGTCGCTATAGTTTTTTTTTCATTTATTTTATTTTCCCAAGTACTTTCAATCTAATCTGAGATAATCTTCAAGAGTGAATAGCTAAGACAAAAAATTTATAATGACAAACTCCAGCGTCTCGTATGCACAAGTTTGTTGTTCATTGGAAATCTTCCATGTAAACAGAAACAGACTAGCATCACTGTCTTGTCCGTGTATTGCTTAATATATTGTAATGTAATTGTCATCTGTGATAATTGCTTATGTAAGCCGAAAGCTTAGATAGGATTAAAAAAATAGTTATTGATAATATAATATTGTGATTTTCTTTCTTCGTTTAATGATAATGTTATTAAGCTTATCAGATGATATGAAAAGAATTTGCATAAAATAAATAGACAAAACTTGTCTATATTATTTAATGAAATATGCATCAATATATATATATATATATATATATATGATAAGATAAAGTAAAAATAGGAATAGTTTATCAATCTAACATGTTTAATTCTTATTAAAGCTTAATGAGAGAATGGGATATGAAGAAAAAGAAGAAAGAAATAGTATTTTTATTTTTTCTTGTTTGATTTTCATTGGTTAATCATGTTTCACGTGCATTCGACTTGTCAAACAAACGTTAATATTTATTTGTGGCGTTCTGAATTTAAGGAGAGACGACACGTCCCTTCGAAGTTATAAGAAATCCACGGATTCCAAGCCTAACTGAAAAACCGTTAATATTGCTTTATGTATGTAAGTGTAAAATAATTAGTTTGTCTATGTAGGATTCAAATGTTAATGTGTATTCGTAAGTGTGTGTTAGTTTTGTTGAATTTTCGCATGTTGATTTGGGAACATTTTACGTAGACACCGTTGGTTTTAGATCAACATACATTAAATTCTTTAAGAATGGATTCAATAAATGTTGGTGATGTAAGATTATGTTTTTGACGTGTGTTTAATATTGTTATTAGTAGGCTTTTTTTTAATTAGGGTGGCATTTCTAAAATCAAAGTAATGGTCAAATTTGGTTCTTGTGTATGACGAGAGAATTTGAATGGTTGACAGTCTAGGACAAAACATTTTATTGCTGAAAATTATAATTGAAAAATTATCTTAAAAAGTGTCAGCCACCCCTTTTATTCCAATTAACCTTGTTATTTGAGATTAAAGATTTATTTACTGACCATCACTTTACTATGAAACTCCCAAATGTGAGTATATTGTCAACGTCCTGAAGGGACACGACATATATAATAATAATAATAATAATGATTAAATAATGAGCAGTAGCATGAGTTAAGTCAATTCTATCACAATTTCAAAGAGAAACATAACGATTTCTTCAGAAGGTGGCAATTGTACTGATTCTCATTTGATATACACCGTCCAATGTACCAAACATGACTTGATTTATGTGGGTTGCTCAACGGAAAAATTAAATAAAAGATTTTATGGACAGAGGTATGATGTCAGACACAACAATGTGATATCAACGGAGCTTGCAGAAGATTTTATTACAAACTGTAATTTCGACAAGGTTCACATTCTGAAAAAAATATTCAGAATCTACCGAAGCTTGCGACCCTTAAAATGCATGAAGATAGTTACGTATGCAACTTACAAGGTAACCAAAAAGTTCTGTCAGTTTTTAAAGGAAAAAAAAGAAAACGCTTCACAGTATGTGTAACTTATATTTAGTCTTCGAAGTAATCGCCAACGGCATCCAGCATCTTCTGTTAACGTGTCTCCAGCTGTTCAATGTCCTTGCGGTAGAACTCGGGGGGTTTTGACGCAAAGAAGTCAGTGAGGGTTTTGTGCAAGTCTATTTCATTGGTGAGGGATTTCCCACGAAGATGATTATCCAGGGAGTGGAAGAGGTGATAATCGGATGGCGCAAGGTCAGGTGAATAAGGTGGATGGCACAAAGTCTCCCATCCAAGTTGCTGTATGGTATCCCTGACCACTCGCGCGACATGCGGACTGGCGTTGTCATGGAAGAAAAGCACACCTTTGCGATTCACCAGTGCTGGCTCCTTCTGGCGCAATGCCTGTTGCACACGTTTCAATTGCTGCAAGTATAGGTCTCCAGTGACCGTTTGGTCCGTTGGTAGCAGTTAATAATGAACCACTTGACGACCTGTCCACCAGACACAAAGCATAATCTTGTGTGGGTGCATAGGCGGTCTTGCGGTGTGATGGACAGCATCCTGAGGAGATAACCAATGTCTGGAACGCTTGGGAGTTTCATACAGAACCCACTTTTCATCACTGGTAAGCACTCGATTGAATAAGGATGCGGTACGGTGGCGAGAAAGCAGCGATACGCAGGCTGCCACTCGTTGTCCCTTGTGGACCTCCAACAGCGTTTGCGGAACCCACTTGCTAAGTTTGTACGTCTTACCTAGGCGATGCAGGTGAAGTCTAACTGTTTCATCGGAAACGTTGAACTGTCTTGCAAGTTCACCACGCGTTAGACTACTGTCCTCTTCAATGGCCACTTTCTGGACTCCGTCATTCAAGACCTGTGGTCGTCCACTGCGAGGCTCATCATGGAGAGACAAATCTCCCGATTTGAATTTTCGAAACCAACGCCTTGCAGTACGTTCATCCACAGCACTATCCCCAAACGCTTGAGATATGCGGCTACTTGATGCAGCTGCTGATAAGCCCACTTTGAAGTTGTAAAGCAAACAGCCGCGAACGAGATCTCTAGACACTTCCATCCTTCTCACAGCTGTCCGGCTTATAACTGATGGCTGGGCACGGTGCGCGTGTTTTTTTTATAACTTCTGATGTTCCGAATTTGAAAATAATTGCTACACGCATTACGTATATATTTCAACTTCATTCAATGACTAATCAAAAAACGGATAGAACTTTTTTGGTTACCTTGTACTAAATTCCTGGCCCAGGGGAGTGTACAGGGAGGGTAGGATTTATGCTAAGTTGTTTGAAAATTCCTCCTAGTAACTAATCATGTAAGTGAAAAATCCAAGCCTGATCACGATCATATTATGCACGTTTCAATTGCTTGCTATTCACACTTGCCGTGTTTCATTCGTTTTGACGTGTTGATTACCAGTACAACCGTTATTCTCAAGACAAGCGACACTTGTACAAAGACTTGTAATTTTTTGTAGATATTTTTTATATTTTTATACCTGTAAAATTTTTTTTAAACAACTTCAAAAAGACATACTGTCGAAATATTGTTGAACATCCTTAGAAACCGTGTTTTTACTTTTACTTTTCTTAAATCGCACTCCTCTATAAGAGTCGAACAATATTGGAAGAGTTACGTCAATCATTTTCTTTGTTTAATAATAATAATAATAAACCGCTTCATGGCCAATACTCTGCCCGTACCAAACAAGCTGACGTAGACAAAACCCGTACCCATCAGTGGCTACGTAGTGCAGGGTTGAAAGCTGG
Source organism: Acanthosepion pharaonis (assembly GCA_903632075.3). Classification (NCBI taxonomy): domain Eukaryota; kingdom Metazoa; phylum Mollusca; class Cephalopoda; order Sepiida; family Sepiidae; genus Acanthosepion; species Acanthosepion pharaonis. The sequence goes on along the minus strand of CAHIKZ030005441.1, from coordinate 237,452 downwards.
AACTGAAGGTTTTATTCTTGCTGCACAGGACCAATGCTTGTTAACTAGGAATTATCAAGCACACATACTAAAATATTGTGTTAGCCAAAATGCAGATTCTGTGATAAATATCCAGAAACAATTGATCATCTTGTATCAGGTTGCACGATATTGGCACCCACTGAGTATAAAACCCAGCATGACAGAGTGGGCCAATATTTGCATTGGAAAATCTGCAAATTCCACCGGAAGAAAACTGAAAGAAACTGCTATAAACACCACTCAGACCTGTTACAATTCTATGGGACTACACAATACACACTGACAGAACAATCAAAGCCAACCGCCCAGACATTGTTATTAAAGACCACAAACAAAAAAAGTGCCTCCTTATTGATATGTCATTCCCTGCAGACTGCAATGTATCTTTGAAGATATTAAAAAACTGTCAAAATACAAAGACCTTGAAATAGAAATCTCAAAAATGTGGCACATGGGAGGATCAACAATCCCTGTTGTAGTTGGAGCCCTAGGACTGTTTGGAAAAGATTGTAGTAGACTAATTGAAGGGATTCCTTGAAGTCCATGCCTCAAAGAAATACAAAAATTGTTCTGACAAGTACAGTCTACACTTTACGAAGGGCTTTATCTATGTAATTTTTTTTCTTTTTTGTCAGTGGAAAGTGTCATGATGCCATTTCTAACCTTAAGTTCCTGGGCAGGACCCGGAAAGAAATGTGTAAACGCCAGAAATCAAAGGAAATAATAATAATAATAATAATAATAATAATTCAGAAGAATCAAAGTTAATCACCCGGACATAGTGACCAAAGACCACAAAGACAGAATAGGTTTTCTTATTGACAAGATAGTTTCTGCAGGCCATAAAAAACTCGACATGCCAGGGTGGGCCTATATCGGCACTAGAAAATCTGCAACTTTTACGGGAAGGAAGCTACATGGAATTGGTATGAAAACCACACAGACTCTGTTACTGACATAGGTCTTGTAACAATCTTTGGGAAGTTTACAATACACACAGACAGAACAATTAAAGCTAATCAGCTAGACATCGTGATCAAAGACCACAAAAATAGAATATACTTTCTTATTGACATAGTTATTCTTGTAGATTGTAATAATATCTTTGAAGATCACAAAAAGACAATCAAAATATAAAGATCTTCAAGTGGAAATACAGAAAAATGTGGCATATGAAAACATCAATAATTCCAGTTGTGGTCGAAGACCTCGGATTGATTGGAGAAAGTTCCCATAGACTCACTGAATGAACTCCTTGTAGATCATGCCTTAAAGAAATATAAAAAAAAATGTTCTCACAAGTACAGCTCATACATTACGAAGGGCTTTATATATGTAAAATGTATATAATCTTAGGTTGTTTTTTTTTTTTTTAGTTTTTTACAAAAAATATCCAGTGGAAAATGTCATGTTGGCATTTTCTGACCTTAGGTCTCTGGTTGGGACCCGGAAGAAAATGAGTATACAACAGAAATTAAAGGAAATAATAATAATAATAATAATAATAATCTTGTATCAATTGTCCGTTATGGCGTTGGATTAATTGATTATAACAAAGATGATCTGTGAAAAAAGAAACGAAAGAAATGATGACATATAAAAATATGGAAAAGAGTAACTAGTGAAAACCCTGACGCTGAAAAATCAAAAACTAAATTTGCCATGAAGAGAAAATACAGTATAATGGATCTTCTTCTATGTACCGTGTCCATTCAGGACGTGGGCGATCACGTCTCTCCACAATTTCCTGTCCTTTGTAGCTCTTAATATATTTTTTCTTTTTGCCATCTCTATCAAACACTATTCTACCATCCATTCGTTCAATTTCGCCGGGTAGGTTGTGCGTTTCTTCCCTCTGTCCCACTTACTTTTAATCTGTCCTGTGAGTATCAGATTTTCCAAGCCTTCTTTCCTCAGTATCAGTGTCCCAGAAGTTTCAACTCTCCTTCCTGGTGTTCTTTTTATTGCCATTGTCTCTGCAATTAACTGCCGACTTGTTTCACTTCTCGGTTATTTAGATGAACTTATTGACCTGAACAATGATGATCTGCCAAACATCGACAGAAAACGAGAAAAAAAATGAAGACTATATACAGATGTACACAACCTCGGGCAGACGTGGGAAGAATTTATTATGAGAAGAGACGATGGAAACGGTTTGATTTCTGTTCGGAAAATGCTACAGAAAGAAACAGGCAGCTTGTGTCGCTAAATTAAAAAAAAAATGGTACCTAGAACCTATAAGGTGACTTAAATATGAAAGAGTAACTGGTGAATAACCTAACTCTAAAAAATTGAAAACTGAATTTGTTATGAAAAGAAATTAAAAATTAATAGATTTTCTTATTCTATATGCCGTTTCCCTTCATAAAGTGGGCGATCATGGCTCTCCACAATTTCCTGTCCTTTGTCGCTCTTTAGATCTTTTCTCTTTTTTGCTATCTCTCTGAAACCGTACTCCGACATCCATTTGTTCAACCACACAGGTATGTTGTACGTTTCTTTCCTCTGTCCCTCTTACTTTCAATCTGTCATGTGAGTATCAGATTTTCCAAGCTCTCTTTCCTCAGTATGTGTCCCAGAAATTTCAACTGTTTCTTCCTGTTGATCTTTTTATTGCCATTGTATCTGCAATCAACTGCCGACTTGCGCCACTTGTCGATTATGGGGATGGATTCATTGACCTGAACCATGATGATCTGCGAAACATCGACAGAAAACGAGAAAAAATGATGACTGCCGTATTTTCCGGCTTACAAGATATTGCGGCCTGGAAGACGCAGTCTAATATTGGAAAGAAATTTCGAAGAAACAAATGTCAGAATCATACAACAACACGTGTCTCTCACGTATTGTTTGCAGTAATGACTCGTTTGATTTTGTTTGTATAACATACTAGTCAAGAGCAGAAAGGCTCCCTCCGCTGCTTGTAAACAGAGCATGTTTAAGATTGTGGCTCGGCTCCAGGAAGGTTTATAGTCTTGTAAATACTTGTAACAGCTAAGTACTGAGGTTACATGTATTAGATAGCTAACATGAAAGTGTAATGACTCAATATACAAATCCACGTCCCTATCAGTCAAGTTAATTAGGTAACGGTTCAAGTTTACTTGAGTTTTGGCGTTGCCTTTTATTCGTCTTGGAAGACGCACACGTATTTTTCATGATATTTTTTGTTAGGAAAAAAGTGCGTCTTAAAAGCCGGGAAATACAGTATATGCAGAAATATACATCCTCAGGCAGACGTGGGTAGAATTTACTTGAAAAGTAGAGACACTGGAAAGGCTTTGATTTCGGGAAATGCTACAGACAGAAACGCTATATTAAAAATAGTTTCTAAATTTTATAAGGTGAGTTAAATATGGAAAGGAGTAATTGGTGGAAACGTTGGAACTGAAAAAAAAATAACAAAGTCTAATTTTTTATTTATTTTTAATCATTTAACCCGCAGCCGGGCGGGAATGCGACTAGTACGCAGGGGGTTACATCAAGTGAAAGTGAAAGTGAAAGTGAAAACTGAGAATAGAGAGGATTAAATAAAGGAGAAAAATGAACGGGATAAAAGAAGACAGAAGATAGCGATTGATGTGGCACTTAATTTTTTTAGGATTGTTGTTATCAAGAAAGCAAGTAAACTGAAGGGAGGTCCACAGGAGGGAAGGCGCAAGAAAAAAATGTTATAGTAGAAGTAGTGGTTGCATTTAGCTATTTCAACAGTAAAATGGATGGGATCTATTTGTTAATTTAGTAGCACACTTAAATTTATATATTCGGGGCACCAGGGAAAAAAAAACTCGCCAGAGCAGTTGCCATAAAAATATTTCTAGAAAAGACAGAGGGAAGCCAGGTCACGTCTGTGAGAAAGTGATTGAAGTCGAGATGCCAAGTCAAGATCGATTATATTGCAGATTTTTCTTTGGATTTTATAAAGATTCTCGAGATATATAGCAGGGGCACCAGACCAAATATGGTAACAGTATTCAATGCATGGACGAAGGTAGATTTGTAGATGTGCAATATGGATTCAGATGAGAGAAAAAAAACTTTTGGCACGACACAGTGACCCAACTTACTTTGCAGTAGATACAGCAATCAATTCGATGTAGTCGCTCCACCAGTGGAAAACGTGAAACCAAGAAAGCGCAGCATGTTGATCGTCTGGAGTCTAGCGTTAGCCATGCTAATGACAGGCAGAAAATGAAAGCAGTTTTATTTTCGAGGCGTTAAAATTTACAAGCCATTTCTTGCTCCAGTTAACCACTGATTGGAGGTACTTTCAAAGAGCAGCACCAGAAAGATTTGCTTTGTCAGCTCTGATGGATTTGCTGTTTAGAGAGGAAAAAATGTTAGTGTCATCTGCATAAATACATACAGTGTTGTTCGATAAAAGTGACTCATCCGATGTTTTTTACTTAAAAATATTTTCGCCTAATGTTTTGGGGTCAAACTAATTTTTAATCTTTTTTTTAATCTTACTAATAAAAAGACCCCTTCCCGGCCACCTAGTAAAAAAGTTTACTCATCCTAAGGTATTCTATTGATAATTATAATTTTGGATATAAATGAGATTTAGGGAAAAAACTCTGTGCAAAAAAGTGACTCACTTATTTCCTGCAACTAGTAATCAATAGAAACATAACCGAACAGCTTTAAATAAAGAATAATAGAGGTATAATCTATTTATAATAGGTAATATAGTTCGAAATATTTAATAATCTATGGGTCCTCCTTTATTTTGAATAACCTTTTCAACCCTTTTTTGGCATTGACTTGATTAGGTTCTGGCAAATCTCATCTCCAAGCATTGAATTCGGATATGAAATTCACAATCAAATCCTCTTTGTTGCTAAACTGCTTTCTTGAGAGCCTGTACTTTATAATGCTCCAGAAGTTTTCTATGGGGTTGAGGTCAGGAGATTGGGGCGGCCATGTCATAACTTCTCATTAAAGTATTCCTTCATCAATTTTGATTTGTGACAGGAAGCATTATCCTGCATAAAAATGAGCTTGGTGGGATCGATTTGCACCCTTTCAGCAGAAGGGAGCAGACAAGACTAAAATTCTCTTGTACTGCTCGCTCCTGAGGGTCTTTTCAATAGGTTTTAAGAAACCAGTTCCATGAAAAGAAAAGCATCACCAGAACATTATACTGAACGAATGCTTGACTACTTACTGCTAAATTCAAAGAGCTTTCAAAGCTTCTTCTTCGGATTTTAGATCGGTTATCCTTTGAATTTAGTTCAACTTTCGTTTCATCGGAGAAGAGAACATTCTTTCAGTCTTCTACGGTGAAATGTTTGTAATAGTGAGCCCATTCAAGTCTCTTGGATTGTTGGATTTGCTTATTAGCGGCTTAAACCTTCGTTTGTAGCCTTGTTCTAACAGCCACCGACGGACTGTTGAAGAGGAAAGACTAACACTTTGCTCTTCGCTTAGACTGGCTGCAATTTCTTGGCTAGTTATAGTCATATTCTTCGCAACATCTCTCTTGATTACCCTGCCATTTCTATCATCAATCTTTTTCTTTCGTCCTCTTGTTTCCTTCCTTGGAGCAGGAGTGGCATCATTATGTACCCTAAGCACTCGAAAGACAGTTAATTGCGAGGTTATAGCAATTTCTACAATTTCTCTCGTAGACTTACCTGTTTTTGAGAGGGAAATAATAGATGCCTTAAGTGGTTCTGATGCGTGTTTGTACCGTTTCATGTGGTTAGTGACTTGAGTGGTTATTTCAAGCTGTTTTTATACTGTATGAGGCTTTCTGGAATATTCTGGAATACTCTAGATTTAATTCAAGCTGTTCTAGATTCTCTAGAGTGTATTGTAAAATAGTTTTCAATATTTTGTCAAAAGTTCTTTAAATTTACCAGTTTAATCATTAGAATGCGATATCTGAGTCACTTTTTTCCCTCTGAATCTCATTTATATCCAAATTTATAATTATCAGTAGAATACCTTAGGGTGAATAAACTTTTTTCCTAGGTTGTCGGGAAGGGGTCTTTATATTAGTAAGATTAAAAATTATTTTAACCCCCCAAAAAATAGACAAAAAATTTATTTAGAAAAAAAATCAGGTGAGTCACTTTTATCGAACAGCACTGTACTTGGGAACTGATGTCATCGCGGAGACCATTGAAGATCAGAAATTTGTTATGAATAAGACAAGTAAATTCACTAAGTATACGTGGTGATTGCAACAACTTACTCAGATGCTAGCAACCCCTCGCCTCTCACATCATTTGGGACGGTTTCTGTTTCGTTTCAGTTACCATGGCTCCTTTGAGACTAGCATTTGATTTCATAGTTATTATGCATATATAACAGATGGTGTTGATTGGATCTGCATGTCCTAGAACTCTCCTGTGTATCATCATGTGCCTACTCAGTCCAAATGATGATCTGAAAATATTGTTGCAAACGACACCAGTATTCATGGCCCACTGCTCGGCATAATTGGCGTGCTTCTCCGTTTCAGTGAACTGCAAAAAGTTGTCAATTTCAAATCTTTTCATTTCTACCCCCTTACTTCTTAAATTTACGACCAGCATTCATATTTATAATTGTTATTGCAATATTTTGTTAAAGTTTTTAAGCTCAAATATTCATCAATGTGTCAGGGTAATTTCTACGGATAGCCATGAGCTTATTCAATCATTAAAATTTTACGATTCAGCAGAAATTTAAAATATCAAAAACCGTGGATTTTGCTCGGGTTAAAACTGGTATAAATAATTTTGTTAAAGGAATTATTACATACGTAATATATCTATAATAAATAAATAAATGCAGATGAAAGAATTTGGGTCCAAGAAATAATTTTCATTTAAAATAAAATTAAAATAAATTATTATTTAAACCTGAAAATACTTCCAGGTGTGGGTGTGATGTGGCATTTGTTGGTCTCGAGAAACCATGGAGCTACGCCCTAAGAGTTATGCCACAGCGGTTGATGGCGGTGCAGCATTTGTTATGGCTGTACAGGCCCTCACGGGAGTGACAGTCTCGATTGCAACGAGTGCATGTGAAGTCGACCTCCCCCGATAAGCTCAAATATTTAACAATGCGAGAGGAGAGTTTTTACGGGTATTTTATACTCGTAGAACTCGTCATGAGCTTGTTCAATAATTAACGGAAGAATTAAGATTCATCAGAAATTTTAAATAAGAACGCCGTTAAAGTTTCACGGGTTTTTCCTAGTATGTAATAGTCATCTAGTATGTAATAGTCATCTAGAGGTGCTTGAATGCAAACTGCAAATCAGTGTGATTTCTCATTTTCACTATGGCTGCTCCTTTCCGAACATACTCATCTGTTCAGACCCATTCGTGTTTCTTCAAAACCTAACAGGGATAATCTGTTTTTTTTATACTGCAACTCTGTTGAACAGATCTTAGATACACTTCAGCTATGTAATCCAGCAGGGCTGCATTCGGTTTTGAATTCAAATTTGTCCTTCTCCTATACTGATTGCCGAACACAACTAGATAGGTTGCCCTACTATTTAACCCATAGCCAAGGGGAGAAAAGATAGACTCATACATTTCCAAAGGTATATTTGTGCGAAAGTGATCCTGACGATCTCGACCGGAATTCGAACACAGTTCGCCGATTTTTCGTTCTGAGCCTCTAATCATTACACCCCTTGCACACCCAGTACTGTCGTGAATAATTGTATTTTTACAATATTTGTTTAAAAATCGAAACCAGCTAAAAGATCAGCAACAACAGCGAATACGAAAATCCATTGGGATGATTTTTTTAAACAAAGAATTTAAATCTTGAGATTCGCGCTTGCTTTGAAATTCTTAATGTAGAAATGCTAGTACCATTACCAGTAATAAATTTTATTTCGCTGTACCACTTGCAAAAATGGCAAGTCTATTAGAACTAATCAAGTTTACTTAATTAGTCACTAGGAACAAGTAATGGTGGTTAAGTACTGGTTAAAATATGAAGCCATCTGCACCAAGGTTTATATATTCTTGCCTCATCGGCGTAAAAAAAAATATGTGTGAGAGTTCAGGCATATTTTGAGGTTTTTGTTCTTTATAACATCGTCTGTGTCTTTTCTACTGTGGATGTTATGTATTTTTTTTCTATTTTTATCAAGTGTGACAATTGTTCTTGTTGTACAGAGAAAGCCGTGTAATTTTATTCAATAAAGACATTAGCCCATCTGCTTGTTTGTCTAATTTAGTTAGTTTTATGTCTTTTTGGGAAACAATGCCAGGCTCAGTGAAAGAAACGGTTGCAATAATTTATCTTGTATTATTTCTTTTCTGCCGCCAATCTGCCATATATAATTTTTTTTTTCTAAATAGACCGATGGCCACCATATAATTCTGGTTGTTTTCATAAACTTGTCCGGCATTCAGCTCTCATCTTCTTACAAGTTAGCAAAGTAGCTTTCTTTCTTTTTTTTTTAAATGCCTCTATTGTTAAGAACTTAGATTTGAAGAAGAACCTTTTACAAAATTTTCAGCTGATAAGACGACAGTAATGTTCTTAGACTCTCAATATATCTGTGTTGAAATTGTGCCTCTCAGACAGAAAACCAGCCAACTGTCTGCATAAATAAGGCTTTAGTTGCAGCCTGTTGCTGATATATATATAAATATATATATATATATATATATATATATAAATATATATATAAATATGTGATTGATAACGGATATAAACTTTAGGTGGAGACGAAAAATATATTCAGTCGCTCCTTTTTTTTTTAAATGTGTGATTGAAATTTTAAACTTGTGGAAAAAAAAAAAAAACTGAAGATGACTCACTTTCTCAAAAAAATTAACAAAATCACGCCCTCATCCAAGCGCAATAACTCGACCGTGGTTGTTTTTCTCTAAAATTTTGAGCCTAATCTTCAAATTCATAACTTTCTTGTTTCTATACACCTCACTGAAGGTGTTACATCTTAATCTGTTATATATATATATATATATATATATATATATATATATATATATATATATATATATATATATATACCCTTGCGCAAATTAATTGAAACAGAACGAATAATTCCGTTATCATTTACTTTTTCTCGTATTTTTCCAATGAAACGTGACCCAGCGCACTTGTTAGTACTTCGTATGTTCATTCCACGAAGTCGTTCCTTGCAGATTGATCACAGATTCTTGACTGGATTTAAATCAGGAGAGTTTCCGTAACAATCTATAGTATCTTGATTTGCTCACTGGTAAGGTTTGCCAGTGTCTTCGTGCGGCGTTACAATTTTAGTACTCTTCCTTGGTGTAACGTCCATCACAGACAATGGCCATAGAACAACTAATCAACAGTCGAGACAATAGTGTCTGGGCGTGATGAAAATCTGATGCAATCACGGATAAAGTAATAGTTTTCAAGGACAAACAATTTTCATCATACACCCTGAAAATAGATTCATATTACTGCCCACCACTGCAAATGACCTAACATGAAGTAAAAACAGAAATCGATTACAACCTGTCACTTCAGTGGGTTTAAAAATGATCGTATGGTGAAAAAATGATAAACTATAGCGGTTGTTTCAATTAACTTGCACAAGAATGTAGTTGAATGTCTTACATCTCTGCAGAGGTGCAGTCTGTGTATTATACATCCCCAAGCGACATGGCGAATGTATCTAGTTGAAGATATGCAATTGCGTTCAAAATATTTAGATTTCGGGATAAATAATCCATAGAGGTTGATATGCCGCTAAACAAAATCGAACCAAACAACCATATAAACGCCTCGATCTGACGAAGCTATTTAAGAACATCACTCTCATTTTCAGGTTGATGTTTTACTTTCTTGGCAATTTGTGGCGGTGGCCGAAGCTACCCGTAACGCAGCTTATTCACTGTTCAGTTTCTTCTTCTCTTATTCTTAATTTGTAATAACTGATACATTCTTCAATGCGTCTAGTATTTACTAATTTCACATCCTGAATTTTTAGGATGGCTTCAAGGTAGGTGCCATAACTGCTTTGATTCTAGATCATAATGGATTACACATCGGAATGAAAAATTGGAATGTTGGGATTCCGTCCGAGTTCATTGCATTCACTTACGCGTAAATATCTTTAGAGAAGGTATGAATTCATCTTTTATCCTCCCAACTATGGGTTAAATACCAGTACAGACAGTTTTATAGCATTGGTTGGCAACCGTTCTAGTGATGGTGTCTCGAAAAAATCACCTATATTTTTAAATTATTTCACAATAAGCAAGGCAGTAATGCCACAAGAATGCATGGGGTTACAAGAAGTGAAAGTGAAAGTGAAGGAGCTGACTGAGAATAGGAAGGATTGAAAGAAGAACAAAAAAAGAAGAGGATACAAGAAGACAGAGATGGCGATTGACGTTGCATTTAAAATTTTAAAGATTGGAGTTATTAGAGAAGAAAAAAAAAACGGGAGTTCCACAAGTGAGAAGTGCGAGAAAAGAAGCAGTTGGAGTAGAAGTGGCGGTTGAATTTAGCTATTTCAATAGTAAAACAGCGGAACCTAGTTGCCAATCTAGTAGCACGCTTATATTCAGGCACCAGGGAAAAAAATCTCGTTAGGGAACTTGCCATTTCGATGAGAAAATGACTTAAGTCGAGATACCTGGTTAGGATCGGTTACATCCTTCTTTGGATTTTGGCAAAAATATTGAGATGTACAGCAGGAGCATCAGATCATATATGGCAGCATTATTCAATGCAAGGACAATTGGTAGATTTATAAATGTGCAAGACCGTATTCTGTCAGGAAACACTTTCTGGCACGGCACAGTGATCCAATTTTCCTTGAAGTAGATGAAGCAATTGATTTGATATAGTCACTTCATTTCATTTCAGCGAAAACTTGAGGCCCAAAAGACGTGTTGCTTTAATAGAGTTTAGCATCTACCATGCTGATGTCAGACAGAAAAGCTTAAAGAAGTTTTGTTTTGAAGGTGTTAAATTTACAAACCATTTCTTGCACACCATTGATTCAGTCATTTATGTGCCATGTGTAATACACGGTTACGCGATCATGTACCTTTCGATACATGATTGACGAGGCAGATTTTTTCCCGCAGTAGTTTGCCATTTCTTTCCAAAGCTATGGAACCTGTTCTGTCCTTCTATTTACTCATAGCTAGGGAGAGAAGAAGTGGATTCACACCTTTCCCAAGGGTATTAGCACGTAAGTGAATGTAATGGATTCAACTGGAATTCGAACTCGGCTCCCCGATTCCTCAATCCGAGCCGCTATCCATTACTCCACCGTGCCTCCTAAGTCAGTTATGTACCATGCGAGCTACACCCTCAGGCGATCTTGTATTTTTCGATACATGACTGACGAGGCAGATTTTTTTCCCGCAGTAGGTTGCCATTTCTTTCTGCGGTAGTTGCAATCCAAGGCTATAGAACCCGATCTATTCTGCTATTTACACATACCGATTTTTTCCCCGCAGTAGATTGCCATTTTTTTCTGCGGGTCGATATAGAAAAACGTGATACGTAGTGGAATGTCCTCTACACAACAGATATGCCACCAGGGGTGTATAAAAATGAAAGAAATTGCAGATCTTAGCAGGGTGCCTTCCAAATCTCAAAGAACTAACAGATTTCGCAGGTATGCTGCAAAACAACAAAGAATCTTACAAAAATGTATGCAGCATGTATGCCAAAAAAATCGAAAGAAATTGCAACCTTAGCAGGTCTGCATCCAAAAGCCCAAAGAATTAAGAAATATAGACGATATGCAAAAAAATGGAAGAATTTACGATTTGCAATGTTACAGACTTACAAAGAAAACCTAATTAATTATGAGTGGATAAAGCTATGTGAAAAGATTAACCTTTAATCATAAGAAAGAATTCAGGTTTGTCAGTAAAAGGGGCAACACACGGTGTTAATTACATATCAGGAATGTCAAAGTCAAAGCAGATGCAGAAAATCTTATTCAACTTGTAGGCGAATCTGAGAGAATTAAAAGTCCTACAAGGGTTCATTATTGGTGGCCACAACATAAGATATAACAAGGTAAGATATGCAGATGACACAGTGTTAGTGGCAGACAGAGAAAAGAAACAATAACTTCCATAGAAAGTGTTGAAGGAAAACGAGAAGGAAAGACTAAACATCAATTTCAAGGAGACAGAATGCCTGGTTGTCAGCAAAAAAGAACAGACCAGCGTAGACCATCCTTCTATTTACTCGATTGATGTTGACACCTTTCCCAAGGGTATTAGCATATAAGTGAATGTAATGGATTCTACTGGAATCGAACTCGGTTTTCCGATTCCTCTGTCCGAGCCGTTACCCATTACGCCACGTAGGCTTGATTGGCTAAAACTCTCAAGATTTTCAGTCAAGACTGAGCCACTCGTAAGGTTGAAACCTGCAAAGTAAATTAGATCTTTCAGTGAAAATTGTTTTTTTTTTAATTCTTTCTTGTTTATGTCTAATTTTGTACTTTTTCAATATTTACAGTTTTTCTTGGTTTTATAATAATTACTATTGCTATTACTATTGTTCTTTGTGCAATTATTATTATAGCAAACACTTTTCTTATAATGTCAGTCGTCCTTATCATAGCCTATAAATTTCCCATTGAATATTTACTTTGCGCAGATGGTAATATTTTATTCAAAAGGAAAATGAGTTGTGTTCTGTTTTCTGTTGTGACGCCTATTTGCCGCCAAATTCGAACGGTGACAATAATTGGTTGTTGAAATCAGCAAATTTTAGCAGCAGAAACGATGTAGACAATCTATTTGATTTGTAAAGTAATGCAAAAGTTTTCATCATTAGCTTCCCTTTGTCATTTCTATGAATATTTTCATGGCAATTGTTGTAATAAACTTTCCTCTTTCTTAGCTCGCTGTCATGAATTTAAGCTTAGTAATAGATTACAGCAAGGTCTTGTTTTTTTTTCTTTTGTAATAGCTAGATGTAAATCTTCGCCTGTGCATTGAATATTGTTGCTATATTTGGTCTAATGTCCGCGACAATATCCAAAGAATCTGCAATGTTATCGGTCTTAACCTGGCATCTTGGTTTTAGTAACTTTCCCAACGCCGTGGCGTAGCTTCCCTCTGTCCTTTCTATTTTTACGGCAATTTTTCAAATAAGCTTTCATACCTGGTACCTTGTCCCTTCTCCGCATGAATTCAAGCGCACTACTAGATTGTCAGTTAGGTCTCATTTTACTGTTGAAATAGCCAGATGTAGGCATAAGTTCTGTTCTAATCATTTCTTTTCTCACACTTCTCACCTGTGAAACTCTTCCATTGTATTGTTTTCCTGATATCGACACTATTCAAAAATTTAAATGCAATATCAATCGTCATCTCCTCTCTTCCTGGTGTGTCTTCTTTTTGTCTTTTCAATAAAGGTTTTCCCCCTTGGTACCTCAACCACAAGAATCTATGCATACTGCTAGATTGGCAATTAGGTCTCATCATTTTATTGTTGAACAAGCTAGATATAATCGTAAGTTATAGTCTAATAGTTTCTTCTCTCGCACATCTCGCCTGTGGAACTCTCTTCTGGATCTTTGCTTTCCTGTCAACTAATATCTTCACATAATTTAATGCAACATCAATTGTCATCTGCCTTTACGAATTCTGTTCTTTCATTCTATTTCCTCCCAATTAACGTTTTGTTTCACTCTCGGTAACCCCAAGCGTCTTAGTGGCATTATCACCTTCCTTAGGGTGAAATGATAAAAAAAAAAACTGTTTGCTAAATCTTTTTACATATATAAATTCATAGCATCATTATTCGGCATGAAAGCATTTTCATCCCCACCCCCTAACACCTTACGCCGCCTTTTCATTAAAACGTGTATTCCGTCATAGTATGTTGATACAAAAGTTTCCAGTAATACTTTGTGAAGATAATTCACATAAATCCATAGCATTATTATTCAGTCATCATCGTGTTTTCCTTACTTCACCTTTCCGATAAAATGTGTTTTATCATAAATAAAGCAAAACAGATGATGATTCTTTTAGGAATTTTGTTTTGAAGATGTTTAGGTCAGTCTGGCATAACATCAAACCTACTGGGCACTGTTGAGATCAAATTCCAAGAAGTATTTATCGACTGCAAGACAATAAAACACCTTGATAATTGTTGAGCGGTCCACCCCTTTTTATACAAATGAACTCACCCAGTGTATACTTATACTACTGTCAGTGAATACCCGGGAAGTAGAGAGAGCAAGCCCGAAGAGTCGAGTCGAGTCCAGAGTGACAGAGTAAAAGGTTGTAGGTAACCGGAAGAGTGAGGGGGTGAGGTAACAGCGTTGTAGGAGTCACAGTGAGCGAGCACGTAGACTCAGTAAGAAGTCATACAGCGATACTTCAATACCAAAGACTATATAGATATTTTGCTACTAACCTGTATTCCTGGAACTACTAACCTGCTTTACCAGTTTGTATTATTACGTTAATACATTATTTCCCTATATTCATTCTTGGCGTTTATTATTTATTGGTACCGGATTTCATTCCGGAATCCACAACAATAATGAATAACAAAATATAAATGCCCTATGTAACAGGAAAATAAACTTCTTCAGAATAAATAACATTTTCATTTACAGAATTATATATATATATATATATATATATATATATATATATATATATATATATATATTATTCGAAGACAGTACTAATTCGTTGTATCACAACTCCTCAATGCGACTAGGCATAATGTCTTAAGTCAGGATCGAAACCTAACCGATGCAGCATGTATGCAAAAAAAATCGAAAGGAATTGCAACCTTAGCAGGTCTGCATCCAAAAGCCCAAAGAATTAAGAAATATAGACGATATGCAAAAAAAATGGAAGAATTTACGAATTGCAATGTTACAGACTTACAAAGAAAACCTAATTATTTATGAGTGGATAAAGCTATGTGAAAAGATTAACCTTTAATCGTAAGAAAGAATTCAGGTTTGTCAGTAAAAGGGGCAACACACGGTGTTAATTACATATCAGGAATGTCAAAGTCAAAGCAGATGCAGAAATTCTTATTCAACTTGTAGGCGAATCTGAGAGAATTAAAAGTCCTACAAGGGTTCATTATTGGTGGCCACAACATAAGATATAACAAGGTAAGATATGCAGATGACACAGTGTTAGTGGCAGACAGAGAAAAGAAACAATAACTTCCATAGAAAGTGTTGAAGGAAAACGAGAAGGAAAGACTAAACATCATTTTCAAGGAGACAGAATGCCTGGTTGTCAGCAAAAAGGAACAGGCCAACGTGCAAATTACAAATTTGAGTTACCAAAATGAAACAAGTACAACAATTTAAATATCCAGCAAGTGTTTTAAGAGAGGGCTGAAAGTCTGGAAATGAATTGCGAAGCCACATTGGGGTAGAGAAAGATGCTTTCTAAAAGCTAAGCAAATATTATGAAACAGAAATATTTAAATAGGTGGAAAAGAAGGAGAGCTGGACACTTATGTAATATCAGTCCTCCTATATGACAGGGAATGCTGGACAATCTTCTCACACATGAAGGAAATACTTGAAGCAACAAAAATGTGCTTCTACAGAAGGATGGATCGAACATGTGAGCAATGATGAAGTTTCAGAGAACATGGAAACAAACTGGACACTTATAATTAAAACTAGAAAGAAACAGGTGAAATTTTTAGGGTGCACAAGGAGTAAAGAGCTCGTGAAAAATATGATATTCACAGGACAGATTAAAGAAAACAGGAACGAAGGAAGACAACGTATAACCTACCTAAAGAGATTGAGTAAATGGATGACAGAACAGAGTTTAGGAGAGATATCAAAAAGACAATATTGGAAACTGGGGAGAACCATGATTGGTAACGTTCTACACGGGGCAGAGAAGAAGAAATTAAATTTATTAAATTATAATGGTAATGTCCTTCTGCAGAAGGAGGCTAAAATCTTCTCGTTTTCTTTCACTCCCATTAACCCCTTGAGTCTTAAAGTAAAATTTAATTATTTTTCACTCCCAGTAATCCTATGTGTCTTAGTGGCATTATCGCCATCTTCTGTCTTCCTGAAACCTGTTCTTTTATTGTCCTTCCTCCTCACTAAAGTCTTCTCATTCTCTTTCATTCCCAGTAATCCATTGTGTCTTAGTGGCATTATCGCCATCTTCTGTCTTCCTGAAACCTGTTCTTTTATTGACCTTTCGCCTCACTAAAGTATTCTCGTTCTCTTTCACTCCCAGGAACCCCTTGAGTCTTAATGGCCTTATCGCCATCTTCTGTCTTCCTGAATGCTGTTCTTTTATTGTCCCTTCTTCTTACTAAATTATTCTCATTTTCTTTCACTCCCAATAATCCATTGCGTCTTAGTGGCATTATCGCCTTGCGTTTGGTGAAATGATTTTAAGTCCTTCATATTGTTTCCAAACTAGTTTTGTAAGAATATGTGATAGGTTGAACAGTGCTGGTCGTTTATTCACCGCAGGAGATTCTTAGATAAGGACCCCTTTTCATTACCCTACTTCAATCATGCCGTCTTACGTAAATTCGTGGTGTATGAATGTTCTTTTAATGGACTACAGAAGAATTACTAATAAAACACAATGGGCCATTGTAAAGACGCAACAATGAAGGAAATGGTTGGGAATCTTGAAACGCCCGATAGCCCCACAGAAAGATCAAAATACAAACTGATAGAATTAACTGGGACAACGAAAGACATTTATCAAACGGACAATCTATACGACCCACTGTCACCAACAACCATAATTGTCGCATTGATTGTGTGGTAAACATGACAAAGAACAAAATTCCCCTTTGGCTAATTTATTTTCCAGACAATTATGTTGAAGCGTAAATTGACTTCACGGCTTCATAATTAAAAAGAAATCGAATTAGTTGCCTTTCGATCTCCTTCAATAAATCACTCAATCTGCACGAGTGGGACACTGTAGAGTATCGATTACCACGCTAGTCTCGCAGACCATCTATTAGTACTCGAACCTTGACTTGGGGTAATAGTTAGCGAAGATAGTTTTCCGTCCAAAATTCGGCCTTTAACAACCTAACAAGGGTTAATGTTCTTTATGTTTGCCGTAGTCTCTCTGAATATGGAGTCCAGTGAAGTCCGTAATCTCTTCAATATCAGAGTTTGGCAGTGAAGATTCAGAGAAAGTAGCGGCTGTTAAGTAATTCTTTAAGTCTTCGATATCAGGTTGGCAGTGACGATATTTTGGGAGAAAAACAAAAATGGCTGCCTTTATACACGTCGGATTGAATATTTCGAGCTTTCTGATTGGTTAGCCCATCTATTGGTGAGCTATAAAATGAGTCAGCTCATTTTGGCTAGCTCACTAGTACATACAGGTATCCAAAAAATTGTAACAAACATGTAAGGTTTACCAATCTAAATTAAAATCATTTGCAAGGGATTTTCATAGTAAAATCATTTGCAATGAATTTCTATGGTAAAGTCTGTTCCAATGATTTTCATAGTAAAAGAAATCGAAATGGATGTTCATGGTAAAATCATTTGCAGTGCATTTTCTAGATAAAACTCATTTTTGGGTGTCTCATCGTGGTGTTCTGGACGCGGCTCGTCTGGTTGAAAGTTGATATTGAGTGTAGAAGTTGATTAGGCCAGCTTATACAAAATTCGGCATAACTCGACAAGAGTGAACATGTTTGGCAGTGGATGCTGGGACGCATGTTTCCAGCTGACATGAAGTGGAAATATTATATTGAATCAATTGCTTGGTCTGCTGCTAGGAAAGTTGGTTTACTGTGTCGTTCAAGACTATTTTTCTCGCCAGAATCTATCTTACAGATTTATAAGTTTGCCATTCGTCCATTCATTGAACAGTGCTGTCAACTCACGTCTGATATATTTGTTGATTTCTGATAAAATAAAGTGAAGAATCTGCAATGTTATATGTCCAGACCTGACATCTCGGCTTCAGTCGCTTTCCCGCGGCCATAAAGTAGATTCCCTGTGCCTTTTCTATAAATATTTTCAGGAAATAAGCTTACTAACAGATTGGCAGTAAGGTTCCGTCAATTTACAGTTGAAATGACTTGCTGTAATCGTAAGTTCTATGGTGTTTCTTTTTTCGCACTTCTCGCTTCTGGAACTATCTTCCTGATTATTTCTTCCCAGTACAACTTTGATCTTCAAAAATTTAAATATAATTTAAATCGTTATCTTCTTTCTTTTTGATCCCTATTCGTTTAGTGTTCTCTCTGTGGTATCCTTAAAGAGGCTACAAACAGACAAATGTGGTACTCGAATGAAGGAACAGCAACAAGCGCGTAGATGAATGAAGAGAGGTTTATTGTAAAAGAGAATACACTACTGAAAAACAGGGAATCGGGTGGTAGGCTTGTAATTCCAGAAGCAAGGATATTTACCTTACCTCCCAGCGAGGCAGGATGTGGCACAAGGCCGTTTTTTAATGACGGGCAAAACCGAGCTCGTAGGCTCGGGCAAAAATTCCCCGTAGACCCGGTATACACGGGGTCGGGTAGCCGTTTACCACCCCAGACAAGACTCTGCTCTTCGGCATAGTGAGTGTGTATCGTATGAACCAGCGCTCCATCCATTCACTGTTTCCCGAAGCCTTCTTTATAACTAATCTTATAGCAGGCGGAAGAGTCTAACAAAGACTCTTTAGAGGGAGAACACCACAACAGAACTACCCCCAAAAAAAAAAACAAAAAAAAACTGCTGTCAAGAATCAGAAAGAGGGAGTTGAAATGTTTTGGGAATTGAAAACGAGGAAAGGAGACTCAGAGAAATTAACCCACATAGTGACAGGCCGTAAAATGAAATGTTTTTGGAATTGAAAACGAGGAAAGAAGACACGGAGAAATTAACTCACATAGTGACAGGCCGTAAAATCAACTAAAAGTACCTAAGCAAGAACTACCATAGTATATTTGATGTTCACTGTGCCCAACTTCAAAAGTGAATAATCGCTAGTGGCTTAGTTCTTCACTAAACTGAATATGTGAATACCTATGGAGCGCATCGTTAGGGAGCGCACGGGTTAATATGAGATATTTATTAAAATATTAATATTAACATATTTATTAACATATATTCACCGCAGGCTTGAATATTCGCGCACCTGTACAGTAGGCATAGAATTACAATTAAAATGGAATATAAATTGATTATTTTCGAAAATTAAAAATAAATTATACTCCAGAAAGCACTGTTGAAATTTCTAGTCAAACGCAACATGTTTCGGAAGCTGGTTAGAATAACCCAGAACCTATCCTGGGAGCCAATTTTCTGCATACGGATAGAAAATGAATTCAGTAAATATACTAAAATAGAAAGGGGTGCAAGACAAGGGTGTGTCTTCGCAACGGATTTATTCATCCTGTACAGTGAAGCGATTCTAAGAGAATTAGATGTCCTACCAGGATTCATTATTGGCGGTCACAACCGTAACAACATAAGATATGCAGATGGCACAGTGTTGATAGTAGATACAGAAAGGAAACTATAAGAACTCTCGCATAAGCTAGTAAAGGAAAGCAAGAAGAAAGGACTAATCATCAATTGCAAGAAGACAGAATGCATTGTTGTCAGAAAAAGGAACAGCCCAACATATAATTTACAAACCGAAGATACCAAAATCAAACAAGTACAACAATTTAAATATCTGGGAAGTGTTTTAACAGAGAACGGAAAGAGAGAGATTGGAATCCAAACGTGCATTGGGATAGCGAAAGATGCCTTTCGAAAGCTAAGCAAATTATTAAGAAAGAGAAAGATTTCTTTAGAAACAGAAGAAACGAATGCGGATCTGTTAAATAATATCAGTGCTCCTATATGACAATGAATGCTGGACAATCTCCTTGCAGATGAAGAAGAGACTTGAAGCAACAGAAATGTGTTTCTGCAAAAGGATTTTGAGAATACTGAACCTGTTGACAAGGACGAAATTTTAGAGAAAATGAAAACAAAATGGACACTCATACTTAACATCAGAAAGAAACCGTTGACATTGAATAATAAGAAAAGAGAGCGTGGAAAATATGACACTCACAGGACAGATTGAAGACAAGAGGAAAACAACGTATAACCTAAAGAGCTTGAGCAAAGGGTTGGCGGAACCATTTTTGGAGAGATAACAAAAAGACAAAATTTGAAATTGTGGAGAGTCATGATCGCCAGCGTCTTACACGGCACATATAAGAAGAAATTAAATTTATTAAACTATAATAATAATGGTAAGCGTAATATTAATCGTTTCTTTATAAGGAAACATTCAGCATTCATTGATCGAGTAGCCAGTACTGCTGTCGTTTAAAATATATAAAATCTTTTCCGTAAAATATTTCTTTTAAGAAAATGGGTTTCTCAAGTCCAGTAGCTGTTATTGATCTTGTCAGTGTTCATAGTGGTTTCCTTCTAAACTTTTGTTTGAAGTAGTGTGGATTGTCAACATGAAGTTTATGCCATAACAAAGTATTCCTGTAAATTGCCCCTTCTTTGAAATGATAGCAGATTGCTTTTCTGTTGCCTTTTCCCCGGTTTTTAATTCAGAGTAATAGATAGGCTGTCACCTAACGCTAAAATATTAACCGCCTATTTTTTTTTACAACGAGGTTCACGCTTTATAAGGCACAGGGCCCACTCGAGGTAGAGGGTTACGTTTGATGGCCATTTGTTTGTATACGAATGGAAGATAACGGTTAACCCTAGCCTTGAACAGGTTAAAATTGTAGCGATCGAGAAACATTGAGTTGAGAGTCGGTTCCACAGGGCAGTGGTTCGCGAGAAGAAGCTGTTGGAGTGGAACTTACTTTTCAAGGATGAAATACAGAGGGAATGTGGGTAACTCTGCTGCTATGTAAGTGGCATGGCCTGTTCTTACTGACAAGGTTTGCCTCGGCGGTACTAGGGAATGTAGTTCGTCCGAGCACTTTCCGTAGATGTAGCGCTAGAGCAGTGAGACGCTTGCCACATCCCGCCTGTGGAAGTGGAGTTGAAGAGGGGAGAGTAGTTCGTCACCCACAAGGGCATGGAGACGATTTTGAACTCTATCAAGACTGGAGTATGAGGTCTAGGCAGCTTCCGCCCAAATATAACAATCAACCATTCGCCCTTGCATGGAGTATTGCTGCCATATATGGTCTGAGGCACCTTCTGTTTACCTCGGAGTTCTTGACAAGATCCAGAGACGGATATGTAATATAATTGGCCCTGATCTGGCATCTCGTCTACACTCACTCTCTCACAGACGCGCCGTCGCCTCTCTCTGTATTTCCTACAAATACTTTCATGGTAATTGCTCCGATAAGCTGCTTTCACTGGTTCCCAGACTCCATGAATTCAAGCGCCCTACGAGGCTGGCATCCAGCTCTTACCCTTACACTGTAGAAATTTTTAAATGTAGCCATCTCTTCTACTCCAATAGCTTCATACCTCGTACCTCTCCCAATTACTGTTTCCCTGAGAGCTATAATCTCCAACTATTCAAATGTAATGTCAATCGACATCTCCAGTTACCTTGATCTATCCACTATCCCTCTCCTCATCCTTTCTTCTATCACTCCTATCTACTCTCGCTCCAAATCTTCTGCAACCCCCTGCATCCTAGTGGCTTCACGCTTTGCTCGGGGCGTAATGCTTAAAAAAAAATCACAACAGTACTCTGGCCTGATCTGTCTCTTGTAAAGTTAGAGGATAGCGGGAGGAGTCAGGTACTTACTGGAGTGGTACAGAGAGCCGAGCATTTTACCTGCATCCTTAGGAATGGATCGTATATACGAATTCCACTTGAGGTCAGATGTTAGTTTGAGACCCAACAGTCATTCAAGGCACGGTGCTTCCCCGGGAAAACCTCCGTTTATCCTCATTGGTGATAGTTCGGGATCAGATCTGTGATGATGGAATGTAACTAGCTTGGTCCTCGAAGTATTGCATGTAACCAGTCAGCTTTTACCCCATTGGGTAGTATGTGCAAGAAGAACACATCGCTATCGCTTCGAGTTTGTTCTTCATATGTAAGGAAATTGCCCAGCATTTATTGTTGAGGAAAAGAAATAGGATTATTTCTGTTTTTTACTATCTATGAAATGACGTGGTTTGATGGGAAAGACAGTGGTGTGGTTTCCTGTTGTTTTTCACCTGTTTAAAATTCATAATAATCTTTCTGTTAGATCAGCTACGACCCAAAGCTAGATAACACCGTCTAGCTTACTATTAAGACAATCGAGATAGATCCATGTCTGTCTCAATGTGATTTCAGTGAAAGCGAACGCAACAGACTAAGCGGAAATCTGAACCTGGATCGCCGATTATACTTTTTGTGTCGGTAAGCTAAGCTAACCGCACACTCTTTGTGAATAAATCCCTAATGATGACTTTTATTAGGTTGGTGCAAAAATAATGTCGTTTTCTCACATGTTACTTTTATATATGATTTCTGAATTAATTCATTGATATATATAACTATGTTATATATCATTTTGAAGCGCGTTTTCGCTCTATCGAATCATGTTATTCGTTATCGTTCTCAATCTCTTCATTCATTTTTTGCAGGCTTTTCGACAGCACGATTTTCTTGTTCCAGTTCAAACGAGGCCGAAAAGCTGCCGAGACAGCTCGTGATATCAATGATGCGTTTAGCCCAGGAACCACTAACATACGTGTGGCACAACGGTGGTTCAAGAAATTTCGCAATGGTGACGAGAGCCTCGAAGATGAAGACGGTCGCGGCCGGCCGACTGCGGTTAATAACGAACATTTGAAAGCCTTAATTGAAGCCGGTCCTCGCAAAACCACACGAGAAGTTGCTGTTGAACTCGAGGTCGACCACTCAACAGTCGTTCGCCATTTAAAGCAAATAGGGAAGTCAAATGGATAAATGTCTGCCGCATGAATTGAACGATAATCAAAAAAATCGTCGTTTTGAGGTGTCTTCTACGCTCCTTCTACGCAACAAAAAACGACCCATTTCTCGAGCGGATTATGACGTGTGATGAGAAGTGGATCCTCTACGACAACCGGCGACGTTCGGCACAGTGGTTGGAATGCCGGAGAAGCTGCACAACACTTCCCGAAGCCGAAATTGCACCAAAAAAAGGTTATGGTGACTGTTTGGTGGTCTGCGGCCGGTCTCATCCATCACAGCTTCTTGAATCCGGGCGAAACGATTACGGTGAAGTACTGCCGACAAATTGTCGAAATGCACCAGAAGCTCCAAAGTATGTGCCCGAGATTGGTCAATATGAAGGGACGAATTCTCCTCCATGACAACGCTCGCCCGCATGTTGCTCAACTGACCCTGCAGATGCTGAACGAATTGGGCTACGAGACTCTGCCTCATCCGCCATATTCACCGGACCTCTCGCCCACCGATTATCACTTTTTCAAGCATCTCGACAACTTCCTGCGCGAAAAAAATGCTTCAAAAAGCCGAGATGATGCCGAATCGGCCTTCAATGACTTCATCGCTTCCAGAACTCCGGTTTCTATGCTAATGGGATAAATAAACTTGTTTCTCGTTGGCAAATATGTGTCGATTCTAATGGCTCTTATTTCGATTAATAAAGTTTATTATGAAAGGAGTTATGATCTTTTGAAGTTGAACGTCAAAAAACGACATTATTTTTGCACCAACCTAATATATGAGCTTTTTCTTCCTTAGTTTGTGTTTAGTTAGTGTAAATAAAGCTAAAAATAACCAAGTACTCACAAAAATGATCAAAATTTATAAATATTCATTTTAGCCAAACCGATATTTTTTTTACTAAAAAAAAAAGTTTTAAACAAATTTGTGAAGACGGGAGTCAATTTATTAAAATCAAGTAAAACATTTCTGCAGAAGAATTATAAAATAAACTTATGACTTACCTAACAGCAAAATCTATGTCGTATGCTTGATCTTATAAAAATGGAGTTTTATGAGTTTTAGAGTGGATATTTTAGCGGAAGCCAGTTAGACGATATTTATTTTCGGTTGAGAATTTGATATAATACTTTGAGAAATGCAGATGGAATTATTAAAAAGTCAGATAATGTAATAATATTCTACAACCAATACGATTTACGGGCAACTCAAAAACGTCACATACCCATCAAGATAATTCGCAAAAAAGGAATTTAAATCGTATTTCTAAAACTGGATCGAAATTTGAATTTGCTTATTAATGCTTCGAGAACTATGACGTCTTGATTTAAATCAGTTTTCTTGTGTTTTTTTTTCGGTCGTTGAAGTCTCTGGGCTTCTTCCTGCCTTTAACACAATAGTCCTATTAGTTGCCTCATTATTTACAGAATATATATTCCAAGTCTAGGAGATGAATGAATACCGATATCGGATGAGGAAAGAACTCCCGAATTTTATGGTGAGGGCCTCAGATTCAATACGCATGCCTACACCAAGTGCCTTGAGTGGGTAGTGCTACTCTGGGTCAAGATGGTGGCTACTGGAAAATTCTATGTCTGGCAATTGCACTCTGCACAATGGCACACATGCAAGAAAACTCAGTCATAGCTGTCAAACAATATCTGCAACCACATCACCCCTTACATCTGGTCACCTAACTCTCCAGACTACAACCTCCTTGATTCTTGTGTGTGGAGTGCAGTTGTGGGAGGAACCCCCAAAAACCCCTTGTAACACTAAAGATGAACTGAAGGCTAGGATTATGGCAGCATTCACCAACTTAAACAAGGAGACTGTCCAGAAGAGTTGCAGAAGATTCCTAAGTCCTCTGTAGGCCGCGGTTGAAGCCAATGGCGTTTTTTATTGAATAGATTTACTCTTTAGTATTTCAAGATATTTTTGTGTCATTTTGGTAAAATCTATCTGTTAAAATGTTAAAATGTCGGTGTTAGTTTCATTTTGGCGTAATTTAGACGACAATTTATCCATTGCAACCTGTATATCTGTTCAAATGAGATGTCAGTGTTATTTTCATTTCCCGTGTAATGTAGATGACAATTTATCCATCGCACCCTGTATATCTGTTAAAATGAGATGTCAGTGTTATTTTGATTTTGGCGTTATTTAGACGACAATTTATCCATCGCACCATGAATATATTACCTCAAACGTTATTTGATAGCTGTATTTGATTAGACAGAGTATATTATATCTACTGGCTTGCGTTCTGTGTGCCCTTTGGAAGGGTTAGAACCTCCGTCCCTCTTTGTAGGAGAAACCAGCGTCTGATCCGGTGTTTTTAAACCCCTCGTCGAGCGTCACATAATATTGTCTGAGATATAAATTACAATGTTATACTGAAACGAAATGAATGACTGCATAGAGATTACTGGTGTGAAAAGCAGGTACTGACGCGTCGAGTTAAATTCCAGCCGTTCGCTTTCACACCCTTGAACAGGTGTGAATCAATCTCTTCCCTCCTCATCTCATATTTAATAGCAGGGTATTTGGACTCTATAGCTTTGGTTGGCAGCCAGTCTGGAAGAAGGATAACTCTGAATCAGTTGGATATAGAACTAACTCCATAAAGATGACGTGCTGGGTATGACGATAAACTACACCCGGCAGCAAGGCCTCTGATCGGGAGGTTTTATGGAGCGTGGAACCACCACTTAATTGCTGCAATCCCCAGCTTTACACTAACCTGGGGTGGTAGCACACGTTAAGAGACCATCTATGGGTAAATAGTTACCCCCCCCAAACGAGGGTCAAAACACTATCAAATTATAAAACAACATTTTTTTATAATAAATACCAGCAATATATTTTCATAGTTAAAAAATTAAATTAAATATTATTATTATTATTATTATATTGTTATAATATTATATTAGTATATATTATATATATTAAATTATTATATATAAAATTATATTAATTGAAATTATTTTAAATTGAAATTAAATTAATTAAAATTATATTATGATTATATTATGATTAAATTAAAATTAAAAAAATAGAATTTACGACTAAAAATTAAAAAATAAAATTAAAATTAAAAATTAAAATTGTTAAAAGTTAAATTTTTTTAGCAATATATTTTAATAGTTAAAAAAATTACAAACATATTTTTGAAAAAAAAAAAGAAGAAAATTATCGGCAATTCATTTTTTTTGTAAAATATTACTAACGCTAAAAAAAAATTTCGTCAATAAATGACCCATAAATGAGTCGATATGCCGCTAAATAAACAAACAAACACACATAAAGATGTACTTGTTATTCAAAGCACAGCAGTAACACCTAGTGTGGTGAGGCTGTGGCCCTATTCACCACAGAGGAAGCTATGGGGTTAATATAAAATGATTGTAAAAAAAGATCACATGGTAGGTTAGAGATTTGTCCTCATCGTGGTTTTTAGTAATCTCAGAAATTTACTTATTACGACGGGCAATTTAACCTTTTCTCGTAAAGGAAGCACTTTACATTTCCTCTTTGACGTATCCAAATTGCCAATATAATTACTCTTGTGCTTTGGGGGTTATAATTAAATGAAAACTTATGAATTGCCTATTTCCGGGTGTTGACCGAGGGTAATTGAAACCAGGAGTATAGTGGGTGCGTGTGGTGGTGAGGCGGGCATTGTATATGAATTCTTTTTCGACTTTGCTGCCTTTCTCAATTCAGCAAATTTGATTTCTAAATTGTTTCTCACTCTTCCTAGAAATCAATTCCACTCTCCGACATCATCGAGGTTTTCAACACAAACCTGATTAATTCTTATTTAAAACAAATAGAATTTTCTATGTTCTGTTATTATTAAGTCATGACGCGTACGTTACGATCGCCGCACACAGAATTATGAATGAATCAAGATCATTATGAATGAATCAAGATCATTATGAATGAATCAAGATCATTATATTAATAGCCCTGCCTAGTGGAACTGAATGAATCTACGGTGATCTGTCTTAACTGAGCCGTTTCGTGGGGATTGACGAAACGTGCAGAAATTCTTCCTGATTTTCTCAGGCGTCACCGGTTTTCAACGGTTGTCTCCTGTCTTTCTGAATTTACCACTTTAATGGTCACCTCGTAGTTTGGTTATTCCAGGCACGGACTGAGACGAAAACTTGAAACTCTGAAACATGCGTTGTCCTTATCTCATGTTTCTATGAACAATGAAAAAAAAGAAAAAGAAAAAATGAATGCTGGTAAAATATGCTAAACTACTACATTGGAAAGAAAACTCTGCTGCATTTGAAAATGAAAAATGAACAAATGCTTCTTTATTGTTAATCTATATATTCAATCAGGATAATATCCCCCCCCATCATCTATTTGGAAAATTGTTAATCCTTCAAACATAAAATTCTTCTGGTTTCGATAAAAAAGCGCCCAGTATTAGTCTTAACATCTAAAAAATGTTGCAATGATCTGAGATGATAGTCAGATGGAGCAAGGTCAGGAGAGTAAGGAGGATGAAACAAAATTTTTAAAAATCATTTCGCCCCAAGCAAGGCGATAATGCCACTAGGGCACAGTGGATTGCAGGGAATAAAAGAGAATTAGAAGACTTTAATGTGAAGTAGTGAGGAAACGAACAATAAAGAGACAAGAAGACAGAAGATGACGATTGGCGGTGCATTAACTTTGAAGATTGTAGCTTACATGGAAGCAAGATATCGGAAGGGAGTTTCACAGGAGAGAAGTGCGAGAAAAGAAACTTTTAGAATAGAACAAACGGTTGCATTTAACTGGTTCAACCGTAAAGCGGCGAGACCTAGTTACCAAACTAGTAGCATGCTTAAATTCATACAGTCGAGGTACCTAAGAAGAAAGCTCATCAGAAAAAATATCATGGAAATATTTGTAGAAAAAACAAAGGGAAGACACGTGATGTCGGTGAGAAATTGACCGAAGTTGAGATGCCAGGTCAGGATCGATTATATCACAGACCCTTCTTTGAATTTTGTCAATATATATAGCAGGAGAACCACACCAGATATGGCAGCAGTATTTAATGCACGGACGAATGGTAGATTTATAAATGTGCAAAATGGATTCTGACGAGAAAAAATGTATCTCTCCTAACCACCTCTAAAATAGATCATAACTATATTCCGGTGTAGCCCTAGTTTGGGGAAAGATTTTCCTATTTCAGGGGCTGCTAACCATTGTCACTTTACTTGGATATACTTATAGAGAACTCTCTTTTCATCATTATAATTGATTCTACTCGAGGCTCGGTAACAAGTCTACTGCACAATGACGAACAGAAAGCAAACTCTTTGATTAAGTTGAGAAGCGTTCATATGATAGGCACATTTAGACACATTATTTAGACTCATTTTAATGGAGGACTCATTGACCAAGTTTAGCCATATTTTGATTGAGGAGCCATTGACACATTTTCCGAGTTCATAAAGGTGTTTTCTGAAAGAGTTATGAGTTGTATCAAGATGTTTTGCTAATTTCAATGCACTTTTGATGTTTTTGTGTCCCTTAAGTACAGTTGGCAGAAGTTTAATATGAAACAATATAGAAATTCAAAATAGAACGTGGATACAATCTTTGAATAATAAAACGTCTTAAATTTCAAGAATCAGGATTTAGATCGTAAACTTGCAACCTGAATTGTGTCTAACGTAACATATAGTCAAGAAATGTATGTTGTTTTAAAAGCTTGTTCTATATTAAAGAAGATTCTTAGTTTTTTTTGTATTAGAGATGGAATAAATGGCAATGATTCTACACTTGTATATATTTGAGCATTTTTTTCTCAGCTTCTCGACATGTGGCATACATTAAAGTCTAATCCCTAGGCAATATCTCTTCCTTAGGTGTGTTTCAGTGTTATTATCTGGCGCTTGAGGTGTCTGAAAAAGACAAAGGGTCGAAAAACTGAACTATTTTTGAACACTGATCCCCACGTGTGATCCTCCAACTCGGTCTTCTGCGACATTCCGTTCCATAAATACCGTTTTAGTTTTAGAAGTTAATGCATTAATATTCATTGCTTGTATTTTTAACAAATGATGAAGAAATTTGATGCCAAGTTATTTTATATACATACAGTAAATGCATTGATAAGGAATTTCCAATACAAATGGATTGTTAATAGATATGAAGGTGAATAGTAAGGATTTAATGCAAATCTTCCTAATCGACCGAATAGAACGATTACTGTATATTTCACTTGTTTTTATATTCCCAATACGGCATTATTTACTAAAGGTCAAGACAAAGTGTAACTCCTGGCCAGAGCTGGAGGCCTATTTCAAATCTCTTCGTTTCTCTACGAGTGAAGATTTTTATGTTCGGTTCGGGTTTGCGGAAGTTCGCTGCTGTAGTTGGTTTAAGGAATATTTGCTTTTTATATTTGGAATAATTTTAGGTTATTTATTTGAAATAAGTATAGATTTATATTATTTCCTTTCGACTCGCTATATTATTTTATTCATTAAGCAATTTTGTGGAAAATTCACGAAAAAAATATAATTTAACAAACTTGGACTTGTCACTTGGAAGTTAATTCAATATTTTCTTTTGAATTTTTTATCCATAAAACAAATACGATAATCGTTAAATTTATTTTTGCTGAGTCTGTATTTCTGTCTCTAACAAATGAAAAAAAAGTTGTATTTTTACTATACTTCTTATACTGGTATGTAACATTTTAATTTTATTTTATTTAAATAAATATTTTATTAATCCTATTTTTTGAAGTTTTTCTTATTACAACTGTTAAAAAGTCTTTCTCAAGAAAATTCATTTTAATAATGTTTTCGAAGGTTTAATTTTTAACAGACTTTTCTTCCGAAGACTTTTCTTCCACTTTGTTTTTACACTGCGAAATCTATTTGAAAATAGTTTTATTTGTTACATAATATATTTTGTTACATAGTTAATTCAATATTTTTCTCTATAGTATTGTTATTCATACTTACAAATATATTGATGATAAAATATAATTCTTTTATGAGTAATTTACATTTTTCTATCTAAGAGCTATTTAAAATATATATTAAATTTTTAGTTTTTTCTATCTAAGAGCTATTTAAAATATATATTAAATTTTAGTTTAGTTTAAATAGGAGCAAACGTGATATTTTACAGGACAAAATTAACGAAAAATCATTTATTAAGAACGTTGTTATGTAAAGTTAATGTCATCCTTAAATCCAATAAGTTTAATTCGATATTTTTAGATATTGTAAATGATGTATAAAAAGCATTAACTTTAATCCTGCTGCTAACCTATGAAGTTTTAAGAGTCATTTTTCTACTTTTACCTTCCTAATTCTATAGTCATAAAAGATATATTCATGATGAAATAAGTCATTATAAAAATAGTTACGTGACCTCTAAAGAAAAAAAGAAAAATACATTTTCATGTTTATTTTGTTTCGTGTCATATTTTTGTTCCAGAAGTCATATTTCCGATGTGGTTTTTCTTTCATTAAGACTATTTTATCGATAATTAATTTAAAGATTAAAATACATATAACATTTCGTACGGCCTTGTTAACTGGGTGAAAAGTGATGAATTCGAAACCCAGCCAAATTATATACACACCTGGTCAAAATCTTAAGACTAGATACAAAAGGGTGAAAAAATATAAAATACTTTAATCGATATATTTGCGAAACGTTTACATTTAATTAGAAAATCTAGTTTATCAACAAACAAGTGAAATTTTTTAGCTTTTAATTGATTAATTTAAACAAACATTGAAAAAGTATTTGTTTTTGGTTGGTCATAAAGATAAGACCATGTGTGAAAAAAAAATTACTGGAGAAAAAAATTTAGAACAAATCAGTGTGCTCATAGCTTCAGGCGTGTAGACATCTACGTAGCTCATTTCCAGTATTAAAGTCCAGATTTTAAAATGGCTACGGGTAAAATTTTAACAAAATGTGAACAGGGCAGGATTGATGAACTTCAAAGATGTGGTCTTTCGCAACGAGCCATTGCAAATGAAATTGGCCGTAGCCGAACTGTCCCTGCTAACTTCTTTTTGTATCTGGTCTTAAGATTTTGACCAGGAGTGTGTTAATTGTAATAAGACGCTAATAAAGAAAATATATACCAAGATAAGAGAGAGAATTAACTTTTCAAACCAAATTAATTCTGCTCTTAATCTCTACTTTTTTAAAATTTTCTACGACAGTGAACTACAACAAACCCAAACCATAATTAAAAATCTTCGCTTCCAGTGGAACAACGATGTTTGAGATAGGTTTCTAGTTCTGGGCATGAGTTGCATTATAATTTGACTGGAAGTAAAGAACGCCATGATTCTCAAAATGGCAAAGAATCAGCACGGAATGAAAGAAGATTGAATAAAGTAATTGAATATGATATAAATGAGAAAAGAAAGAAATAAAAAAGGGAGAGAAGAAAATACGAGAAAATGAATATACATTAAATAAATAAAGAAGGAATAAAAACAAACTGAAAAATGCATGAAAATCCATCCTACAATTTTAGCTAATGTCGTTTACAGACGACCGTTTTATTTTTTTAGATCCAGTAGCCATTTTGTATTGTTGCAGACGACAGAAAATGTTGTTTCTTCAACCCGTCGAGAAAGCTACACAAAAATTTCCCGTTGAGATTTTAAATCTAATAATTTTATATAATTTATAATATTTTCTTGTATGGATATTTATTTATGTTACATTATTTTGGCACAAGGCCAGATTACTAGAATCGTTTTATAGCATAAGGATTATTCAACCAATTGGTGAGCGGATTACCATTTAGATTTTCACTTTCATAATTCTAAATCTTTTTGAGCCTTGTCATGTGTTATATTGCGTTGTCTCTGTTGACAAATGGAAACTTCCATTAATTTAATATTTTCTTTCTTCTTATTCTTCTTCTTCTTCTTCCCTTTTCTTTCTTCTTCTTCTTCCCTTTTCTTCTTCTTCCCCTTTCTTTCTTTCTTTCTTCTTCTTCTTTTTCCCTTTTCCTTCTTTTTTCTTCTTTTTCTCTTCTTTTTCTTCATCTTTTGTTTCTTCATTTTTTCTTCTCTTTTCTTTTTCTTCTTATTTTTCTTCTTCTTTTTCTTCATTGTTTTCCTTTTTTCTTTTTTCTTATTCTTCTTTTTTCCTCTTCTTCCTTTACTTTTTCTTAATTTTCTTTATTTTTTCTTTTCTTTTTATTCTTCTTTTGTTTTTCATCTTTTTTCTTCTTTTTCTTCATCTTTTTCCTTTTTTCTTCTACTTTTTCTTCCTTTTTCCTTCTTTTACTTCTTCCTTTTCGACATTTATTCTTTTTAATTCTTAATTTGTTTCTTTAACATTTTCTTTTTCTTCTTTTTCTTCATGTTTCTTCTTCTTTTTCTTCTACTTCTTTACCCTCCTTTTCTTCCTTTTTTATTCTTCGTTTTTTCTTTTTCTTCTATTGTTTTTTCATTTTCTTTTTCTTCATCTTCCTTCTCTTCTTGTTATGTTTTTTAATCTGCTTCTTTCTTTTACGAGTTGTCTCTAAGTTTCAATCAGCAATCTCAAAGAGAGTAGAAGTGAATAGATCATGATTGTTGGGGCAATTGCTTGAATATTTAGCAGACATCCCTGGAATAATTATTCTTAAATATAAGATGCCATATGATTGGACGATTTAAAGCTTCATTAAAATGTGTATGCGCATGTGCAGATGAAATTTATGCATAATTAAAATGTGTAGACATATTAAATGGAGAAACTGAAACACTAAAATTATGTCAGTCACAGATTGCAAATTGTGTAGAGTTCTGGGAATATATTAGAATGCGGACAGCAAATATTTAGTTCAGGTCTGGTGAGGTGCAAGTGTGTCCCTAGGGTCATAATAAACTCTTAAATCGTAGTTGATTATCCCACGAGAGCTAATATCTTGAACAAATACTCCTTGGTGAGTAAGGATAAAATGCAAATGACTTCATAGAAATGCTTAAAAGCAAAAATTAATTTCGGGTTGGTCAGCGTCCGTGTCAACAAAGACCGCGTCCCTCAGTCTGGGATTGGAAAGACAGATAATGGTTTAAATCTCCCTGTAAAGAGGTTGAGAGTATCAATTCTAATAATGACCTTTTTCTGTTCAACATTATTTATAGAAAAACTTAAGATAAAAAAATAGATAAATGAAGATAATAATCATGTCATAGAAGCTTATTATTATTAGTAGTATTAGTATTATTTCTTTTGGTTTCTGTTGTTGTTGGGGCGCACCCACCTTCTCATCAGAATGGATTGATCTCTCTACTACTAATAGGACAGTTCTGTAGAGTTCTGGGAAGATCAGGTGACCATCACATTTCCGTCTCTCTACCGGAAGATACAGTTGGACTTTATACTCTTTCTGATTGTTACTGACTAACCCGCGTTCGTTTGACTACTAATCTCTCTGTTGTAAATACCTCTTCAGATATACCAGTATTTTTCCCTACGTATGTGTTTGTCCTTATTTCAATACACGCACGCGGAAACACTCAACATCTCAGTAGTATACACATTTCCTTCTGGGACCCAACCAGAAACCTAAGATCAGAAATGGCATGGCTACAAGGGATCACATCAATGAGTCTATTGGAACTTTTTCCAATCAACCCGTTTTGGCCTGTTAGGGGCCAGAAAGAAAGACAAGGAAAGAAGACGGTTGGTTGAACAAGTGTATTGAAATAACAGAATATATATACAAAATAAGAGTGTTATTAGTCAGCAGATAGAAGTGTCCGCCCGAAACTGTCAGGTTACACAGCCTGCTTAGGAAGTCTCGCAGGTTAATATTTATGAAGGAGTTCATTCTAATGTAGATGTCACCATAACACAACCCGAAGACTCCAACTACAACTGTAATTATTGATGTCCCCATGTGTTACATTTTTCTATATTTCCACTTCAAGATCCTTGTATTTTGATAGTTTTTTCATGATATTCAAGGATACATTACAATGTGCAGGAGCTGCCATGTCAATAGAAAAGTACATTCTGTTGTTGTGGACGTTGATCACGATCTCTGCGCGATTAGTTTTGATTGTTCTGCCAGTGTGTATTGTGTAGTCCCATAAAATTGTTACAGGCCCTATCTCCGTAACCGGGTCTGGGTGGTGTTAATACTAATTTCTTGCAGTTTCCTTTCCGTAAAAGTTGCATATTTTTCATTGCAGATATTGGCTCACTCTGTCATGCCGGGTTTTATATTCAGTGGGTGTCAATACCGTGTAACCTGATACAAGATGATTGTTTCTGGATATTTATCACAGAATCTGCATTTTGGGCTAACATAATTTTTCAGTATGTGTGCTTCATAATTTCTAATCAGAAAGCATTTGTCCTGTACGGCAAGAATAAAACCTTCGATTTCAGCTTTTAACCCTGCACTACGTAGCCACTGATGGGTGCGGAGTTTGTCTACATCAGCTTGTTTAGAACGGCCAGAATGTTGACCATGCAGAGGTTTATCCTGCCATCGTGTCTATATCTGGTCAATTGCATTTGCATTTACTTCGATTTTTTAAGGTTTTTGCAGCTGCATTATATGTATTATGTTTTACTTGCATTTCTTTACCCACTTGAAACTCCATTTTGAACATGTTGGCTTCTGTTATTACTGAATGAAGTTTCGTACTTCTTTCATGTTCTTTGACATAGATCGTCATCCAGTCTTCTTTAGTTTCCAGGTATCTTTGAAGGCTGATTGTTGTAGTTTTGTAAGATAGTTCTAGTTGAACTAATCCTCTACTTCTTTCAGATCTGGGAACATACAGACGATTAACATCAACTTTAGGATGATGTATACGGTGGCAAGTGAGAAGCTTTCTCTTTTTGGCGTTCATTCGCTTAATGTCAAACTGTATTGCACCATATGCACAGCCAATGTGTTTACGGCTGATATTCTGTTTTTTGAATTCTGCTCTGTATTCAGTGCCAGACGCACACGCCTGTAGTATTCTTTTCCTACTTTCCCCTTCATGTGGGTATGCTTTATTCGATCTCCTTCGTTAATATCTAGGTACCTATAGGCTTCTTCTTGTTCCAGTTCCCTAATCTTTGTGACAAAATCTAAATCTATTGAGTGTGTTTCTGTATTTCTCCCTTTCTTGAATGTTACTTTTGCACATTTATCTAATCCGAAATCCATACCAATGTCGTCACTGAAACATTTTACAGTATCGAGGAGACTCTTCAATTCATTGTCGTCTTTGGCAAAGAGATTGAGAACATCCGTGTAGAGTAGGGAATTGAACAATTTCTTCTTCTCTGAACTTAAGGAAATTCCGAGAACATTGACAACTAGGATTATCTCTTATATAACAGCTTTGTCTATGTCATCTCATGTAATGTCGTCATCATACGATAATAATAAGAACAAAAACTGAATTTCTCCTGCGTAACACTACATTTAATTCATACCCGAACTTCTGCCATTTACTGTTTTGCCAGTGGGTGTATAGCCCCGAAGGTCTTCTCCGAATGTTGACTCTACATTCTGCTATGAATGTCGGACTCTATTCTCTTTGAGTTTGATGTTTATATATCTGCCTCATATGGTTCTTTCCAACGCATTCACATCTTAGCCGCAACTGCTTCGACCACTCTTCCTCCTGTCGTGTTAGCCACTGACTCGAAGATCTACACGTCCGGTTAGGAGGTTTTCCTTAAGGTGAACTGCTCACCTGGCTTCTTTGAAGAGTACAATCTATTTTAGCATGATCTCAGGTGAGTCCAGTCCATGCTCTTTCTTTACCACCTAAATATCAAACTTTACAAATTTAAACCTATTCTAAAAGGAAGAAGTCATCCAATTAAGAATCAGAATAAGACACACCTATATGACTTCCTTGTTTTTCCTAAAAAATGAACACCCTCTTGAATACACAGGATGTCAAGGGGCACATATGCTGTAAAACCTATTCTAAATGATTGTAGTACCCTTGTCCCTATTAATGATTTTATGATATGGCTAGCCTAGAGGACCTTTTCAAGAAGATAAAAGTAGAGGCTATCCTAGCCTACTTGATGGAGGTTGGTCTGTACCACAAATTATAGCACTAAAGACATATATGGAGAATGATGGAACTAACACTCCCTAAGGATTGTTTCAAAATCCAAATCAAAATGTAGGGTCTTCTCACAACTTTTGCAGCAGCTTCTCCTAGTTGACCTCCATAATTTCCTATCTGTGGCTATACTGGGCCATGTAACATCTAAAATATATGACTTAATATTACCATTGCCATTAGAGATGGTGATAAGAGATACTACATTTTGATCACAGCCGATGGCCAGAAAGTAAAGGAAAGCCTAATATGAGTGGCAATGGCTGCTCGGTCAATGAATGCAGAATGTTTCCTTGTAAAGAAACGGCTGATATTGCCATTGTCATTAGAAATGGTGTTAACAGATACTACATTTTGATCCTTGTTTACAAGCCATAATTATTTACCCGCAGACCCACTCAGCAAGATGTGGCATAAGGCCGAGTTTTAAAGTGGGGTGTTCGAGACCGTAGACTCGGGCAAAAATTCCCTATAAACCACGTAAAAATTCCTTATAGACCACGTTGTTTACAAGCCATATATTTAATAAAAAACACCCTTTGCCTTAAATAACTGACAAATTGATCCAACGTTAAAACAGGAGACACAATCATTCAATCAATTGCAAAGCAAAGCGTTGATAAATTTGAAAACAGTAGACTATTATTTTTTTTATTTTATAAAAGGGGAATATCACTTGGTCAAAAACATCTCAGTGTAATCATTAAGAGACTAGTCTGGCCGCTTCACCATATGTCAGATTATTTATCGTCCATTAGATTAAATATTCAAATAATTCAATTAATTATTAGTTGGGAAATACTCGAAGCGATAATAGATTTTAAAATTTAAAGAGACGCCGGTAATAAACTTGAAAGGAAATGTTAAATTTAGTTATGCGTTTATTAAATGAATAATACGAGAAATGTTCCAAAAGTAATGCCGCCTTTTTTTTTTATTCCGACAGAAACGACAACAAGTACAGAGAGCACGATTACATAGATGGATGGAGCAAATTTTCAGTAACAAAATATCATTTCCGCCAGTGATGACCAAGTGTATGCCTACAAGTAATGAAGGCGTATTATATAAGCAATAATAATGGTAATACCAACTGTTTCCTTATAAGGAAACATTCTACATTCATTGAACGAGCAGCCATTGCCACTCATATTAGGCTTTCCTTTACTCTCTGGCCATAAGCGTGTGATCAATATATAGCATCTGTTAACACCATCTCTAATGGCAATGGTAATATCAGCCGTTTCCTTATAAGAACACATTCTATCTTCATTGAGCGAGCAGCCAGTGCTGCTCCAGTTGCGTTTTGCTTTAATCTCTGGCTATTGTGGTGGGATCAAAATGTAGTATATGTCCTCACCATTTGTAATGACATTGCTAATATGAGCCGTTTCCATTAAAAGGAAACAATCTACATTCATCGATTAAGCAACCATTTGTACCTTAGTCATGCTTTTCTTTCCTCAATAGTAATCGGGTTAGGATCAAAATGTAGTATCTGTTCTCACCATCTCTAATAGCAATGGTAATATTAGGCGTTTCCTTATAAGGAAACATTCGATATTCATTGATCGAGAAACCGGTGC
The DNA here is from genome assembly GCA_903632075.3 of Acanthosepion pharaonis. Taxonomy (NCBI): domain Eukaryota; kingdom Metazoa; phylum Mollusca; class Cephalopoda; order Sepiida; family Sepiidae; genus Acanthosepion; species Acanthosepion pharaonis. The sequence continues at coordinate 199,934 of CAHIKZ030005441.1, read as the reverse complement.
TTTTCCAGTTAAGTTTTCCTTTACTCTCTAGTCATTATGCTGGTATCATATCTGTTTTCAATATCTCTTATGGCAATGGTAATATTAGCTGTTTCCTTTATAAGGAAACATTTATTGACCGAGCAGCCAGTGCTGGTGTTGGGTTAAATTTATAAAATCCTTCTGTAAAGAAAGTTTTTCATGAAAATAGGTTTTTCTTATTCAGTAACAGTTATTGCACTTTTCATTATTGATAGAGGTTTCCTCCCTAACTTTTTGTTCGAAGTGGTGTGGGATGGCAACATCTTGATTAAGTCATCATTTTCTCTTCGAGTTACCTGTGTTATCCATTTAAGCTGTTGGTGAAAGTTTCTATATAGCACTTTTCTGCTGCTCGGTATTTGGTCAAATGCTGCCGCTGCCGTTTCAGCTGGTCACTCTGTTCTAAACACTCTGGTGTTGATTGATCACAGGGTTGACAAAGATCAGATTGTCATCAGCAATTGCAGTGTTGGTACAGTCCTGGCGAAGTTGACAAGGAAAAAAAAAGACATGAATTTCTTCAGGGCTTATTTCTATGTGGCCGAGTCGGTAGAACGTTTGCATTCTGACCATGAGACCCGGGTTCGTATCTCACCATTGTCGACTTGTCAGTAAGGAGACTTCCTGATGTTATCGGGACTGGAGGTTTCGATCCTTTGGAAAAGGCAGGAAAACCATACCACTGCCTTGTGCGGAACCCCTGAGGGCCGTCGATAGTTGTGCTAGCACAAAGTCACAAGTCATCGTGGCTGAGGGCTTCAGCGTCCTGGCCTTGTTCAAATTGGTGATCCCGCTAGATAACACGCTCTTTCCCAGAAACTGTAACTAAGGTCTGCTCAGCATAGTTGCAGTATAAACCGCAGGTGGGCTCTCTGGGTGTTAATAAACACAAATGCACCTGAGCAAAGGTCTACATTACGGATTGTCTAGCTGCCCTAGTAGACAGGTACCCTCGAATACGAGTGGCCAGCTATGCATATTATTCTTTGTACAATGATATAACTTCTTGGTAGAAGAATATTAACCCTTCTCACTTTGAAGTGTATCTTGACACTTTGCTTAACTTAGCTATGTCCGGAGGTTCTCTTTAGCAGTAAGTCACGTGGGATTCGGCAGAGTGGTCTTCTCTCGTCTGTCGTCTGGAACTACAGTGTTCTGCTTATATTGACTTCCACCCAAAACTAGCATGAGGATTGACGATGTTAGGGGTCTCCGTGTTTCCCCTATCTTACGATAATGGGCCTCTTTGTTGTCTGGCTCTGGATAATTATGCCTCTAAATTTGGAGAGATCTTTTTTCTGATGGGTACCAGTCACAGGATATCGATCCACTCAACTCCTTCCTTCGCTTATTTGTGTCTCACACTAACACTTTCCAATAGGCGTAGGCAATTCCTTCGCCCTCCTTAGTATTTCACCTGCGACGGTCACCTTGGTTGTTCTTCGAAGAATCTGGTTCTAAACCGCGTAGTGTGGCTTACTTCGTGGACAATAATTAAAATTATCATTTTAATTTCTCGTCAGCAAAATATCTCAGCCTGGCGTTGCTCATAAAATTAGAAATTTGCCAGCTGCTTCCTCCGGTCATTCACTCTCCCATCCTGCCAGGGTCATTGCACTCCATATACCCTAGGCTTTGGGTCCTTACATAAAGAAACATATTCCCTTTATTTGCTTACAGAGATCACCAAATTTTATTTCTCGATTTGTGTTTTCATAACTGTCTCTCTTTTAGGCCGTATCATCAATCAGCTGTCAGATAAATATCACCATATGGCTCCTTACGGTAATATCTTGTAACAGAATCACATTTAACTGGGTTGTTTGCTATTCTAAGAAAATTAGACTTTGAAGTGAAAGAAAACTTGCTTCTCTCTCTCAGTCTATCCATCGTTCTATTTTTTTTTTTTAACCCTTCTCTTCTTGTTCCGCTTTTACTTTACCCCCTTTCTTTCTCTTTGTCACTGTCACATAGTGTCACACTTAAGTGATGAGGTTTGCGTTATATGTTCTTTTATTCTGATTTTGTAGAGCCAGTCCATGTAGATCGAAGAGGGATGGGCCCGCTAAGAACTACTGGCTTCAGTCGCTCGAAGCCATTTTTAACCATCATTCTGTGAAAATGGTTGTATGTAGCTGAACGAGTTTGGTATCACGATTGACATCCATATGAAAGTCTCAATTTGACAAAACTATTTAAAAAATGACTCGAGATTTTTGCTTTTGTCTTTATTTCGAGACTTTTTGCTTTTGTCGCTATTTCGAGAGTTTTTACTTTTGTCGCTATTTCGAGAGTTTTTGCTTTTGTTGCTATTTCGAGAGTTTTTACTTTTGTCGCTATTTCGAGAGTTTTTGCTTTTGTTGCTATTTCGAGAGTTTTTACTTTTGTTGCTATTTCGAGAGTTTTTGCTTTTGTTGCTATTTCGAGAGTTTTTACGTTTGTTGCTATTTCGAGGGTTTTTACTTTTGTCGCTATTTCGAGAGTTTTTGCTTTTGTTGCTATTTCGAGTGTTTTTGCTTTTGTTGCTATTTCGAGAGTTTTTACTTTTGTTGCTATTTCGAGAGTTTTTTACTTTTGTCGCTATTTCGAGAGTTTTTACTTTTGTAGCTATTTGCGGGGTTGTGTGAAACTATCTCTAGCGCAGTCTATTCTATGTTCAGTTTCTTCATCTCTAATTTTTTATTACTGATTTATAACTGAGGTATTTGAAGGGTTTAGTATTTACTAATTTTATATCCTGAATTTTTATGATGGATTCTTCGTATGTCGTATCATTGCCTCCTATTGCGTTCCCGGTATTATCTGTTTTGGAAAGATTTATATTGACTTTTTGTTTTGTTTTCTTGAAATACTTCATAGAGGATGTTGAATTTTTTGCTCAAGATCATTTTTATCACAACTATGAATACCTATGTCATCAGCATAGCCCTTCTCATTATCAGTACACTGGTCTCGGGAGATTAGTATTTCTATTAGTAGATATGCTTGTGATATTGCATGGAAGGTTTAAATGGTCAGTGTCCATCTCTTCCTGTCTGTGCTTGTATATGCGCAGGTCACAATCTCATCTCTGGATAAACGAAGCTTAGAAAACTTTCGTTTACCTTTGCAACGTGAAAATGAAGACATATCAATACTGGATCCTTGATTAATTTTATCTACTAGGACATATACAGTTAATTTTAAAAAATCTCTACAAAAGTTTTTCTTTCCATAAGGAACGGTTAATTTAATACGTAATTTATCTAGTAAAACAATAAAAGTCACGTTCTACCAATAATGAGAAAAAATACTGGTATTAGATCGCTAAGTTATGGTTCTCCACTACTACCTATCTTTTGGAGTTCTTAGTTTTCTTTTTATTTCTGCCAACAAATCAACCATTCGTCCGTTCACTGAACACTGCTGCCATATCTGCTGCTCCACCTTTACTTCTCAAGATTCTTGAAAGATTCCAAAGAAGGAACGCTGTTTTCTATTTGTAGATATGCTTGTGATTTTGCATAGAAGGCATAAGTGGTCAGTGCCCATCTCTTCCTATCTATGCTTATATATGCACAGGACATTGTCTCAGCAGAGACTAAATAGACTCCAATTACCTTCTTGTCGTACTCCTGATGAGGTTTGAAATGTTTCGGTATTGGAGGTCTTTGCCAGACATATGCTACTTTGAGGACCTATATCGTTCCTCTATCAAATCTAGACACACTGTGAAGTCATAGCTTGGAAGAGGGTTTCTCTACCATTCCTCCGTGCATTGGATACTATTGCTATAACTGGTCTGGTGCGCCTGCTGTACAACTCGAGGTTATTGAAAAAAGATCCAAAGAAGTGGAATGATTATATTGAATCAATTTCTATTTATTGAATCAATTGTCTGCTGCTAGGAAAGTTGGTTCACTGTGTCGTTCAAGACAATTTTTCTAGCCAGAATCTATCTTACAGATTTATAAGTGTTATGTGCGACGGATAGCAAAAAAAAGGTATGTCCTCCGCGTAGAGAGTTCGTTTTTTTTTCTTTTTTCGCGTAGAACTTTTTTTTTTTTTTTAGAAATCTCTACGTAGAACTTGTTTTTTAGAATCTCCACGTAGAACTTGTTTCTTCATTTTTCTCGTCGACACTGTTATGTGCGACGGATAGCAAAAAGGTTTGTCCTCTGCGTAGAGAGTTGGTTTCTTGGATCTCATCCTCGTCGCCACTTGTTATGGTCCAAGTTCCTTGTACCACGGTGATGGTCCAAGGTTAGAACCAATGAAAGAATAACACGAACACAGGTATGGAATACAAAGATATATTACAACAGAAATATAATACAAAGAAGTAGAAGTATTAGTAATGACTATCAGATTTGGTTAGAGTGAACTATGTTGTCTCGACAAGTATCACTATTCCAATGTCCTTACAATATGCTCTCAATTATCTATCCTCGTCTTAAAATAGTGATTTTTCAAGCATAGCTTAGATGTGGCACAAGGCCGAAAGTATGGGGCACCCAGTGAGGATCGAACTCACTACTCAGTCGTAATTGTTTTAGCGAGACAAGCTTGCTAACCATTACACCACGCCGAGGTGCCCCACCTCGTCTTACAATATGCTCATACCTCTTGAGAGGCGCAGTATTTATAATGTCAGGAATAGTCCATTATTATTATGGGTAAGTTCCCATAACTATAAGTCTATCATTCCTCCATGCATTGAACAGTTTTGTCACTTCATGTCTGATATATTTAGAGATTTCTGATAAAAGAAATCTCGGCTTCATTCTCTTTCCCACGGCCGTAATGTAGATTCCCAGTACCTTTTCTATAAATATTTTCATGGTAATTATGCTGATGAACTTTACGCTTTCGTACCTAGACGTTTAGGAATTTAAGTTCACTACCAGATTGGCAACACGCTGCCATCATTTTACAGTTGAAATGACTAGATGTAACTTATGTAAGTTCTATGTTAACAATTTCTTCTCTCGCTTGTGATACCCTCTTTCGGCTTCCTGCTTCCCAGTCAATTTTGATCGTCAAAAATTCAAATGTAATTTAAATTATCTTCTTGATTCCTGTTCTTTTATTAACCCCTCTCTCCTTGCTAATGTTGTCTTTTTTTATATTCTTTCACGTTTGGTAACCTCTTGCATCTTAGTGGCTTTATTGCCATGCTTAGAGTGAAATGATTAAATAAAATAAGCCCGCAAAGGTTGAGATGGAAAATTAATCGACACAACTCAGGGTGACTCTACATGGTGCAATGATTAATGAGCCTACTCTCATTGACAATGGCTATTGTGTTCGATCCTCACGCAGGGATCCATACAAAATTTAATATTAAATAAACCACCAAATGTTTACATATTGTAAAATTAACCAGCCTCATATTCTCTTACACTCAGTAACCTTTTATGCCTTAGTGGATTTATTGCCTTCCTGGTTGTGAAATTATTAAAAAAGCGCATTTAAAATTTGTAAACGTAATATGGAGTCTGAAAAACTAAAATTATGTGACGCGTGTAAAATTTAGCATGTCATTGAAGAATTTTAAAACTAGATTTCTTCGAAGCGCCCCCCCGTTCATCTAAAGTTATTTCTTCCCATTGTTTTTATTCTTCTAAATCAAGAGACTGCATTGATTTCTCCCTAGTTATGGGAAAAATTTTAATGATTGAATAATAATGATTTAAATTTATGTGAACGAAATTATCTTCGAAAATACCGGAAATATTTCCATCAAAGTAATATTTATTTAGAAATTAATATGAAGAAAAAAAAAAAAAAAAAAAACCTTACTAAAATACAATAATTAAAGGAATACACAGAAAAAACCCCAAATCAAACCAAAACAGAGTCGTAGTTCGGATTAAATCTTATTAAAATAAAATACTAAAAAAGAAGAATTGCTAATTATTATGGGAGTAATGGTTAAGGAAACCAAACAAAATTTCAGTGATCCCAAATTTCAAAAAATTTATTTAAACGTAGGAAAGGCAAGTCTATAAGATCAATTGAATCTTGTTGAATGTCTACCAAGCAGATGTCTCTGAGAAGAATCTTCAGTTGAGACGGCAAAGTTAGTTAAGATTCAAGATGGAAGCGTTTGAAAGCTAACAGCCAGAAGCTGACATTATCTTTATTCTATGAATAGTTAACAACAGAGAACAAAATATTCTCTCAAACCATGTTGAACTGTCAATGTTGCAGGAAAAGTATGTATACTTGATATCAAAGAATATCCGCCTTGATAGGAACATAATAAATGGCATTGATAATTTCATCAATAAAGAGGGTTGGATTGAAAAAGTTATGAAGTAAAGGAAAAACATTTTTATGTGAACAACATCAAAACTTGTTATATTATTTAATTTATATCTAAAATTTTCAGCCAATATTCTCTGCCCTTTTTCAGCAACACCATGTATATATATATATATATATATATATATATATATATATATATATATATATATTAAATATATAAAAATATAATATAATATATATTATATAATATAATAATATATATAATATAATGTAATATATAATACGTTAAAATTTCCGTTTCTCTGCCGTGCGTCGATTGGTTAGAAGTAGGATCTCTGACTGATGCCAAATCGATCGAGTTTTCTTGAAGCAATCCGACGTCTAGCCACACTGATGAGCTGTGATACAGCGAAACAGGCTTATATGTGGATGACTATATATATATATATATATATATATATAGTGTATTCAAAATGAGGGTATCCAAATGAGAGAAAGAACAGATGAAGTAAATTTCCGGTGTTCGCAGCATTAGAGATTAGAACGAAAATATATCGAAATTGCTACACAATAGTTTTCGTGTTTCGGCAACTTTGTGCCTCTTCAGGCTATAGTAAGTAACTGGTGATTAAATGAGTTTTAAGAAAATTTCAAAAGCAAAGTGTTACCTCTTTTCCGAAAGATAAAGGGAGTGGGGTGAGAAAACCCGTTCAGAATTTAAAATAGATTAACAAATTAAAAATCAGATCTACGCTAAATAGAAAATTAAGCTCAGAGGGTGGTGGTAGTGGAGTTATTTTTTTATGACATGATAAACCGGAACTTTGATTGGTCATCATTGACAGTTACGGAAAGTAAGTTTCAACATCTTTTGTTCTAATCCCTTATAATAATAATAATAATATATAGGGTGTATAAAACTACTTTTACGCAACTTGGGGGCGGATTCCTGACACCAAAACAAGGTAAAATGTCCATATAAACATATGTCTAAAAAGCCATCGTTGCACGCCAACACAGTAACTCATAACAAATGTTCAAAATGTCCTTCGCTTGCTTCTACAAACACATGCACCGTCAGATCATTGACAGGCGGACCCTTTCAGATACTCACACACAGTGGCGAATGGTTTTGCTGCCCCCCCCCATGGCGCATTGATTAAGCGTCTCTGCATTATTAATGTCTTCTGCATAAAGTAATTGTTTTATATGAACCTACAGATAAAAATAGAAAGGGCTGGTCCTCCCCTACCTATCCGTCTGTCATAGTAGATGTCAGCCAGTGTGCATTACGAACAATATGACTAAAATGTGCTGGAGCCCAATCATCCATGAACCACATTCGTCTTCGTATTAGCAGGGGTACTTCCCCTAGCAGGTCTGGAAGTGTGTTCGAAATAAAGTCCGTGTAGATAGCGCCTGTAAAAAACGTGCTGGGGGAACATATGGACCTACCAGACAGTCACCTATAATTCCAGCCGACACATTAATCGTAAACTGATGCTAGTATCTAGCCTGTATTGTACCATGGTGATTCCGATCCACCCACAAATGTTGGTTGTGTAAATTTATTATTCTATCTCTTCCAAATGTTGCCTCAGAGACAAACTATGGATCGGCAGTTGTGCAATAGACCATCAGCAAAAATTCTCTCGTGCTGAGTGATCAGATTGCGAGGGACCCTGCACACGTTGCAAATGATACGAATACAGAAGCTTCTCTTGAAGTGACCTTTATGCAATACTATGAGATGCACGACATGCTAGAACCACTTGAAGTGTGCTTATAACTAGATCGCCTCTGACAGCCTGTAGAATGTATTCTTTGTGGTAAGGCGTACGAGCGGATCTCGATCTTCCTCGACCCATAGTTTGTGGTGCCACAGATCCTGTCTCAGCAACGGGACAATAGACAGCAGCAAAGGTTGCATGACTCGGCCGCCTTCGGTCTGGAAACGCAATCTGGTAGAGCTGTGCCTGCTCACAATATGAATATCCTGCCATTGCTAAACAGGACACTTCTCAGATAACTTACACACGTTAAGCGTTGAACACAGACTAGCCACAAATGCACACGAATGACAAATGTAACCTAGTCTACACGACAACATCGCGCCATTTACCGCAAACATATTAACTCAAAAACGAAGGGTTTGCGGACATATGTTTATATGGATATTTGTCCATATTTAGGTGGGAGAAACCCGCCATCAAAAGTTGTAAAAATATTTTTGAGAGATCAAACTTTAGGTGCTAAATTGAGAGTCAATTCGGCACCTGTGGATGGCGTTGTGCTTGAAACTCAGAGTCGTGCAACCGGTGAGGAATAATATGTATATTTATTAATATATAATTTATAGCTCTGTTCTGTTCGTGCACTCAATACCGTTGCAATATATGATGCACCTCATCCCCATATCGAGGTTCTTGACAAATTCCAAAGACGGGTCTGCAATATAATCGATCCTGACCAGTCATTTTCTCATCGATGTGATGTGGCTTCCCTCTGTCTTTTCTACACATATTTTAATTTGCAACTGTTCTGATGAGCGTTTTTTCCTGGTGCTCCGATTACACTAATTTAAGCGGGCTACAAGATTGTCAATTAGGTTCCACCGTTTTACAGTTGAACTAGCTAGATGCAATCGAGACTTCTACTCTAGCAGTTCATTTTCTCGTACTTCCCCCCTCTGGAACTTCCTACCCAATCCTTGCTTACCTGATAACTACAATCTTCAAAAATTTAAAGGCAACGTCAATCAGCGTCTTCTGTCTTATTAAACCCTCTCATTTTTTTTTGTTCTTTCCTCAATCCTCCCCCATTCCAAGTCTTTATCATTCTCTTTCACTGTCACTTTCCGTAACCCCCTGCGTTCTAGTGGCATTACCGCCTTACTTGGTGGTGAAATGGTAATATATATATATATATATATATATATATATATATATATATATATATATATATATATAGAGAGAGAGAGAGAGAGAGAGACCATCTCACCTCATGGGGTCTTATATATATATATATATATATATATATATATATAGAGAGAGAGAGAGAGAGAGAGAGAGAGAGAGATAACCATCGCACCTCATGAGGTCTTATTATATATATATATATATATATATATATATATATATATATATATATATATATATATATATATATATACCTCCACTAATTCAGCATACGTAAGGTCTAAAATTAATTTTAAAAATGAAAAAATCTTTCTTGAAGCTTTGAGCTTTAATTGAGAGCTAAATGATTTAAAATTTACTATTTCCAGTAAGCAATATACTCTGAAAAGATTCAAAACAGAGATGGCATTGACCCGAACCGATTTTTTTTCAGTAAAACCGCTCAAAACGGCCATTTTTGACACTTTCGTAAACAAAAGTTAATTATCGGTGTTAAAAATCTTTCAGAAATAAAAAAAAGAACATATTTCTGAAACTTTATTTCAGGAAAATTAGCAAGTTTAAAGTTAAAATAATCTGACTTGAAACAAATATTACTTACTTAGAGCATAGAATGTTGTATACAAACATTTCTTAACTGAGGGATCTTGTTTTTCTGACATGTTAATCGATTTATTGACAGCGAATTGACAAACGAACGTGCTCATAGTCAAGTATGGTGGAGCAGATGATAAACTTTATAAGGGGGCAACCATTAAAACACATGACCTTTTACTGTTAGATTCGTCGCTTTATACACCCATACTTCAGAAATTCTGCACTTACTCACGCATACAAAAACAAATCTAAATTCTTTTAAAAATATTCGGTGCCGTCAGATTGTAATAAGCTATACAATATGGGATTAGTAAATATAGTTTTAGTTAATAACAATATTTCCTAAGAATTATCTCATTAAAAATGAATCTTAAAAGATTAAAAAACTATAAATTCAGTTTAAAATTGTAAAAAAATGAAAACAAATCTTGTAAAAATTCATTTTTCGTCGAAATTTTTTTTCTTCAGACAATTTTTGTCTTTAATATATATTATTCATAAGAGCAGTTAAACTCTTCTCTAATTAAATAATGACTTATTTTTTTGCGTTTTTTTACGTTTCGAGTAAAATTTGTTCCGATTTTGCAAAAAAAGTTCGGTGATTTAAATTCTTCAAAGAATTCTATTTTTAAGAAATATAGTCAGTAAAATTATCACTTTGAATTTCTCAAGTTTTCATAAAATTAAGTTAAAGTCTGAAACATGTAAAAGATTTTTACCAAGATTTTGTAATAAAAAATTAAAAAAAAAATAATTTAATTCATTAATCAATAAGTTCTGAAAATTTGATTAAAATCCAACAATTATTAGATTTTTGCAAGAATTTCAAAATGAACGTGTCAGTCACCGCAAAAAAGAGGCTAAAATTGTCTTTGCTAAAAGTTAGTACAACCGTTTAATTAAATAATCAAAAAATACTTTGATTCTTCCACTTAATAATAACAAAGATTTTGATGATAAAGCTTTGTTTTCATTACGTTTGGAGCATGTTCCCACCACGGTATGCTGATGTTTTACGTTTTCGTGGAGGTACCTATATATATATATATATATATATATATATATGTGTGTGTGTGTGTGTGTGTGTGTGTGTGTGCGCGTGTGTCCGTGTGCGTGTGCGCGTGCGCGTGTGTCTGTATGTGTTTATGTGTGTGTGTGTCTATGTATATGTGTGTGTGTGTGTGTGTGTATCTTATACACACACAATATGGCGTTCGCTACTCTAGCTTCTAGGTCAACTGCTGATGTATTAACAATTATTGCCGAAAGGGTTTTATTAAGGGTTTAGATAAGAATGATTAAGGGCAACCTATTGCTTTGGATATCTCGAAAGCATTTGACAGGGTTTCGCATACCGATCTTCTTCAGAACTTGAAAGGGTATGCCATTTCTGGAGGAATTTTTGAACTGATTCAGTCATTCTTATCAAACCGCGAAATAAGAGTTGCCTTGAACGGCCACTCTTCTGGATCTCTCTGCATTGATGCAGCTCTTCGACAGCGCTCTGTCCTTCGACCTACGTTGTTTGTAATTTTCATCGACGACTTTTCTGATGTCATCAGTTCTAGCCGATTTCATTTAGTTTCTTTATGTTTATGCTTTTTATCACTTTCCCACACTGTGTTAATAAAATATCTGCCAAGAAAGGTGAAATGTTCTACGAATCTGGACATAAATTCTTTTGGATGGTCTAGTGATTAAAGCACTTTCTGTATATTTTCGTCGTAGTAAGTTACTTTCTCTTTTAATCAAATTAGCATTTTTTAAAAATTAAAATTATGGTTAAACTCATTATGGTTACCAACTAATGTATTAAATGTGTTGTTTCGCAAAATATCCCTTTTGAGTTTATATAATATTTTATTTAAATTATTCGAGGTTTCTCCTATGTATTCCTTGTGGCAATTATTACAGGTGATAGGGTAAATTCCTGCTTCAAGCTTTAGCTCATCATTTTGTTTTGTGTTAAGTCTTTGACTGTTTTAAAAGTAGTTGTAACAAATCAAGAGTTAAGCTGAGATAAATTGTTTTCAATTATAGTTGTGATATTTAAAACAAATTTAAAATTAAAATTTTAGCGTCCCTTCTCCTTCAGGCACAGGTGTAAACACATCAACGTAAAGATCACCTTATTTTGATGAACTCCTGAAGGACGAAACACGTCACATGAAAACGTTTTCCACTTTGTCAAAGATTTTTCTAAAATTGTTCTTGATACAAAAAATATATATCGTTTTCCATACATTTTTAAAAAATCATTTCACCCGAAGCAAGGGAATAAAGCTACTAAGATGCAAGGGGTTACTGAGTTTTAGAGAATATGAGAAAATATGCTATTAAGTGGAAAGAACAATAAAAGAGCAAGAATTAAGAAGACAGAAGATAAGGTTTGATATTGCATTTACATCTTTGAAAAGTGCGATAGAAGAAACTATTAGCATAGAACTTACGGTTGCATCTAGACATTTCAACTGTAAAATGGTGTGATATTGCCAGACTAGTACTGTGCTTAAATTTCTGTTTTTTTTAATCATTTCATTACAAGCAAGGCAATAAAGCCACTAAGACGTAAGGGATTACTGTGTATTAAAGAATATGAGAAAATATACTATTAAGGAGTGATGACAATGACAAAACAAAAATTAAGAA